>CM036766.1:21349096-21949096 GCA_020796225.1 Arion vulgaris | reverse complement strand
AAGTGTTCTTCCTTAATAATCAAATTCCTGCAATTACCATATACTCCAGACGAAGTGGTTCATGACTTTTGATGATACTTAGCTTCATTATGACTACACTAGTTTGATTCTAACGTTCGTCCAGTTTCTAACTGACCCAGGATTCTCGATATTTTCTAATCTAGTTTTATCACTTGCTTTCTATTCTCTTCTGCTTATCTCCCATCAAAGCTCCGCTGCTATTACACAAGCAAGAAGCAAATTAATCATGAAACTATTACTAGTGATATACGTTACATTTATTAGTAGAACTCAGCCTCCTTCTACGTTGTCCTAGAGAAACCAAACTTCGCCGTCAACACTTGTCATTTCAGATACTTGGTTTAAATAGGATATCAAACTGTTGACTACTCACTACACTTCTTTGACAAAATAGCAAAACATATTGTCTATTCTTTAGCTAAAAACACCCTTAACTACAGCTAACCATCTACAAATGCTATATATATATACTTCTTGGCAGTGGCGGTTCGTCATTAGGGCCTGGCCCACCAAACATAATGTGTAAAGTGTATTAATTATTTTATAAATTAAAATATAACCTAACCCAAAACCATGATTTTTCGAAAATTTTTGTCTGGCCCCACCAACAAAAATGATCACTACCCCACTGCTTCTTGGTCTTCGTGGAGAATCAAAAACTGTTGTTACTTGTTTTTAGTAGAAATAAATCTTCTGTTTAATGCATGATAGACGTGTTCTAGAGAAAACGTTCAGACCTGATACATTTTGTTACTTTGCATGCTTCTGTCTTTAGAAGAAATGTTTCATAGTTATATAAAATGTTGACTGAAATTCATGTTGACCTATATGGACATCCTTTTGATGATGACATTGAAAATGTACCATCAAGTCATCACAAATATTATCTTACTCAATCCAACACATATCTATACATTTACTGACGCAATGTTAACGTACTTAATGTGTACATATTTTCCGTTTATGAATTGGTATGTCGAGTAGCAGGGGTAAAGGTAAACCTTAATCAAATGAGATGTAGGGTATCTCGTTGCCTACGCCAGTCTACGAGACACCATTGGACAAGGTGGAGTACCGTTTAGACCCCTCCACCGTCAGGATTACTTGAAGCTATGGACGCATGTGGTGAATAATTGCAGGAGCAGTCGACAGAATTATGGTCTCAAAACCCCAAGACATAGACAGAGGATAATGTTATAGGGATAATGGTTTATTTAGAGGCAAGGGTCATGGACCAGAAGGCTTCCTCCAGGAAGAAAAGTAGCTGCAGACTACCTTCCAAAAAGATGCCTAGATAAACTTAACAGTAATATGGAATACAACAAAATAGAAGTATAGATAAAGTTAACAGTAATATGGAATACAACAAAATAGAAGCATAGATAAACTTAACAGTAATATGGAATACAACAAAATAGAAGCATAGATAAACTTAACAGTAATATGGAATACAACAAAATAGAAGTATAGATAAAGTTAACAGTAATATCGAATACAACAAACTAGAAGCATAGATAAAGTTAACAATAATATGGAATACAACAAAATAGAAGTATAGATAAACTTAACAGTAATATGGAATACAACAAAATAGAAGCAAGGTATGTGGGTGAAGATGGAATCGGGGTTTAACTTGTGATTTGGGCGTAACGACTGCATATGGGCTATGACAGGTAGTAATTCCGAAGGATTGTTATAGTGGCAAAGCTCTGCTCAGCCCAAGCTGTTTGATGACGATCAATTGACATTGGATGAACTAAATAGACAACCATTGTGAGGTTGTTTTGTAGCAATAAATGATGTCAATAAAATATGGACACAATCTGGTTCCGTTCTTCTTCTTCTTCTTCTTCGTTCATCCATCAGCTTATCGGATCTTTCCATCGGCTCATATTGCCTTTATAAAGCATATCAATGAATATGTATTCTATCCAGCCCGGACTGAAGCTATAATTAAACTGTCCTAGCAATAGAGGCCCCCTCTGTGGTGACCAATGTTACAGCTGGAAATTACATTATCTGTACTCATTCTCCTTCATAAAAAGATCTGCTGGTCATACCGATCTCTATATTCTCACGTCATAGATTTAAATGGTTATAACAAGAGTCACCTCGTCTTGAGTCAGTGTACCTTCACAGTGGCTATCCATTTCGCAGTATAATTGCGTGTTACGACAGACAACACAATTTCTCTTGTTAATAAGCAAGATAACCATAACAAAATATGCAATTGATGACACACATAAAAGAAATATGAATGAACAAGTAGCTACTCAATAATGCACAAAGCTAACTAATAGCTAACGACCTATGTGAATAAAGGAATTTATGAAAATGTCAACATTTGATATTGGACAGGGAATGTAGCTGAGATGGCAGTAATATTGTAAGTTATAGTGTGAGATGTACCAGTTGTTTGGTCACGCTGAGGACTGTAGGATATGTTGATATGTTTGTATTACCTGGGGATAATTTACCTGTGTAAAGGGAGAGAGGGGTAGCTTGTATTTTTCTGATACAGAGGAGTGTCAATAACATTTGGGCGAGAAGTTATTAATAACATATAGATGTCTGGAGGAGGAAAAGGGGGAAGAACCTGAAACCCGCTGAAATAGCGAAGTTGAAACACGTTGAAATAGCGAAGTTGAAACACGTTGAAATAGCGAAGTTGAAACACGTTGAAATAGCGAAGTTGAAACAAAATTGAAATAGCGAAGTTGAAACACATTTCACCAGCAACAGCGTGCGAAGAAATTCTGGAGTTCTAGGTCAGCTGGACCAAAAGTTCTGGCTATGTACACGGCACACCGTTGGACGTCAGGAAACACTGGTCTTGAAGATACAATTACAAGTACATCGTAAGTAGAAGTAAGGTATGTCTGGATGATGATTGATACTAAGTACATCGTAAGTAGAAGTAAGGGACGCCTGTATAGTGATTGATACTAGTGATAAGATAACCAAGCCTTCTCACAAAAAATCGTTTAGAGATGTTATGTTAGGCCCCATGACTACGCCTGAGTTTATAGAGACCGAGGGAAAAAGAACATTCGTCGGCCTGAAGTATTCTAGTACTTGTGTAGATCTAATGTCTCTGATAGCTAGTGATGTCAGCTAACGAAGCAGAAGATATAGCATTGTTTCAACATTGTCATTGAGTAGATGTATTAGACGTCGACATGGAACTCAATCCTTAACTAATTACAGTAATATGACACAGATAATGTTACAGATACGAGGTGTTACTTATGAAGTTCACATCGAACTAGCTATGGATTCATATGGCAACCACCGAGGAAACAGATTACGTGTATATATTCAGTGAAATTTTAAAATGTAATCGGCATATCATTAGAGACTTGCACAAGAGACGTAAGCAATTATGTGTATTCGTAGAGTGCAGTGAAATCACTATGTTTATGCATCATAGTACAGTGAAATCACTAGGTGCACGCGTAGAGTGCAGTAAAATCACTAGGTGTACGCATAGAGTGCAGTGAAATCACTATGTGTATGCATAGAGTGCAGTGAAATCACTATGTCCATTTTAAGCTTTTGTCGGGAATCGGAAGACAATCCATAGATATCCACATGTTTCAATGATGTTGACACATTGAATGCCATTTACATATCGCATTGAACCCAATGGCAAGATCACAAGCGTAGCATGAGAATTGAAGAAAAATAAAACCAATTATGTTGTTAGTTATGTTTACTCCTTGACGTTCAAATTGATTTTGCTTAAATGTCTGTTATCCTTTCAATAATAATATCAAATCAGTTTATAATTACTTATTTTCATGAATTGTATTACGTTAGTTTCTTCTTGAAATTGAACGAGCAATCCCTCAGTTCTTGCATATATTTTAAACAATTCTACCGTTGAAGCAAGGTAGATAACAATGTTAACTATTTGTAAGAATTAGTTCCTGGATTATCTAACTTTTATGCTAAGAAAGTTTACTGATCACAATTTTACGAAGAATTGTGTTCTGCTCTTGAAGAACATGTTCACTTCTGTATGCGCCCGAGTGGTTACCGGGGCCCAAATTTGGGGTGTAAAGAATAGAACCACTGTTACCTGCCACTCATGTCGTAAGATGCGACTAAGGAGGTGTGGATGAAATCGGATGCACGTCCTAAACATGTAGAAGTCTATGCGTTTAGGGGCCTACCAAATCAATGTGAAACGTATACACGTTCTTGGAAAAGATCAAACATATCACAAAGAGTGATTACAATTGGTCGTAAAGAACGAACGCAAAGAAGAAGAAGAATTCTGTATGATTTGTGCACAAGAAGTTCCAATCAGTCATATGTAAGAATTTTGATTTGTGTAACTTCTGAAATATCTATGAAATATCAATCAGTCAAGGGCTAAGCGAAATACATCAGAAACATGTCGTTCCATCGGAAAGAAACAGGAGAGGAGGAATCTGAGCAGGACATCTTTCCGAATAACAGTAATACTAGTGATTATATAATCGAGTGTGATGTATGTGTATATGAAAGTGATTATATAATCGAGTGTGATGCATGTGTATATGAAAGGGATTACATAATCGAGTGTGATGTATGTATATATGAAAGAGATGAACAGACAGCAACAGTAAAAAATATACATATTGGGAAATGTTGGCAGAACTGAAAATGACATGCTAAAGTAGCCATCTGCTTAAAGATCAAACTTGCAGTAGTCATATGTTTAACAAAAGAAGATGAATAGTAAAATCGTGAGAACAATCTAATTATGTCAAAGCATGAATCATTGTTCTGTTACGTGTCTGCTCTTTGACTATATCAATGATTTAACAGTGCGTTGACTCTTGCCATCGACCAATTATCATGTAGTATTGATGTTGTTAACTGTACACGATATTGGAGAGCTTGTAAAGTCTGTGGATTTTGTTGTACACAACTCGTACATTAGTCAGAATTGGATTTTCTTAACAATTGAAAACAAGAAGGTTTACTGTTCTTGACACGGAAGTGAAGATCGGTTTCACTGTCACCATTTCCTGCTACCAAACTGCCTCCAGATAATGCCTATTTGTACTAGTCTCTAGAAATGTTTACAAATGTTCAAGGCATGATGATGACCGAGACTTAAGTCATTACACATAAGTCTCTTACTAACATTTTCAGACACGTTTTTAGGATATCCAGTTCTTATTTTGTTTCCTCCGATCCAGAAGCACTTGAGCTTTCAGCTCTTCGGCTCAGTGCCATGGACATCATAACCCTTCTGTTTGGTGCCACAAACACCGTAAATCTGGGGAACCTGTGGCTTTTTCTGCCAGCCCACGGAATTGGACACGCACTCACAGAGGGTTTGTCACCCGCAGTCCAACGCACTGCGAACACACTGGGCACGCGGACATCCCGTTCTGATACTGACACTGTTAGGTCAAACAGAATTAGAGATAAGAAAGAAAAGAAAAATAAGACGAAACATATCTATGTTCTATGAATGTGGTTTCAGTGATTGAAGAAATATCTATGTTCTATGAATGTGGTTTCAGTGGTTGAAGAAATAGTGAATACAATTAGAAAACGTAGTAAGTAAACAAGTTTGAACCTAGATTCTAGACTACGTTCAAGTGATGGTTTTGGTAACATGTTCTATCACTGCAGTCCCATTATTTGAGTGTAGATCGAAGATGTGGCAAGCCATGTTTCCAAAATGTAATGTTCTCCACGGATGTGTCGTTTTCAGTTACAAATATATCATTGTGAACTATTACACCAAGTAGCAAGTATCATTTTTGTATGTATCATTTTAAGGCGGGAGACCCATTCAGAACAAGGGTTGACAAAGGTATGCTAAACCAGCATATGATGTACATATCCCCCATAATTATAGCATGAACCTCCCAAAAATGTATAACCTAGTTGGTTGTGTAGATATTGCTCTTACAATATAGCCCAAATAATAAACAAAATTCAAATTCGAACAGCAATATCTCTGCTTACAAACAGTTTAGACAAAAAGTGGAGGTTCATGAGTGATATTCTGAGTGATGTGTACTTCATATGCTAGTTTGGCATTCTTTGCACTTCTTATGTTAGTTAAATCATATGCTAGTTTGGCATTCTTTGCACTTCTTATGATAGTTAAATCATATGCTAGTTTGACATTCTTTGCACTTCTTATGTTAGTTAAATCATATGCTAGTTTGGCATTCTTTGCACTTCTTATGTTAGTTAAATCATATGCTAGTTTGACATTCTTTGCACTTCTTATGTTAAATCATATGCTAGTTTGACATTCTTTGCACTTCTTATGTTAGTTAAATCATATGCTAGTTTGACATTCTTTGCACTTCTTATGTTAGTTAAATCATATGCTAGTTTGACATTCTTTGCACTTCTTATGTTAGTTAAATCATATGCTAGTTTGGCATTCTTTGCACTTCTTATGTTAGTTAAATCATATGCTAGTTTGGCATTCTTTGCACTTCTTATGTTAGTTAAATCATATGCTAGTTTGGCATTCTTTGCACTTCTTTTGTTAGTTAAATCATATGCTAGTTTGACATTCTTTGCACTTCTTATGTTAGTTAAATCATATGCTAGTTTGACATTCTTTGCACTTCTTATGTTAGTTAAATCATATGCTAGTTTGACATTCTTTGCACTTCTTATGTTAGTTAAATCTGCTCCCCGATGAAAAAAGGGGGAGGGGTTAAATATATTTTCAAGAAAAGTAATTATTTTTAAAATAAATAATTACAGTGCATACTCTAAACGTTGTATACCATCAAAAACAATGTCTTTTGCAACATGGGGCTAAATTGTATGACAATATGTTTATTAGTTTTTTTTCTGTTAATTTTAAAAAGACAACCTTTGTTCTGGGTGAGTCTCCCTCCTCAATGTAGGACATGTTGCTGGATTACTTTCAGCTGTTAAAACTAGTTTACATCTTTGTCCAGAATGAATTTCTTTAAACTCTTATTCATTTGACGTTATGTTCTATGACCGACATCCATTTATGATCAAACGAATGGCACAAGTAAATATAATTGTAGTCAAATATCGTTCTCTACTGTTGAAGTAACATTATAACAAATCGATACCTCAGTCTGGTCACGAGTGTGTGTGTGTGTTATTACTGCCTTCGTTGGCTTTAGACTTCCAACCATTACACTACCGACATAACCATTCATCTTGAGAGATCATTCAGTGTTTGCAGAGAAAACATGTTGCAATTTCAGGTGTTAATACATCAATCAAATATGTGTTTCTCTTCCGAGACATAGAATAATAACTTGTAATAATCTGTGCATAATTTAGTAGTAGTCTTGTGTTTGTGGCTTTTTGAATGATTCGATTCATGAACAATTTTAAAACCAGACCAATTAACTGCACTTTGTTTATTGAGACTGCTCCCTATGAGAGTCGCAATGTATCACTGGTTAGAACTCTCTTTTGTAGACAAGAGGTTCTAGGTTTGACATCCATAATTTGAATGGAATTATTTTTGCCTATATCATCTCTTATCCTTAGAGAAAGGTATCAGTATAACAGTTGGATGTAAAGATGGCCGTCATGATGTTGGCAATATCATCCATGATTTGTCTTTGATCATAGAAAATTCCGTCGCTAAAACATAATTCCCAATATACCATACGGATTACTATTAGTTTTGTAATTACTACATTCATATTACTACTCTAATACTACATTCATATTACAACTCTAGTACATTCATATTACTACTCTAGTACTACATTCATATTACTAATCTAGTACTACATTCATATTACTACTCTAGTACTACATTCATATTACTAATCTAGTACTACATTCATATTACTACTCTAGTACTACATTCATATTACTAATCTAGTACTACATTCATATTACTAATCTAGTACTACATTCATATTACTACTCTAGTACTACATTCATATTACTAATCTAGTACTACATTCATATTACAATTCTAGTACTACATTCATATTACAACTCTAGTACTACATTCATATTGCTACTCTAGTACCACATTCATATTACAACTCTAGTACCACATTCATATTGCTACTCTAGTACTACATTCATATTACTACTCTAGTACTACATTCATATTACTACTCTAGTACTACATTCATATTACTACTCTAGTACTACATTCATATTACTACTCTAGTACTACATTCATATTACTACTCTAGTACTACATTCATATTACTACTCTAGTACTACATTCATATTACTACTCTAGTACTACATTCATATTACAACTATAGTACTACATTCATATTACTACTCTAGTACTACATTCATATTACTACTCTAGTACTACATTCATATTGCTACTCTAGTACTATATTCATATTACTAATCTAGTACTACATTCATATTACTTTATATTAAGATTATCATCCGGTATAAACATGTTCTTTAGGCAGTATGACACCAGTTTTGCATGGTATGTGTGAGAACAGAAGGAGATGAGTGAAAGAAACCTTGATTTGTACATACAATGTTTCTTTCTAAAAAAAATGGATTGAAGGGGGAACCCCTTTTCTATACCATGAGATATATTGAGAAGATTAGTATGTATACTCCCCACAAGTGCAAGTATACCTTGCCCATACTGTACAAGAACAATTCAAGCCCGCATCGGGCTCACTAGTCATCTATGCACACACAGACAAACATAACGCAACTACATTCCTTTGGAGTAAAATTGTGTGGTATCATCACCTGTGATGGACGAGCATCATCATGCATACTCTTCAATATATGTTGGGGGAGACTGAGCATCTATGGGTCTGCGCGAAGTGCAGTGACCAATGTTTAGTAACCAATAACCAATATTGAGGCATTCGATGCTGGACCCGTATTTTTCATTGACCATCAGCAAACGGTGATCATCATCACATCGGTTGCCTTTACTTCCAGTACGTTCCTGGCGTCCAATAGAAGATGGCTCGATCTGAGAGTCGTTTATCATCATCAAATAGCTTGTCCTGAGCAGAACTTTGCCACCCCAACATTTCTCCGGAATTTCTATCTCTCATAGGCCAGATGTCCTGCCTCTGCAGCCGTCATGTTCAAACCATTAGCTACATCCTGATTCCATCTTCTCCGTGGTCTTCCTCTTCTTCTCTTTGCCGGTATACCTCCGTCCATGATGGTCTTCTGCAGCCCTTCATGTCTTTTTATGTCCAAAATATATCAATTTTCTCTTTCTTATTTGTAACATCAGCCAGTTTTCTTTTGATTTGAGTGCTTTCTGGATAGATCTATTTGTTCTCTTCTCTGTCCATGATATACGAAGGACTCTTCGTTACGGTTGGAAAAGAAATATACCACCCCCCCTACCCCCAACTGTGATATTATATCTAGACTATTCTAGAGCAAGCGCACAAGAAGCGAGTGTTTTTAAAAATAGGTACATATCAAAGCTAACATAAGACAATGTACTGTGTTTACTTTGAATGTATTCTATCACAAAGTCTCAATTTTGTTCCAATGTTCTTCTTATTTATGTTGATGTTAACAGTGTTGTTCCACTGTACTTCATAGTTGTCTTAATTTACAGTGTTTCAATTTTATTTATGTTATGTTAGCTGTGTTGTTTCAATGTTCTTCTTATTTGTCTTAATGTTAACAGTGTTGTTTCAATGTTCTTTGTATCTGTCTTGATGTTAACTGTTTTGGTGCGTCCGCAGAATGCAATGATCATTAAAGAATGTTGTGCAAATGATGCATGAGAGATAGACTCAAACATTTCCCATAGGCCCAAATTCGGTATGCGCCTACCCTGCACGTGTAGAGGTCTATGAACAGAGGCACAACGTAAAGTCGCTCTCGGGAAAGAGCAAACATATCACAAAGAGTGATCAAACTAGTCACTAACAAGCAAACAACAACAGCTTTGAAATGCTACATACATTCACATACAATGTGTATGAAACATGTTGGTATGATATGTGAATAACATGCAAGCATCAATACACGTATTCTCTCCGTTTGTTTTAAAGATAATGAACACGTTTTATCAATAAAAAATATCATAATTTATTATTTAACAATGTTTTATGTCAATACACTTCTCTTAACAGAACATACACAAATTTCATATGAACATATTCAATGAATGTTATAAACATATGCTAAATGAGGACACATTCTACACATAGGTGACTCATCTATGTATGAAAACACGTCAATTGATGACGTACATAAATGTATACAAGTGATATCATAGATGATGACAGTGGTGACGTATCTATAGATGATGACACGTCAAGGGGGTGACGTATCTATAGATTTGAACGTTACTTGATGACTTGCTACATATGAGAACACGCTAATTAATGACGCAGCTATAGATGATGACACGCCAATTGATGACGTATCTATAACTGAGAAAACGTACTTGATGACGTATTAATGATGACAACATTTAAATTTATGACGTTTCAATACTGAAGTTGATGAGATTTGGAATCAATCATTGCACTATTAGTACTGGACACTTTCAGAGAAGCATATATAGTAATTTGAACAAGTGAGCAATAGGAAACTTAAAGGGGAGTCTGAGCAACTATGGGTCTACACGGATTATGGTTATGGGTTTGGTTTAATTAAACAAATAACTTAATTAACATATATAAATAAATTGACTAAAATGTAATGCATAAGGGATAAATATAGAAATCAAGTATAGACAAAGGGAGAGATTGGGAACAAGATAAACAGAAATGATAAAATAAAGATTTTGTAATTGTTTGGATAATGGCCAGTATCAAGAAAGCAGCACTCATAAACATGTACATAAAACACATGTACAGTGAGCGTCTGTAGCTTAAGCGGTAGTGAGCTGGATTCACAACCCAAGCGTACCTGGTTCCCCCTCTCTCTCTCTGTGATCACCTAAATGATCGATGTACCAGATCTCTCCATAAATTCATTCATGTGTTAATCTGATTCATGCAGCATTAACATGGGTGGGTTTCGTCACATCTTCAGCGCCATTTGGAGCTCTGGTTCTTATCCTTCGGCGATGTGTCTGGATTCAGCCAGCGTTTACTGGGTTCGCTCTCCGTTAGCCTTAACCTGTCCCCAGCCGTCCTGCAAGGCAGTAGGTTGACTTCTACACATTTAGGACACGTGCATCAGATTTCAGCCGAACCTCCTTAGTCGCCTCTTACGACATGCGTGGCAGGTAACAGTGGTTCTATTCTTTACACCCCAAATTTGGGCCCCGCAAACCACTCTGGCGGTACCTGGTTCCAACTCCGCGACAGGCATGTTTGGAAGCAAATTTGTTTCCGTGAGATTTAAGAAAACAATGACAACCTACTGAACGTATAAGTGGTGCCTAGAAAATCAACGACTCGTTTACTGTTATTGAAGACTACGTCTTGTAAAGGATATGTCACGATTTTCATTTCACATGAACATACACAATATCAATGTCTGGATATGTGACATGATATGTGTATGATAAGCAACTGAATCATCTGGAATGTATGTGATAGTATTTCAAGTGATGTTCACATAAGCTAAGGATCTCGATGGAATGAAAATGACAATACCTTCAACAACGTATCATCCTAACATTGTCATGGGCCGTTACTTTGGTTGATTATCTCAAGTAATGATTAGTTAAAACAGTAACATCACACACCATACATATAATATATAATTGTGACTGATGTACTGACTGAACATCAGCAATCATTATATTACATCATTCACAAACATCAATACCCACAAACCCAGTCACAAAGTTATTATAAAATAAAACTGGTAGTGTTTCTGTGTGTTTGTTTACATGATAGTCTTTTCAAGTGCAAATATTTCGCAGTTTGTTTCACTTAATTTACACAGTAACACATGTGAAGCCATCTTAATATTTTTCCAGTGATCCCTGATCTCAGTGTAGGTGAGATCGAGTGCGTAGTCCTATCGGATACGGACTAAAAAACGTGTTCAACTTGAGCACGTAAAAGAATCCTTGAGAGTTCAAAATAAAAAAGAGCGAGTTAGAAAGCCGTTGCGCAGACAAAATTCATTATAAAAGATTAAAAATAAAATTACTACAAAATATCTTCACAATCATCAAAATTACATCGGGGACCATCGCTGGTGCTATGGAGTTTGTGCACTGCAGCTGAGATCTTCTTGTGTAGAAACGAGATCGGGGCACACATGGTTACTCACGGAAGTGCAATGATCATGGTCCTAACATTAATCATTCAATGAAATCTACATTTTCCCTGCAGCACATTTTAACCTACATGATTTACTTCAGCTTCTTTATAGTTTTTGACACATGGAGAATGACTACATCAAGTAAACACTTTTCAGCTTCTTTATAGTGTTTGACACATGGAGAATGACTACATCAAGTAAACACTTTTCAGCTTCTTTATAGTGTTTGACACATGGAGAATGACTACATCAAGTAAACACTTTTCAGCTTCTTTATAGTGTTTGACACATGGAGAATTACTACATCAAGTAAACACTTTTCAGCTTCTTTATAGTGTTTGACACATGGAGAATGACTACATCAAGTAAACACTTTTCTTATATCTTAGTCAGATGATAACAGATGATGGCAGATGTATAACAGAAATTAAAAGAGAATAGGAATGGCCAAGGATAATTTCAATAGTATGAGAAAGTAACTAACATCCAAACAAACAGGCTAAAAATGAGAATGATCAAATGCTATATATATCCTATATTAATGTATGGCTCGAAACATGGACAATGAACAAGCAGTTAGAAGACAGAATTGATGCATTTGAGATGTGGATATATAGAAGAATAGGCAGAGTTTCATGGACAGAAAAACAGACAAATAAACAAGTTTTAGGAAAACTAGGCATGAAGAAACAATTATTAAGAGAAATAAAATTCAGACAAGTAAAGTATTTTGGGCACATAAAAAGACATGACACCATGATAAAACATTTACTAGAGGGAAAGTTGAGGGGGGAAGAGCAAGAGGAAGACCGAGAGATAAGTGGGAGGAAACTTTAAGAAATGGACAGGTTACAGTCTGGAAGTGTGCAACACCAAGGCGAAAGACAGAGGATGCTGGGGATTCATTGCAGCCAATCTTCGATGTGGAGACGACACCTGATGATGATGATAGTGTTTGACAGTTCTACTAAACCTATTTCGTTATTTTGTATTTGAGAACTGAAGCTTAATCTGTAATTCCTTCATGTTGATTGATCCCTTCAAATAACGGACTTGGACGTGATTGTAGACTGATCTGTGTCAGTGTTTGGTTTTCTTTTTTAACTTTTCAGCTTCAAGCTCCCTCTATTTGCTGTTCTTTGTTCAACCCAGGAACATGAAGAAATAAACTTTAGCCTAACTGAGTCACTCTGGGGAACTTACAGAATTCTAATTATCTCAAGCTGTCACTGATGAGCTGAGTATTTCTATTTATCTGCATGATGTCACTACAGGCATGCTTTCATCACAAACAGCTGGCACTTGATGAGCAAATCTGTGTCAACACTCTATGACCAGTGATACAATGACTGCAATTACGTTGGTCAACACATCAAAGCCAACACTTTGAGCAAGAATTTCAAATACAACTGTAATATTACGTTGCTCAAACCTTTACCTTCCCCTTTTACCATCAATTCACAACTAACTGTAAGGGAGACAATTCAATAAATCTGATACTGAAATATTACCCCACACCCCCACCCCACACACACACATTCTGCTGTTATTGCTAGACAGCCATTTTATTTTGTAATAAAAAACAGTAGTATTCTCTATTCCAAAATTCTTCCGAAATTGCGTCATCAAAAGATGCGTGTTTACTTTACTCTCCACTGGCATCCATCAGCACTAAACCTGAACACGCATTTTGTGATGACACGGTGCGACATACTTTAGTATCGGTAACTGTGTATATGTATGTGTGTGGTGGTGTTGAGTCTCAGAGTGTGTGTGTCTGTACGAGCGAAATCGATTATTAGTTTCTATTTAAAAAACCTGTCTGCGAGAACCAAATTTGCATAAGATCGATATTGATTTCAAGTTGAGCCACACTGAGTATTCTATTGATGCTAAGTAGAAAACTGGAACTTCTTGCTGGAGAAGAAATTGTTAAATAAATCTACTGCAGTACAGACGAGAATTGAACTTCTTGCTGGAGAAGAAATTTTTAAATAAATCTACTGCACAGACGAAATGAACTTGCTGAGAAGAATTGTTAAAAAATCTACTGCAGTACAGACGAGAATTGAACTTCTTGCTGAGAAGAAATTTTAAATAAATCTACTACAGTACAGACGAGAATTGAACTTCTTGCTGAAGAAATTTTTAAATAAATCTACTACTGTACAGACGAGAATTGAACTTCTTACTGAAGAAATTTTTAAATAAATCTACTACTGTACAGACGAGAATTGAACTTCTTACTGAAGAAATTTTTAAATAAATCTACTACTGTACAGACGAGAATTGCATTTTAGTTTCCTTTTCCCCATTTTGAATAGAAAGTTTTGCATCGGGGAATAGATGGCAACGATTTCTGAACCCTATCATTCTGTAATTTGAGTTACCTTCGGAGGCATTCATATTTCAATGTATATAAAAATAGTATATCGGTTATGTGTCATCTTGTAAGATACCACGAGACAGTATATCGGTTATGTGTCATCTTGTAAGATACCACGAGACAGTATATCGGTTATGTGTCATCTTGTAAGATACCACGAGACAGTATATCGGTTATGTGTCATCTTGTAAGATACCACGAGACAGTATATCGGTTATGTGTCATCTTGTAAGATACCGCGAGGCAGTATATC
Source organism: Arion vulgaris (assembly GCA_020796225.1). NCBI lineage: Eukaryota > Metazoa > Mollusca > Gastropoda > Stylommatophora > Arionidae > Arion > Arion vulgaris. Next base: position 21,934,262 of record CM036766.1, on the reverse strand, counting down.
GGCTATGTGTCATCTTGTAAGATACCACGAGATAGTATATCGGTTATGTGTCATCTTGTAAGATACCACGAGACAGTATATCGGTTATGTGTCATCTTGTAAGATACCGCGAGGCAGTATATCGGTTATGTGTCATCTTGTAAGATACCGCGAGACAGTATATCGGCTATGTGTCATCTTGTAAGATACCACGAGACAGTACATCGGCTATGTGTCATCTTGTAAGATACCGCGAGGCAGTATATCGGCTATGTGTCATCTTGTAAGATACCACGAGACAGTACATCGGCTATGTGTCATCTTGTAAGATACCACGAGACAGTATATCGGTTATGTGCCATCTTGTAAGATACCACGAGACAGTACATCGGCTATGTGTCATCTTGTAAGATACCGCGAGACAGTATATCGGCTATGTGTTATCTTGTAAGATACCACGAGACAGTATATCGGTTATGTGTCATCTTGTAAGATACCACGAGACAGTACATCGGCTATGTGTCATCTTGTAAGATACCACGAGACAGTATATCGATTATGTGTCATCTTGTAAGATACCACGAGACAGTATATCGGTTATGTGTCATCTTGTAAGATACCGCGAGACAGTATATCGGCTATGTGTCGTCTTGTAAGATACCACGAGACAGTATATCGGTTATGTGTCATCTTGTAAGATACCGCAAGCCAAATATATCGACATAGAAATGTGAAAGAGTTAATGTTAGCTAACTGGCAAATTACATTTATTAAGTCCATTGTTTTTTCTCTCACTTTATCTAGGATATTTGTGTTGATGATTTGCCATTCTTTATTTATGTTGTTTACACTCTCTATCGTGTTAAATTTCGTTGTGGCTGTTCTCTCAATTTCATTCCTGGTTTCATTATTATTTCATTTTTCAATATCTATTATTTCAATATGTTGAGTTGTACTCCTGTCTTGTTTTCTATTTGGTTAATGTAGTCAAACTACCACTGGTCTATGATCAGAGTCTAGTATTGCATTTGGGATGGCTCTAGAGATTTATTCTCCAACTTTCACACTTTTGTTGCTAGTATCAAGTTGATGTGCGATGTTTGGTTAATATTATTTCATTTCTACCTAGTATCAAGTCAATACCTGGCTTCTCTTCTGTTGGTAAAAGTATTTGTGATAACTATATCATGTTCTGCGCATAGCTTAAGCAGGTGTTCCGTTGCTATTGCATTTGGTTGTGTAGTCACTGAAGGGTTCTAGGTGTGCCTCTCATGCTGTTCTTTACACCAACTCTTCCGTTGACATCTCCCATGACATATATGTTGTCAGTGTCTTTGACTTTACTATTCTTATCTTATCTTATCTTAACCACATTTGCCTTGAAACGTCGTGAGGAGATTAGTTTTCTATCTTGTGCCAGGTGTGTTGCGCTTGATGTTGTCAGTCCATGCTTTCGCAGGCACTCTGAGATGTTATCTATATATCGTGTTCTTGGCCTCCCTCGTGCTCTGCGCCCTGAGTGTCGATTATTGTAGGCACATGATGGTAGTAAATGTTGTTTCATTCTCATTAGATGGCCGAACCACTTGATTCTTTGCTTCTCGATGTACTGTATGACTGGTTTTACTAATGCTTTCATTTAATTTAGAGAAAAGTGTGTTTTTTTTATCTTCATGGTATGAATAATTACATGGTGTATACATTTGTATATATGTTACTTTTGTCTTACCTTCAGCTTTTCTGGTACGGATACTTCTCTCTGATATATAATTTATTTCTAAAATATATTTTACTGACACAAGAGCAATGATGAATCCGATTCGATGTTTGTTGTTTTCCTATGGATGTGTTCAGCGCAAGTAAATACGAAATCAGTGTGTGTTTTCTTGATTATGATCATCAGGTGCCGTGCCGGCTGGCGTAGGCGATCATGGATCTCCAGAAATCTCTGTCGTTGGTGTTTGCTATCAACTCAGATGTTGACGCTCTACCGTGCCATGAAGTCAGGCTATCCAACATTTTCTCTTGCTGTCTTCCTTTCGCTGTTATCTTGATACCCTGTCCTTTTCTTCTAGTATCGACTACTTCAATGATTGTGATTTTATTTTTGATCATATACTCTACTATCCATGTGTCTTTATCTCCTAGTCCAAATATATTCCATGTCGCTATCTTAAACTTTATTCTTGTGCGTACAGCTGTGTTGTATGTTGTTGATACTTCCGACTGCTTTGTTATTGTGTTTTTGTTTTTCGACACCACTGTTATCCCTTTTTTGTTTATCTTCCCATAATTTGTGAGCATATTTACAAATAAATATTCTACCTGTTTGTTGGACTTGTTGTAGATTCATCATTGTTTGAATATTTAATGTTATATGAACACACTAATAACACATTCTAATGCACTGTTGAAGAGGACGAATCCTGCTCATTCCGCCATTTTGTTCGTAAACAAATCTATATCAATCAAATCTGTCAAATAGCGAACTGCAGCGAAGAAAACAATCTCGAGGAACTGTTCCAGGAATTATTTTTGTTGTTGACGATCAGGTAATCATATCAACAACAAGAACAGCTTCAACAAAAGATTAACAGATTACAGTTAACATGTAATGAATACAATATGACAATAAACATTGATAAAACCCAAGTAATGACATTCACCAGAGAGCAAAACACCACCGATTTCTCCATCGGCAAACGCCCATTAAAACAAGTCAAAGACTTGACATACATAGGGAGCATCTTTTCAGCAAACGGAAGAATAACTAACGAAAGGGAGTATAGATACAGTAAAACAAGTCAAAGACTTGACATACATAGGGAGCATCTTTTCAGCAAACGGAAGAATAACTAACGAAAGGGAGTATAGATACAGTAAACCAATTCAAATCATAGGACAAATGGCAGCAATTTTGAAATGCAAACATGTCAATTGATCTATAAGTACAAACAAGAAATCAGATTTATAAAACTGTATTAAAAAAAACCAGAATACAACTCAAGAATATGAGGCCAGGATGCACTCCATCATGAAACCACGAGTTTGAAACAAGTACAACAAATACAAAAGTTATCAATAATAATATAGAAACTGCACAAACTTGTCGATATAGATGCTCGTGATCAAGTTTAATAAATCTTGTCATTCTTCTTTAGAAGCACTTTTTTTTCATGTTGTATATTTTATCATATAAAGAGTATACACTTCCATTGCGAATGATGTTCCACAAGGGAGAAAAGGAACTGGTCCGCCTACCTCGTGTATACATACGTATAGTAATTTCAAAAAGACATGTATTTTACATTTCACAATTTGCAAAGGCTGCATTATCTTTCCATTGTCCTTACAATCCTAGCCATTGACAGAAGAATGCACATGGTAATGTAACATATTATCACACGTTATAACTTTTACTTACATTCTCTGACAGTTAATATAACCAGATCTGATCTCTCTAACTTTTTGACCATCGCTAACTAGATGTGTTGTATATTCAATCAAGCACATATATATTGTGGCTTCGTGTGTATATGTTTGTGTGTATGTATTTGAAATCTCTTACAGAATATGAGATTACACAAGCACATTCGCATATTTGTTAATGTGTCAGATGTCAGGATTTGTTAATGTGTCAGATGTCAGGATTTGCTAATGTGGCAGATGTCAAGATTTGTTAATGTGGCAGATGTCAGTATTTGTTAATGTGGCAGATGTCAGGATTTGTTAATGTGTCAGATGTCAGGATTTGTTAATGTGTCAGATGTCAGGATTTGTTAATGTGTCAGATGTCAGGATTTGTTAATGTGGCAGATGTCAAGATTTGTTAATGTGGCAGATGTCAGTATTTGTTAATGTGGCAGATGTCAGGATTTGTTAATGTGTCAGATGTCAGGATTTGTTAATGTGTCAGATGTCAGGATTTGTTAATGTGTCCGATGTCAAGATTTGTTAATGTGTCAGATGTCAGGATTTGTTAATGTGTCAGATGTCAGGATTTGTTAATGTGTCAGATGTCGGGATTTGTTAATGTGTCAGATGTCGGGATTTGTTAATGTGTCAGATGTCAAGATTTGCTAATGTGTCAGATGTCAGGATTTGTTAATGTGTCAGATGTCAGGATTTGTTAATGTATCAGATGTCAAGATTTGTTAATGTATCAGATGTCGGGATTTGTTAATGTGTCCGATGTCAGGATTTGTTAATGTGTCAGATGTCAAGATTTGTTAATGTGTCAGATGTCAGGATTTGTTAATGTGTCAGATGTCAGGATTTGTTAATGTGTCAGATGTCAGGATTTGTTAATGTGTCAGATGTCAGGATTTGCTAATGTGTCAGATGTCAGGATTTGTTAATGTGTCAGATGTCAAGATTTGTTAATGTGGCAGATGTCGGGATTTGTTAATGTATCAGATGTCAGGATTTGTTAATGTGTCAGATGTCGGGATTTGTTAATGTGTCAGATGTCAGGATTTGTTAATGTGTCAGATGTCAAGATTTGTTAATGTGTCAGATGTCAGGATTTGTTAATGTGTCAGATGTCAAGATTTGTTAATGTGTCAGATGTCGGGATTTGTTAATGTGCCAGATGTCAGGATTTGTTAATGTGTCAGATGTCAAGATTTGTTAATGTGTCAGATGTCAAGATTTGTTAATGTGTCAGATGTCAGGATTTGTTAATGTGTCAGATGTCAAGATTTGTTAATGTGTCAGATGTCAGGATTTGTTAATGTGCCAGATGTCAGGATTTGTTAATGTGTCAGATGTCAGGATTTGTTAATGTGCCAGATGTCGGGATTTGTTAATGTGTCAGGTGTCAGGATTTGTTAATGTGTCCGATGTCATGATTTGTTAATGTGTCAGAAGTCGGGATTTGTTAATGTGTCAGATGTCAGGATTTGTTAATGTGTCAGATGTCAAGATTTGTTAATGTGTCAGATGTCAAGATTTGTTAATGTGTCCGATGTCATGATTTGTTAATGTGTCAGAAGTCGCGATTTGTTAATGTGTCCGATGTCAGGATTTGTTAATGTGGCAGATGTCAAGATTTGTTAATGTGGCAGATGTCGGGATTTGCTAATGTGTCAGATGTCGGGATTTGTTAATGTGTCAGATGTCGGGATTTGTTAATGTGTCAGATGTCGGGATTTGTTAATGTGTCAGATGTCAAGATTTGCTAATGTGTCAGATGTCAGGATTTGTTAATGTATCAGATGTCAGGATTTGTTAATGTGTCAAAATGTCGCGATTTGTTAATGTGTCAGATGTCGGGATTTGTTAATGTGTCAGATGTCAAGATTTGTTAATGTGGCAGATGTCGGGATTTGTTAATGTATCAGATGTCAGGATTTGTTAATCTGTCAAAATGTCGCGATTTGTTAATGTGTCAGATGTCAGGATTTGTTAATGTGTCAAAATGTCGGGATTTGTTAATGTGGCAGATGTCGGGATTTGTTAATGTGTCCGATGTCAGGATTTGTTAATGTGGCAGATGTCGGGATTTGTTAATGTATCAGATGTCGGGATTTGTTAATGTGTCAGATGTCAGGATTTGCTAATGTGTCAGATGTCGGGATTTGTTAATGTGTCAAAATGTCGCGATTTGCTAATGTGTCAGATGTCAGGATTTGTTAATGTGTCAGATGTCAAGATTTGTTAATGTGGCAGATGTCGGGATTTGTTAATGTGTCCGATGTCAGGATTTGTTAATGTGGCAGATGTCGGGATTTGTTAATGTATCAGATGTCGGGATTTGTTAATGTGTCAGATGTCAGGATTTGTTAATGTGGCAGATGTCAGGATTTGTTAATGTGTCAAAATGTCGCGATTTGTTAATGTGTCAGATGTCAGGATTTGTTAATGTGTCAAAATGTCGGGATTTGTTAATGTGGCAGATGTCAGGATTTGTTAATGTGGCAGATGTCAGGATTTGTTAATGTGGCAGATGTCAGGATTTGTTAATGTGTCAGATGTCAGGATTTGTTAATGTGTCAGATGTCGGGATTTGTTAATGTATCAGATGTCAGGATTTGTTAATGTGTCAGATGTCGGGATTTGTTAATGTGTCAGATGTCGGGATTTGTTAATGTGTCAGATGTCGGATTTGTTAAGTGTCAGATGTCGGGATTTGTTAATGTGTCAGATGTCAGGATTTGTTAATGTGTCAGATGTCAGGATTTGTTAATGTGTCAGATGTCGGGATTTGTTAATGTGTCAGATGTCAGGATTTGTTAATGTGTCAGATGTCGGGATTTGTTAATGTGTCAGATGTCGGGATTTGTTAATGTGTCAGATGTCGGGATTTGTTAATGTGTCAGATGTCGGGATTTGTTAATGTGTCAGATGTCAGGATTTGTTAATGTATCAGATGTCAGGATTTGTTAATGTGTCAGATGTCAGGATTTGTTAATGTGTCAGATGTCAGGATTTGTTAATGTGTCAGATGTCGGGATTTGTTAATGTATCAGATGTCAGGATTTGTTAATGTGTCAGATGTCAGGATTTGTTAATGTGTCAGATGTCAGGATTTGTTAATGTGTCAGATGTCAGGATTTGCTAATGTGTCAGATGTCAGGATTTGTTAATGTGTCAGATGTCGGGATTTGTTAATGTGTCAGATGTCAGGATTTGTTAATGTATCAGATGTCGGGATTTGTTAATGTGTCAGATGTCAGGATTTGTTAATGTGTCAGATGTCGGGATTTGTTAATGTGGCAGATGTCGGGATTTGTTAATGTGGCAGATGTCAGGATTTGTTAATGTGTCAGATGTCGGGATTTGTTAATGTGTCAGATGTCAGGATTTGTTAATGTGTCAGATGTCGGGATTTGTTAATGTGTCAGATGTCAGGATTTGTTAATGTGGCAGATGTCGGGATTTGTTAATGTGTCAAAATGTCGGGATTTGTTAATGTGGCAGATGTCAGGATTTGTTAATGTGTCAGATGTCGGGATTTGTTAATGTGTCTGATGTCGGGATTTGTTAATGTGTCTGATGTCAGGATTTGTTAATGTGTCAGATGTCAGGATTTGTTAATGAGTCGAATGTCGGGATTTATTAATGTGGCAGATGTCAGGATTTATTAATGTGTCAGATGTCGGGATTTATTAATGTGGCAGATGTCAGGATTTGTTAATGTGGCAGATGTCGGGATTTATTAATGTGGCAGATGTCAGGATTTGTTAATGTGGCAGATGTCAGGATTTGTTAATGTGTCAGATGTCGGGATTTGTTAATGTATCAGATGTCAGGATTTGTTAATGTGTCAGATGTCAGGATTTGTTAATGTGTCAGATGTCAGGATTTGTTAATGTGTCAGATGTCGGGATTTGTTAATGTATCATATGTCAGGATTTGTTAATGTGTCAGATGTCGGGATTTGTTAATGTATCAGATGTCAGGATTTGTTAATGTGTCAGATGTCGGGATTTGCTAATGTGTCAGATGTCAGGATTTGTTAATGTGTCAGATGTCGGGATTTGTTAATGTGTCAGATGTCAGGATTTGTTAATGTATCAGATGTCGGGATTTGTTAATGTGTCAGATGTCAGGATTTGTTAATGTGTCAGATGTCGGGATTTGTTAATGTGGCAGATGTCGGGATTTGTTAATGTGGCAGATGTCAGGATTTGTTAATGTGTCAGATGTCGGGATTTGTTAATGTGTCAGATGTCAGGATTTGTTAATGTGTCAGATGTCGGGATTTGTTAATGTGTCAGATGTCAGGATTTGTTAATGTGGCAGATGTCGGGATTTGTTAATGTGTCAAAATGTCGGGATTTGTTAATGTGGCAGATGTCAGGATTTGTTAATGTGTCAGATGTCGGGATTTGTTAATGTGTCTGATGTCGGGATTTGTTAATGTGTCTGATGTCAGGATTTGTTAATGTGTCAGATGTCAGGATTTGTTAATGAGTCGAATGTCGGAATTTATTAATGTGGCAGATGTCAGGATTTATTAATGTGTCAGATGTCGGGATTTATTAATGTGGCAGATGTCAGGATTTGTTAATGTGGCAGATGTCGGGATTTATTAATGTGGCAGATGTCAAGATTTGTTAATGTGGCAGATGTCAGGATTTGTTAATGTGTCAGATGTCGGGATTTGTTAATGTATCAGATGTCAGGATTTGTTAATGTGTCAGATGTCAGGATTTGTTAATGTGTCAGATGTCAGGATTTGTTAATGTGTCAGATGTCGGGATTTGTTAATGTATCAGATGTCAGGATTTGTTAATGTGTCAGATGTCAGGATTTGCTAATGTGTCAGATGTCGGGATTTGTTAATGTGTCAGATGTCGGGATTTGTTAATGTGTCAGATGTCAGGATTTGTTAATGTATCAGTTGTCGGGATTTGTTAATGTGTCAGATGTCAGGATTTGTTAATGTGTCAGATGTCGGGATTTGTTAATGTGGCAGATGTCGGGATTTGTTAATGTGGCAGATGTCGGGATTTATTAATGTGGCAGATGTCAGGATTTGTTAATGTGTCAGATGTCGGGATTTGTTAATGTGGCAGATGTCAGGATTTGTTAATGTGTCAGATGTCGGGATTTGTTAATATGTCAGATGTCAGGATTTGTTAATGTGTCAGATGTCGTGATTTGTTAATGTGTCAAAATGTCGGGATTTGTTAATGTGGCAGATGTCAGGATTTGTTAATGTGTCAGATGTCGGGATTTGTTAATGTGTCTGATCTCGGGATTTGTTAATGTGTCTGATGTCAGGATTTGTTAATGTGTCAGATGTCAGGATTTGTTAATGAGTCGAATGTCGGGATTTATTAATGTGGCAGATGTCAGGATTTATTAATGTGTCAGATGTCGGGATTTATTAATGTGGCAGATGTCAGGATTTGTTAATGTGGCAGATGTCGGGATTTATTAATGTGGCAGATGTCAGGATTTGTTAATGTGGCAGATGTCAGGATTTGTTAATGTGTCAAATGTCGGGATTTGTTAATGTGTCAGATGTCGGGATTTGTTAATGTGGCAGATGTCGGGATTTGTCAATGTGTCAAATGTCGGGATTTGTTAATGTGTCAGATGTCAGGATTTGTTAATGTGGCAGATGTCGGGATTTGTTAATGTATCAGATGTCAGGATTTGTTAATGTGTCAGATGTCAGGATTTGTTAATGTGTCAGATGTCAGGATTTGTTAATGTGGCAGATGTCAGGATTTGTTAATGTGTCAGATGTCAGGATTTGTTAATGTGGCAGATGGCAGGATTTGTTAATGTGTCAGATGTCGGGATTTGTTAATGTGGCAGATGTCAGGATTTGTTAATGTGGCAGATGTCGGGATTTGTTAATGTGGCAGATGTCAGTATTTGTTAATGTGTCAAAATGTCGGGATTTGTTAATGTGTCAAAATGTCGGGATTTGTTAATGTGGCAGATGTCAGGATTTGTTAATGTGTAAAAATGTCGGGATTTGTTAATGTGGCAGATGTCAGGATTTGTTAATGTGTCAGATGTCAGGATTTGTTAATGAGTCGAATGTCGGGATTTATTAATGTGGCAGATGTCAGGATTTGTTAATGTGTCAGATGTCGGGATTTGTTAATGTGTCAGATGTCAAGACTTGTTAATGTGTCAAATGTCGGGATTTGTTAATGTGGCAGATGTCGGGTTTTTGTTAATATGGCAGATGTCAGGATTTGTTAATGTGGCAGATGTCGGGATTTGTTAATGTATCAGATGTCAGGATTTGTTAATGTGGCAGATATCGGGATATGTTAATGTGGCAGATGTCAGGATTTGTTAATGTGGCAGATGTCAGGATTTGTTAATGTGGCAGATGTCAGGATTTGTTAATGTGTCAGATGTCAGGATTTGTTAATGTGTCAGATGTCGGGATTTGTTAATGTGGCAGATGTCAGTATTTGTTAATGTGTCAAAATGTCGGGATTTGTTAATGTGGCAGATGTCAGGATTTGTTAATGTGTCAAAATGTCGGGATTTGTTAATGTGGCAGATGTCATGACTTGTTAATGTGTCAAATGTCGGGATTTGTTAATGTGGCAGATGTCGGGTTTTTGTTAATATGGCAGATGTCAGGATTTGTTAATGTGGCAGATGTCAGGATTTGTTAATGTGGCAGATGTCGGGTTTTGTTAATATGGCAGATGTCAGGATTTGTTAATGTGGCAGATGTCGGGATTTGTTAATGTATCAGATGTCAGGATTTGTTAATGTGGCAGATATCGGGATTTGTTAATGTGTCAGATGTCAGGATTTGTTAATGTGGCAGATGTCAGGATTTGTTAATGTGGCAGATGTCAGGATTTGTTAATGTGTCAGATGTCAGGATTTGTTAATGTGTCAGATGTCGGGATTTGTTAATGTGGCAGATGTCAGTATTTGTTAATGTGTCAAAATGTCGGGATTTGTTAATGTGGCAGATGTCAGGATTTGTTAATGTGTCAAAATGTCGGGATTTGTTAATGTGTCAGATGTCAGTATTTGTTAATGTGTCAGATGTCAGGATTTGTTAGTGTGGCAGATGTCAGGATTTGTTAATGTGGCAGATGTCAGGATTTGTTAATGTGGCAGATGTCGGGATTTGTTAATGTGGCAGATGTCAGGATTTGTTAAGGTTAAACTGAAATATCGTATTCGATAGAAATATTGAGCATAATGTTAGTTTAAATTCGACTGTCCTGGCGTCACCTATTTGGGTTTTTTTTGCTTTCTTTTTGCTGTTGATGCTGTTGACGAGCGTGATGATGTTCATCAGGCATGAAACACTTAACGCAAACATAACAGCAGTATAAAATAATAGACACCACGATGACGATGCTGATAATAATGTGACAAATCACTAACTGCCAAAATGTAAACAAAAATACTGTTTCATCACACCAGTTTCGCGGCTCATGAAGTGGCGCCTCAAAGTGAGGCTTCCATATACGAATCAACCAATAGTGCCCAAAGACAAACCAAACTGACAGGAAGACATTTAAAGCCATATTGGTCATGCGCGTCATAGTAAGCAGATCGTCGTCGTCATGGAGATCTATGACGTCGTCTCTGTGTCTCTTAATTTGTTTCCAAAGTAAGAATATGAGTTTAATGATTCCAAAACAGCCACCAACTACCAGGTAAATAGGTAGCTTTGGTTCTCTGGGACATTCATGCAGGTAATTCACACCTGGATAAGAAATAATTTTAGTTGATGTAGGCAAACATATTAACTGTTATAACAGGTTAAAAATGAGAATGATCAAATGCTATATATATCCTATATTAATTTATGGCTCGCAAACATGGACAATGAACAAGCAGTTAGAAGATAGAATTAATAGATTTGAGATGTTGATATATAGAAGAATAGGCAGAGTTTCATGGACAGAAAAACAGACAAATAAACAAGTTTTAGGAAAACTAAGCATGAAGAAACAACTAATAAGAGAAGTAAAATTCAGACAAGTAAAGTATTTTGGGCACATAAAAAGGCATGACACCGTGATAAAATCTTTACTAGAGGGGAAAGTTGAAGGGCGAAGAGCAATAGAAAGAACAAGACATATCCCAGTTAACCAAGAGGTGAAGGAGTAACGATGGCGCTGAATAGATTAGGCTTTGAGAAAATCCGTGGGTAATAGTACAAGAAGGGCCCTTTCCAAGAACTCCAAGGGAAAGCAAAATAGAGGGCATCCTTGGAATACATCCATAAGAAATTCTCAGGCAGAGATTAAGGATATACGGAAGAGCTGGAAGGGGATACAGGAGGAAAAACGTGACATGCGTTTGATCTTCTTCTTCTTCTTTGCGTTCGTTCTTTACGAGCAATTTTAATCACTCTTTGAGATATGTTTGATCTTTGCCAAGAACGTGTTTACGTTGCACATTGGTTTGTAGGCCCCTAAACGCATAGGCTTCTACACGTTTAGGACATGTGCATCCGACTTCAGCCAAACCTCTTCAGCCGCCTCTTACGACATGTGTGGCAGGTAACAGTGGTTCTATTCTTTACACCCCAAATTTTGGCCCCGGTAACCACTCGGCATGCGTGTGATGAGGGCATATGCCCGATCGGCGTTAAAATGTACTAGATATAAATATATATTTTATATATATACAAACACTAACTTCAATATATTATTTCTTTGTTTCTATATTAATGTCTTTCTCATGTTGCTGACTGTCATATTTTGTAATCCCTTTATGACTTCTATGTAGTTTATTGTACATATTGTTATATGAGTATGAACACACACCAGTCAAATATCAAAGTTGTAATATTTGTTTTATAGCAATGTGGACAGACATGATAGGTTACTTTACCTATAGCTGTCATAACTAGAGGAAGAGCTAACAGCACCAATGTAAATACTGTCACTGGCCCTGTGAATATGGAAATCATGAAATTAATATAAAATATATATTGTACAATATTAATCAATTTGGTTATTACTTCTCTTCATGTTATTATTTATTTGGGTATCTATCTATACTCTCTTCATGTTCCGATTGTCATATACGGCTTCCACAAGAGACCTCCTCTGCTGCCGTTCTGCTGCCTTTCTACCAACCTTTCTCCCACGTCAAGCCACACTCCTTCAACTCTCTCTCCACCGTTCTTCTCCATGTTTCCTTGGACGTCCAGACCTTCTCTTCCCATCCGCTGTCCATCTGAGAGCTGTCCTAGCCAATGCCCCCACCAACATACGACATACATGTCCAAACCACCTCCATCTTCGTCTCTTAATGATGGTCTCCAAGGATGCACAGTCTGTTCGTTTCAAAAGCTCCTCATTTGTTATGGTATTTGGCCAGAAAATTTGCAGGATTCTTCCTAAACATTTATTCTGAAATGTTTCCAACTTGTGTATTATGTGTTGGGTCATTTCCCAGCATTCACTACTGTATTATTTGGGTATATCTAGTATATTTTCTTTACTTTGTACTCTTGAATTTCTCTATAACAGTAGAAATCTAGAATCACTTGGGGTCTCTGTCACATGGAAGTAGGGGCTATCATTCCAAAGATACTCGGTCCGTTCTCATCGGGGAGCGGTCGGACATTTTTTTACACAGATCCCTGATTTAATCGTAGGTTAGATTAAATACCTAATACTATCGGAGACGGATGATACAATGTATGTCCCGTGTTCAAGTAGAGAACGTAAAAGATACATTAGTAGTTGAGAATCGATAAACGATAAAACATTCATACATAAGCTCTCATCATCTGTAAATTTACACCGATGACTGACGCCATTACTACGAAGTTCGTACGCTGTCACTGATATCGTCCTGTGTAAGAAAGAGATCCAAGCGCACATGGTTATTCACCGAAGTGCAATGATGACGCCCAATCAATCAATTAATCTCGAAACTGTGAGAAACTAACCTCTAGCCAAACTATCCAGGAAGCCATCCATATTTAGTTCAGAAACCGCCCAGGTGGTGCCGGAGCCCGCAAGGGAAACGAAGAATAGTACCACTGCAACTTACACGGCATATCGTAAGAGACGACTGATGTAGGACCTAGGGAAACTACCTAGTAAATAAAAAGCATCGCAGAAATCAGATGTGCTGGCCTACTCGTAGGCGCATAACTCGTACAACCTACAATCGCTCTTATGCTCAGATCACATACAAATCCCAAAGAGTGGTTAACAAGTGCTCGATAGAGAACGTTCAAAGAAGCAGAAGAAGAAGCTCAGAAACACATGCCGTTGTGTTATGGTCAAAGAACAAACCATCTTTGTACTTCTGACAGACTATGAGTTGTCTTGTTATAGACGCTTAATCCCGTTAAGCAAACATGGTAAAGTATGAATACTGTATATGTCTGTAGCTTACAAAGCATACACTAGTCATTTAAACTTTCATGTTTCATGTGAAACGTCTGCATCATGTGATCCAATATTCACGAGTGATAAACTCATTATTTATTTCTTCTGTGTCAAAAGGTTTAAAATATTGTCAGCGATTTCCTCCTCCTGTCTCATGTGATTTCAAATTGTATGAGAGATAAGTTCGTGATGTTTTTCTTCTGCATTATGTCACTTCTAATTTCATGAACGATAAACTCACACTGTCTTCAACTGCCGTGTTTTCATATACCTGTTAACCCTTACTGCTATTTTTGCAACGCCCGTAATCCTCTACGCATCACATATCCCTCTCTACATATAAGCACTTTCCATTTCATGTAGATTTTAAAATTCTTCAATAATGTTAGTGTGTAGAAACATTCACTTCTTTCAACAGACAAACACAAGTCCACATATCTGCTTAAAAACATTCTAAAAATAGTCGTAGGCCGATATATCAGGCTTAACGGTCTAAGCGGGTTAATTGTTAATTCTGTACCTCTGAAGTCCCAACTTCACCCGTTTTACGCTAGTCTATCCATTCTTCTAATACCTAAAATTGACGTGCACTCAGGACAATGGCTACACTCAGGACAATGGCTACACTCAAGATAATAGATACACTCAGGACAATGGCTACACTCAAGATAATAGATACACTCAGGTCAGCAACTGAAATAAAGATAGTAGCTACAGTCAGCTAGGACAGTAGCTACAACACTCTCTTAGAATAGTGATTATAATCCGGAGAATAGTGATTATACTCCGGAGAATAGTGATTATAATCAAGAGAATAGTGATTATAATCCAGAGAATAGTGATTACAATCCAGAGAATAGTGATTATACTCCAGAGAATAGTGATTATACTCCAGAGAATAGTGATTATACTCCGGAGAATAGTGATTATACTCCAGAGAATAGTGATTATACTCCGGAGAATAGTGATTATACTCCGGAGAATAGTGATTATAATCAAGAGAATAGTGATTATAATCCAGAGAATAGTGATTATAATCCAGAGAATAGTGATTATACTCCAGAGAATAGTGATTATACTCCAGAGAATAATGATTATACTCCAGAGAATAGTGATTATACTCCAGAGAATAGTGATTATACTCCAGAGAATAGTGATTATACTCCAGAGAATAGTGATTATACTCCAGAGAATAGTGATTATACTCAGAGAATAGTGATTATACTCCGAGAATAGTGATTATACTCCAGAGAATAGTGATTATACTCCAGAGAATAGTGATTATACTCCAGAGAATAGGGATTATACTCCAGAGAATAGTGATTATACTCCGGAGAATAGTGATTAAACTCCAGAGAATAGTGATTATACTCCGGAGAATAGCTATATTCAAGATAGTTTCTTTATTTTCTATTCTCTAATCATGTTTTACCTCACAACGTCCAGATACGAATAAAATGTATAGAACGGATTTTTGTGTGTGCTTCATAAATAGTGTTTTTCACTGCCTCTGTTATTTATGAGATCTACCTTTTGTGTAGATAGCATTTTGTATTTGTATCCACTGTATCGGAATACCATTGCGCTTTGATGTGCACTGTCTGTTGGTAATCTGCACTGTATCGGAATACCATTGCGCTTTGATGTGCACTGTCTGTCGGTAATCTGCACTGTATCAGAATACCATTGCGCTTTGATGTGCACTGTCTGTTGGTAATCTGCACTGTATCGGAATACCATTGCGCTTTGATGTGCACTGTCTGTTGGTAATCTGCACTGTATCAGAATACCATTGCGCTTTGATGTGCACTGTCTGTTGGTAATCTGCTTATGTGATCGAATCATTCAATGTTTTGTTTTAATTTATGAAGTTCAGCACTGATGTTGTACCTACTTTTTTTCCTGATGTCTTTATTTCTAAACCGGTCTCCTCTTGATACTCCCAATATTCTGAGTAGATATTGCATCTCTGTCGTGTCTAGTTTTATTCTATCGTTTTATATCAGCGAAGAGGTTTAACATTGATAATATAATGTTGTGAGAACGATTGTGTTGAACAATGTTCTTTATGATAGTATTTCCATTTGGAAAATTAGATGCACTGAAAACAGTATGACTATTCTGGACATTAGCTGTACTCAAAAGTATAGCAACATTATGGACTGTAGCTACACTCAAGACAGTAGCTACACTCAAGACAGTAGCTACACTCAAGACAGTAGCTACACTCAAAACTAAGTAAAAGACAAATTATGATGGGACGACTCTGTAGAAAAATAGAAGTAAACATCAATATAACACAAGATAGACATAGAAGCAACAGAGGTACACGCGATCACATATTGAACATGAGAACAGACAGACAAATCTAGAGAATATAATGCAGATATAAACTCATGCTTTATTGACTACTCAAAGGAATTTGATTGTGTGGAGCATCAAGAATTGTGGAAAATACTGGAAGAAATGCTATTTCAATTGCATTTAATACATATCATAAAAGAGCTTTATAGTGATCAAATGGGGGCTGTAAGAACCTGCGATGATACATCAGATTGGTTTGACATATGAAATAACTGGGAGTCAGACAAGGTTACATCCTGTCGCCTTGTATATTGAACGTGTATGATAAATACATCATGTAGACTGCTACAGAAGAGAAAAGAAATAACAATATGATCTTTTTATAATCGGTGTAAGAGAAATACTTGAACTAAGATTCGCTGACTATACAGTGTTACTGTCAACATAGCATAAATAAATTAAGAAATTAATAATGGAAGTGCAAGAGAAAAGCGAAAAACAAAATCTCAATGTGACAAAAACAAAGATAACGTCAATTGATAAAACAAACATAACAACGGATATTTTTATCAACGGAGACAATCAAAAAATGTGAACAGTTTTGAATATATCGTGCTAAGAAAAGATGGGAATGGGATGAGGGGAATTTTATAAAAAAAAGAACATACATGGTCTTACAAAAATAAAACATCTAAAACAGCAGGGAAAGAAACTGAAAGAAAAAAGATCAGAATACTAAGAGCAGTCTTATTCCTAGAGTTTGGGTAAGAAACATGAAGATTTAAATAAAGCAGTAGAAATACATATATGTGTGCTTTTGAATATAAGAGTTACAGAAGAGTTAACCGTATAGCATGGAAAGATAAGAGAACAAATATATACATATACGAGAAAAATCCATTAAAAAAACTGTATATCCAGAAAAAAATTGAAAATAAAATAAAAACTGGCTGATGCTACCGACAAAATTTCGAATATTGAAGTATTTGAAATATATAACAAAGAGTTGGAAAATATCATTATGGAAGAAAGCATCCAGTAAAGAGGAGAAGAGGACGACCACAAATAATATTTATTTATGATGTAACTTATGATATGAGCATGACAGCTGTAAAGGTGTGACATCTGGCCTTTAAGAAAAAGATATTCCGAAGAACTGTTAGGATGACAAAGTTCTGCTCAAGTCAAGCTTTTTAATGATGATGCAAACTCGATGAAAACTTACATGTTCTACACAATATGAACAAAACTTACATGTTCTACACAATATGAACAAAACTTACATGTTCTACACAATATGAACAAACTTACATGTTCTACACAATATGAACGAAACTTACATGTTCTACACAATATGAACAAAACTTACATGTTCTACACAATATGAACATGGATCTGTGTATAAAGTCACAAGGATGCCTGGCTCTATGCTGCTTCTGCATAAGCTGCCAATCACTGAGTAGTGGTGTCTGTCACACTTCAGTCCATATGACTGTGTTCTCGTAGATTAGCTTGTCAGATGGAGGCAGGGGTCAGCTGTTGGAATAAACAATATGCAAATAAATGTCAAGAAAATGTGAGAGACATAAAGGAACGAACGTAAAAAACACAAACATGGTTAGAAGTTTTGTTTAGCTAAAGTGGTGCATGCTCTTGTTTGGTTTCTGGTATAATGAATATTCTTAAAGAATGAACTCACGTTTTATGGAGATCTTGATGATATAGTGTAAAGCGCAAAATCGAATTGTGTGTTTATTTATTAGTATCTGCCCTATCGTTCCTTTGGTGTGTCTGTCATAAATCTTCCATTTGGTGTATCTGCTCTATCGTTCCTTTTGGTGTGTCTGTGCTTTAAATCTTCCATCTGGTGTATCTGCTCTATCGTCCCTTTGGTGTGTCTGCCTTATCTTCCATTTGGTGTATCTGCCTTATCTTCCATTTGGTGTATCTGCCCTATCGTCCCTTTGGTGTGTCTGTCTTATTAATCTTCCATCTGGTGTATCTGCTCTATCGTCCCTTTGGTGTGTCTGCCCTATCTTCCATTTTGTATGTCTGCTCTATCTTCCCTTTGGTGCGTCTGCCCTATACTCCTTTGATGCGTCTGCCATATCTTCCATTTGGTGCGTCTGTCATATCTTCCCTTTGATGTGATGCAAACAAATGATATTGACATCATCTCACAAGTCCAGCGATAACACAGTCGTTAGTGCGCTTTCTTCCTAGACGAGTGGTCTCTGGTCAACGTGCTTGGAGAATGTCTCCGGCAGGAAACTGAATCTCTGGATAACATACTCTCAACTAGGTTTCAGAGAAACAATGGATATTACAGAAGATTGATGGGATGATGATCATATCATCCAACGTAAGCAAATGGTAAAAGAAAAAAGAAACAAAATAACGCGGTTAAGACTGTGTTTCCCAAAATACCACAGTCGAGACATAGTTCACCTAAATAATAAAGGTCGCGTTTGGTAATGTCGTCATGTGATAATATGTTTATCAATATTTCTTTTCAAATTAAGCACCTAAAAAAAACCCCAACAGAACCTGGCGTTCCTAGAGCTCGAACCCGCTTCGTCAAGATTGAGATGTCACTGCCCTAGCATCTCTGCTAGTTTATAATATGCAAGCTAGAATATTCTTCGTTTATCCAGTCCATCTTTGATTTGATCAAGCTATCTGTTCTATGTCAGACAAGTTCTAGAAATTGTCCATCCTTCAAGTTATCATTTTGGTCATGTCATATTTGAGCTTGTACATTTGAATTGACGTGATTTGCTCAAACTAACATGACAAGTATTTTTCTTACTGTACTTGTAATAGCATGATCACATTGTCTGTTTATTCAACTGTAATGTCTGGTGTATGTCTTTATTCTGCACACTAAGCACACTTTTATGTGAATAAGATGACCAGAGAGTTTCATCTTATTTATATTTCTTTCTTATTTTGTCGTCACACTGTTACCGGGTTGTTTCCCAGTTATGTTACGTTATTCGATCGACGTCATGGCACATTGGGCATTCCCATTCGTGCTCTGTCTTCCGCTGCAGCAGCCATCCCAAAGTCCATTTGCTCACCGTACCCATGAGAAGTTGATTACTGTACCTTCTCTTTCTACCACGAAGACGACACTGTCTGGCATGTCCAAACTTAACGCTTAATTCTCGAACTCGTTCCAGTGTCTGAGACCCGTCCATGCCACACAACTGAGAGCGTACCACATTGATGATACTGTCCATACTTCTGACCCGCTTGAGTCGGGGCATTGTGTGCAAGAGAGTCAGCACGCTCGTTACCCCGCACTCCAGCATGTCCAGACGTGTACAGCCAAGTCATTTCTTGAGATGTAAACTCCGAATGATGTCCACCCAGTCCACGTGCATACTTTCAAATTCAATCATTTGAAGCATATTCATCGAGTCTGATATGATAATCGTATGGGTAACCTGTTGCTAGAAACCATGACAAAGCTATTGTGTTGCCTAGGTTATATCGCTGTTCTGGTGGCTTGGGTGATTGTTATTTATGCTCTTTGACAGAATTCTACTATGCCAACCATCTACCCCTTCCTCTTGATGATTCCATTTTCAGGTTGTACGCTCTTGCAACTGGTGTATTCGGTTCGTTAACACCAAGTAGCCAAACCATGTTTCTCAATGAATCTTATAGCAGGTGTTGCTCCGACTGTTCTTCTAATTTCCTCATTTCTTATACGATCTATTCTTGATTTATTTACAACTTTCCTCAAGCATCTCATTTCACATGTGGTAATTTTCCTTATGTTCAACAACATAAAATTATATTGAGAAATTGATAATGGCATTTCATAAAAAAAACAGTAAAGAAGAAAACTGTCAATGGAAGGACATTCAAAATATCTACAACTAAAAAACAAAACATAACTAAGCTGATATAAGCATGCATGAACATAACTTAAACAAGTTGATCATTCTGAACATTTTGAATAATTTCTACTAAGCAACAAAAATGTTACAAAAGAAATAGAAAGAAAACAGAAAAGGGATCTGCCAAAATTAATATAACTATAAAAAAAACATATGGAATGGAACTGATATAAAAACATTACTTTTTATTAAAGCATGTATTTACCCCATAGCAACGTATGACCGTGAGGCATAGATTAATGATAACACAGATGAAAAATTCGATCAAATGTCTTTGAATGCTTGTGCAACATAAGTGTACTCAGAATATGATCAACAGATATTCGAACAGATATGTTCATTGTGCAACATCTTACAATCTAAGAGAAGTGGTTGATAAAGTAGATTACATGGAAACAGTCTTCTTTTTCTTTCTTTTTCCAATCCTGTTTGCCTCACAGCGTCAAGTCAGGAAGAGATTTCTAAAACTAGCCTTTGTGTGCGCTTTGTAGATAGTGTCTTTCGTCGCCTCTGTTATCTCTGAGGTCCATCTTTTTCGTGGCCGGTCGTTTGCTTTGTATCCATAGTATTGGAGCAGTATTGCTCTTTGATACAGTATATTGAAAAGTGTGGGCATGTAAAACGATATGATTCTCTACAGAAGGACAATCAGGAGGACATTATACTCGGGATGACGAGAGAGAGGAAGACCAAGATACGTTATGTGTACGATCGTAGACAAAGTATAACTGCGACAGACACCGTTCAGACACTTCCCTCAAGACAGGAAGACATTGAAAGTTGCTGTCATTGGAGACAGATTGCAACATGAATACGTTAGAGAATGATAATATAGATTGAAAGTTTGTGATTTTTAAATTGGTGTATGCTAATAGTCATGACATATAACTGTGTATTATCTAACTATTGTTTGCCAGTTGGATTCTGACAGTTTTGTGGTCTTTTCTGTAAATTGTTATACAACATTTATTCCGTTTGGACATGTTCATGATATGTTGTTTAACATAAACTCAGTGGATTCACTTTAGTTTCATATTCATCAACTGTGGCAGAGATTTACACTCCAGAAATAGGTCACTAGTAATAATATACCCACAATCGCAAGCAATGATGACAACGGCCTCAGACGTGTGCTTCTGCACCTCTCTGGTGTGCGCGGGGGTGACAGTAAAGCCCAATCCTTTGACATAATCATCTACCACAGGTGGGGCATATATGTTCAAGGTTAGACACGTGGGTGTTCTGTATTTTGTTCTCTGTTTTCTGTTCACCAACCGATCGTCCTTCAAGCTCGCGATACATCAACTGTTTTGGGATGCCTTCATCAGGAAAACGAGCAATGTGACCCTCCGACCTCACTTGGGTTTTCTGCAACATACTGTTGACACTAGGGATCTTGGCTATTATGAGGTCTTCGGAATATTACTGGAACGTTGTCGTAACAAGTTACTACAGATACAAGAGACGATGTGAATCAACACACGCAACGCAAAACACTATGTCTCCTCAGACAAAGATGACGAAGAACAGTACGACATTTATCTGTTCATAAATATCATGCGTTATCTATATCAATCACACTGATAAACGTACAATTTCAGATTGATTTAAAAAAATCTGAAATGCACAAATGCACATTTTATTATAAGTATTCTTCTTCTTCTTTGCGTACATTCTTTACGACCAATTTTAATCACTCTTTGTGATATGTTTGATCTTTCCTAAAGAACGTGTATACGTTGCACATTGGTTTAGTAGGCCCCTAAACGCATAGACTTCTACGTGATTAGGACATGTGCATCCGATTTCAGCCAAACCTCCTTAGCCGCCTCTTACGACATGCCGTTCAGGTAACAGTGGTTCTATTCTTTACACCCCAAATTTGGACTCGGTAATGACTCGGGCGTTTAGAAGTATTCAAACAAATATGTTATGACTGAAAAGTTGTTAAAATAAATTGACTTCGAAATCCATAGGTAGCTCGAACGATTCCTGGTCAGAAGTTGATATAGGCAGTCTAGCTATTAAACTAGTGTATGACCTATCTAGCTAAACATGGCTGAAACAAAAGTTCCACATATAATTGCTTATCTAAGATCAAATTGTGACGTTCAAATATTGTGAAATATCTAACAGTATCTGTTCTTATAAACAGTTATACAGTAGCTGTCAAACTTATAAAAAAAGTTATACAGTAGCTGTTCTTATAAACAGTTATACAGTAGCTGTTCTTATAAACATTTATACAGTACCTATGTTTATCAATAATTATTATGGTCTCTGTGGCGTTGTGGCTACTTTAAATTCCCGATTCAGCAGTAATCTTTAGCAGTTGCCCTTTGACTTGAGTCCATGACAGTGAATTTACAGGTATGTCTGAGTTGTTGTGTGTTAGCATAGAGAGTGTTTTCAACAACTGCGTAAGGGTGTAGGTACTTGTATGGCGTAGAGGTTAGATATTCGCATCTCGTTTCAGTAGTACTGGGTTCGCTCCCTCGTGGAGCCACCGACATATTTTGTTTCCGAGATCCCTGATCTCAGTGTAGGTTAGAACGAGCTCTAGTCCTATCGGAGACGGGCGATAAAAGTAGGACCAATGTTCAATTTGAGCACGTAAAAGAACCCTTGGCAATTCAAAAACGAGAAAAGCAGACTGGAAAGCGGCTACCCGGACAAAATTCAATAGAAATTTTTAAAAATAACATCCATAAAAAAAATTTACCATCTTCTAAATTACATCGTGAAACCCTTTGCCGGTTCTAGGAGTTCGTTCACTGTCGCTGAGATCTTCCTGTGTAAGAAGAAGATCGGAGAACATATGGTAACCCACCAAAGTGCAGTAAAGGTGATTCTTTCTTTCTTTCTCGAATCCTGTTTGCCTTACAGCGTCAGGTCAGGAAGAGATTTCTAAAACGGGCCTAGTATGCGCTTTGTAATAGTCTCTTTCTTCGACTTTGTTATCTCTGAGGTCCATCTTTTGCGTGGCCGGCCTTTTGCTTTGTACCCATTGAATCGGAGCAGCATTGCTCTTTGAGGTGCACTGTCTGATGGTAATCTGCTTACGTGGCCGAACCATTTAATTTGATGTTTCTTGATGAAGTCTAGTACTGATGTTGTACCCACTTTTTCCTGATGTCTTTATTTCTCAACCGGTCTCTTCTTGTTACACCCAACATTCTGCGTAAACACTTCATCTCTGTTGTGACTAGTTTTCTTCTATCGTTTGTTGTCATCGTCCAGGTTTGGCACTGGTAACATAATGTGGGAGAAAGATTGTGTTGAACATTGCTCTTTTTGTGTTCATGGTGACGTGTTTGCATCTTAAAATTGGCGCCATTTGCCCGATCATTTGATTTGCTTTGTTGCATCTGTGTTGAATTTCATTAGTTATTCTTCCGTTTGCTGAAAAAATGCTCCCCAGGTATATGCAGTCTTTTACTTGATTTAGTGGGCGATTGTCGATGGAGATATTGGTAGAGCTTTCCTCTCTGGCGAATGTCATTACTTCTGTTTTGTCGATGTTTATTCTCATGTTATATTCGTTACATGCTAACTGGAGTCTGTTGATGTGTTGTTGTTCTGTTGTTGATATGATTGCCTGATCGTTTGCAAAAAGAAATTCATTTAAGAGTTCTCCGAGGTTGTTTCCTTCGCTGGTGTTAGCTATTTTACAGATGTGGTCAATATACGTGATGAATAGCAGCGGGATAGTACGCAACCTTGTCTTACTCCTGACCCTACGTGAAACTTTTCTGATAATCCTGTATTTCGATGATCAGTAAAGGTGATGTCATATCAATGAATTAATCAATAGTTCTCAACTGCTGATAAAATGTATATACTGTGATAGGCTATATTTATAACTTTACAAGTTCCTGTGTCATTAAGATGCGGACGTCACAGCAGTTAAAATTAATTTACTTTCTATGTGATTAAATCAATTTATGGGAACTATAAACACAATGCAATTTAACATTTTATGCTGCCATAGCTATTGTTGAAGCTTGGCTGTCAAGAAAGTTTCCCTTGTTTTGTCTATCCATGACATTTTTCAAAGCAACTAACAGAGGTGTATAAATGTAGTTTATGACCAGCTTGTACTTTATTGCTTGCATCATCATCATCATTATCAAGTAGCTTACTCCCTTATGGAACTTGGCTCTCATGACAGCAGTCCTGAAAAACTATCTGTTCTGTGCAAGTTAACCGGCGTCAGCAGCAGACATTCTCAGATCGTCAATGACATCTTGCCAACCATCGTCTTCTAGGTCTTCCTCTCGTTCTTCTTCCAGGCACCATTCCTTCCAAAATTATCTTCTCTAGGCACTCATGTCGTTTGATGTGCACGAAATATTTTTCTTGATGTTATGTTCTTTAATAACCAAATCTCTTTCATATCAAACTGTTGCAGAAACAGGAGCATTTATTCGTTTCTCTATCCATGATATTTTAAGTACTTTTCGGTAGCATTTGCATTCCAAGGTATTAATGTTCTTCTCCACCGCTTTGTCAATGGTCCATGTGTTGCTTACAACGATATATTGCTCGCATATCTTTTAAATATGAATGTTTTCATCAAGTTGCTGGCGTGTCCTAGCCACAGCATTGTAGGACTTACTCTAGTCATTACATTACATTACACTTCTAGTCATATGTCATTACATTACATTCGCTAGGTCATTACATTACGTAGTCATATTACACTTCTAGTCATTACATTGTTACATTACATTCTTAGTCATTACTTACATTACTTTAGTCATTACATTACATTACGCTTCTAGTCATCACATTACATTACACTTCTAGTCATTACATTACATTACACTTCTTGTCATTACATTACATTACGCTTCTAGTCATTACATTACATTACACTTCTAGTCATTACATTACATTACACTTCTAGTCATTACATTACATTACGCTATACGGATTTCAACGAAAAAGATGAAGAGTATTCTCTATCTCGGTTGCGCAAGTTATTCATACGGATAGGTGCATCACGATGGGAAAACCACGAAAAAAAACCCCATTAGATACATCAATCAACACAGAGTTGTTGGTCTAAACACACTTAAATACATGTGTGGGAGGAAATCGGAGCAATAATGGACATTTGCGATGAAGATTATCCTCAAATGACCATTGAACAATGACATTATATGTTGTTTTAGACAAAGCAGTGTAGAGCTGACTTAAACCACTACATCAATTTGTTTTAGACAAAGCAGTGTAGAGCTGACTTAAACCACTACATCAATTTGTTTTAGACAAAGCAGTGTAGAGCTGACTTGAACCACTACATCAATTTGTTTCCGAAATACATCATTACTTTGAAGTGTGATTTAAAAAAAAATAATATGAATTTAAAAAGAAAGGAAAAGAAAGACGTGAGAATGAAGCGAATGTTAAATTGATCCACTTCATAGATCACAGTTCTGATCATTTAACGTATATTTGTTTAGCGTTAATTTGTTAGTATAACTATCACAGCTTGTTTATATTAGGACATGATCTAGGAGACTTATGTCGCTGTGACCTCAAACAGAAGTGATTCTAACATGCGACAAATGACATTCGTTCAGCATGTTTCTCGTATTTTTATATTTTGAGATATTGTTTTGGGCGTCACTGCCGGATAAATTAAATGAGTTTGTGACTGTGTAGTACAGACTTGGATTCGTTCATATTTTGGGTAAGTGATGTCCTCACGCAAAAATGCATAAAGCAAATATATGATTTTACATGCTTAGTACGTACAGTAGGAGGAGTTACTCAGTGATACATAGAGCCAATACTGACACACATATGCGAGTCATGGACAGTAAACAAACAGATGGACAAATCTGGAGGCCACAGAAATGTGGTTTTACAGAAGAATGTTGATAATACCATGACAAAGGTGGGGGTGTTAAATGAGGTCAAAGCAAAGAAAAAGGCATTGATCATTTTTTGGACATGTGATAAGAATGGGAGGTTTTTCATATTTCTGACAACCGGCAAAATAGAAAGTAGACGAGACAGATGTGACAGGAGAGAAAATTGTAGACAGCCTGACTTCATGGCACGGACGAGCGTCAACATTTGAGATGATAGCAAATATTAGAGAAAGAGATTCGTGAAGATCCACGAACGCCTACGTCAGCCGACACTTGATAATGAATATGTACAAATGAGCGTCGAGTAGGAAAGTAATTGATTGATCAAATTGACACAAGGAAATCATAACTAATGCATGTTAAATGTATCGTGAATATTCCAGTACATACATTGCAAACTATCAGTGTGCTAGAAGCAAAATAAATATATCAAAATAGAGAATAAATTGTTCATTAAAGACCACTTGTATATAAAATAGCATCAAATATGAATTCTTGTATTGCATTGCAAGGGAAGAAACTCAGAGAAACTTGTTATAACGCAATCAGCAATTTCGCTTGCTTGTTTTTCTTCAAATCATGCTTGAAATACATGTTTTCACAATATCGTCTGTATCGATCACGTCTCGTAATACTTTTACTTTCTCTTAATGAATTCGCATCACATGCTTCCACATTAAAAGAAAATATTAACTATATTTTTGTTTTATTTATTTGTATGTGTTGGGCCAGACAATTTCGTTACAATATAAACAATATTATGTTCTAATCAAATCTGATAAGAGTACAAGACAATGATGTTACAATATAAACAATATTATGTTCTAATCAAATCTGATAAGAGTACAAGACAATGATGTTACAATATAAACAATATTATGTTCTAATCAAATCTGATACAGAGTACAATACAATGATGTTAAACCAATAAATGACATATAATGAGCATTCATGTGCAGGACATTGCTATGATAAAGAGAGGCGGCCGCATCGGGCGCCACCGAAAGAGGGGCGGCATAAACTGCAAAATCATAATTACAATTAAAGGTTATTCTAAAGAAAAAAAATTTAGGGGCGGCATTTCGAAGACTTGCATCATACTGAGAAAATATACCGCACATGTACATGTACACGATGTACAACGACAACATTCAGAAAGCTATTGTACATTGAGGACTGGTTACTTAGCTATCTGGCACTTCTAGAACAGCCTGGTAACGATCACACAACAATTATTAGATATGAAACGATGAATGACTGCTAATCCACTGAAGTTGTGTGAACCTGTGAAAGGAACAAGCACATTAGACAGGTACTTCAGGAAATGGCACCCAACAGTTACCGCTGAAGAAATAAGAAAATGATAGGTTGCTTAAGCCCAGATTATAAAGTAGTCACGACGGAGATGAAGTATCTGCGCAGAGTGTCAAGAAGAGACTGGTTAAATAATATAGACAATTAGACAAAGCTGGTCAACATTCGAACTGATAATCGCGACCACATATAGATGTGTCTGAGGATCCCTGATCGCCTAACGTTAGCATGCATGGCAAATGATGAAGACGATGTCTGTTGAAATATGACTATAAAACAATGCGTGTGAGTGTGTTGTGAGGCAACATAAGAATATATTATGTTGTGTGTGTGATGAAATAAATTGCCCGCGTGCCCAGCGTGTTCGTAGCGCGTTGGACTGCGAGTGACACGCCCTCTGTGAGTGCGGGTTCAATTCCGCGGGCTGGCAGAAAAAAGCAACAGGTTTTACGGTGTTCGTGGAACCGAACCGAAGGGTTACGATATCCATAACACCGAGTTGAAGAGCTGAAAGCACAAGAGTTTCTGGATCGGAGGTTAAGGAAAAAAAAAAGGAGGGATAATGAAATAAAAAAGAGAAGCACTATTGCGGTGTTTGTTTGTGTGAGTTTGTGTATGTGTGTGCTCAGTGGCGGCTCGTGATCCTTTTTGTTGGTGGGGCCAGACATTTTTTCCGGATAAATCATGGTTTTTGGTTGCTATATTTTAATTTATAAAATAAATACACGTTATACATTATTTTTAGTGGGGCCCGGTCCCACTGACCCTTAATGATGAGCCGCCACTGTGTGTGCTTAAGTAGGATGGAGTGAGGTGTAACTATAACCTATTGAAACTAGCTCAAGTTGAAAGATGTAGTGCTGTTAGTGTGAGACGATGCTAAAAATGTCTGTCTGCGGCCTTCATTTAATCAACAGACCTCAAGCTCAGACACGAATGTCCGATCCGAACCATGAAACTTTATTCCAAGTCTGATCACATATTCCAAATTGAGATAAGGGGTATTCGAAGCAAAGACACACACACACATCCACACAAGAGAGAGAGAGAGAGAGAGAGATAGATTAATACAACTTAGGAAAAAGGAGGAAAGACGACATTTTGAGAGTGTGAATAACAGTCTGATTGACTGATTGATAGGGCTATCATTATTGAACTTTGTCGAATAACCATGAGTGTTCTGATTTCTTTCTTATACAAGAAGATCTCAGCGGCAGCGAACAAACTCTGTAGCACTGACCAGGGACAACGATGAAAGTTAGAAGATATTGAAAATGTGTACACGTTTATTTAATATTGACAATGTATTTTCCGGACAGAACTTTGCAACGTACTGCTATCTCTTTTCAACTGTCAATGGTCATTTACGTACACGACTTGAACACAGAAAGAACGTTTTATCGTCTGCCTAAACAAAATACCCTAATCGTTCATGCGGAAATCGAACCGAATATCTTTGGAGCGAGAGTCGAGCACCTTATCTACACGTCACAGTTCCTGAATAACAGGGATACATTGTTAACAACAGGTAAAAATGAATGCACTTGCAAGAATAACAGGGATACATTGTTAATAACAGGTACAAATGAATGCACTTGCAAGAATAACAGGGATACATCGTTTACATCAGATAAAAATGAATGCACTTGCAAGAAAAATATGATTCAAGAAAGTAAAGTAAATTGATCATCTTATTGGGAAAAGAAGACGTCTGAAAGATATAACGTGATAGTTTCGATTTGTTTAATAACTGGCTGTGATAATACTAATATATTGGGAAATTCAGCATTTTTCAAAGTCAAGAAAATAATCATCCACACCAAATAAGAACTTATCTTTAGAAGAAGTACTTTGTCACACTAATAGTCTATCAGAATGGCTCTTTCTCATAGCTCAGACGTATTCAGTAAGTCTTTTAAGTCTTCCTGCTACTTATCTCTTGAATTATGTTTCAGTGACACATATGACCCAGTCTACTTTATCTGATTCTGAGTAAGTACAATATCAAATTTACTCATCTCGTATCTGGTTGTTTATGTTTCTGCTCTCATGAAGCAATGAAAAAAATAAATCAGTATCGATCGTCTAGAAATTGACATGTCAATATTGATCATAAAGATTTAAAATAACTATAAGAATTCATGAAATAAGTTCTAATTCAAACAGTTAATAGCAAATAAGTAGTGATGAAATCAACAAGAGCACATCAGATCCATTCTGGCAAATATTAGATAACATTTTTCCGTGTACGATATGATCGACAAACGGAACGGAGCCAAATAGGCAATCATAAACTGTCAGATCCGCAGAAGTATTGATTGTAAATCATAAATAGTAAACACAGCCAAGTTTTTACGACTACAACTCGAAGAACACGAAGTCTGATGAGAGCACGGTCGAGATGTACCTAGACAGTCGAAATGTACCTAGACAGTCGAAATGTACCTAGACAGTCGAGATTTACCTAGACAGTCGAGATGTACCTAGACAGTCGAAATGTACCTAGACAGTCGAAATGTACCTAGACAGTCGAGATGTACCTAGACAGTCGAAATGTACCTAGACAGTCGAAATGTACCTAGACAGTCGAAATGCCTAACGTCGAAATGACCTAGACAGTCGAAATGCACCTAGACGCAGTCTGAAATGAATACCTAGACAGTCGAAATGTACCTAGACAGTCGAAATTTACCTAGACGAGTCCGAAGAATGTACCTAGACAGTCGAAATGTACCTAGACAGTCGAAATGTACCTAGACAGTCGAAATGCACCTAGACAGTCGAAATGTACCTAGAACAGTCAAAGATGTACCTAGACAGTCGAAATGTACCTAGAAGTGATCATACGCAACATATATATCAAATCAAGTTTATACGATCAGGGAAACATGATATGATTATATTGATGAATATTCTAGTGTACGCACTTGGACAACATTTAGTCTGACCAACTTAAACATCTTCTTTCGTTTACTTCTTCTGAACACTTAGACAAATGTGTGTTGTAGTTGGAACATCAATTATATTCATTTTTGTTGCAAAGATAAGTGCAGAGGGCAGAACAATATTCTTCTTCTTCTCTTCCATCATTTACTTCTTTATAGAAGTGTTGGGGTGGAAGGGGGTGGGGTGGTGGACGTCGTGATCTTGTGTGTGCTTGTTTTAAGGCACTTTGTAAGCTGATATTCATTTTTTTAAGGCTGTTCTTGATGCCGTCGCTCCATCTTTTGCATGGTCTTCCTCTTGCTTTGCACTCATTATACTTTTTATGTGCGGCTCTCTGTGGTAGGCGATACCAGGGCATTCTTGTCAGGTGTCCAAATAATTTTATTTGTTGTTCCTTTATGAATTGCATGACTGGTTTCACATCCAGTCTTCTTCTGATTTCTTCATTTCTAATTTTGTCTCTTATTGTCACACCTTCAGCTCTTCTAAGACACCTCATCTCTGTCGTTATGATTTTCCTCTCATTAGCTGCTGTTATTGGCCATGTTTGACACTGGTAACATAGTGTTGGCCAGAAAATCGTTCTTATAGATTTGCTTTAGTTTTTAGCGGTATCTCTTTATGTGACAACAGTTGTGTTAACTGTCCCAGTACTTGGTTAGCTTTTGTGCAACGATTGCTGATTTCGCTATCGATACTTCCATCTGCTGTGAAAATTGCTCTAAGTATTTGGCCTCAATTGTTTGTTTTATTTCTTTGTTCTGGAGTTTGATTATAAGGTTTTCTGGTTGTCTACTTATTGCCATTGTCTCTATCTTTATTAGATTTATTTTCATGTTGTACTCCTCACCCTTGATGTTAACTAAGCTCAAATGGTTCTGGAGAGATTCTTCGTTTTCAGCAACCAGTACTTGGTCATCTGCAAATAAAAATTCTGGAATATTATTTCCTTTCTCTATTCCTGCTTCTCTACTTATGTTGTCCATGTATGTTATAAAAGCAGTGGGAGAGCACATATCCCTGTCTTACTCCTGAATTTACTATGAATATTTTTGGCTTTCCGGCTGTTGTTCTTATGTAACTTTTATTTGAAATGTATAAACTCTTGCAGACATTGGAGATGCTTGCTGATTCCATATTTTCTTAGACAATCCCATAGTTTGTTTGTATTGGAAAATCTCATCTCTTACCCCCTCAAGTTACACATCTTTCTCAGGTTTTCGGTGAGAAAACACATTACTCAGAAATATATGTTGGTTATTAAGAAAACTGCGTCTGTATTTGTACATAAACCTGCAACGGGAAAATAGAACCAAAATTGTATTCAGTCACAACCCATTTTTCCTCTTCTTCGTCTTTTTTGCGTTCGTTCTTTGTGATATCTGTTATCTTTGCCAAGAACGTGTATACGTTGCACATTGGTTTGGTATGCCCCTAAATGCATAGACCTCTACACATTTAGGACGTGCATCCGATTTCATCCAAACCTCCTTAGTCGCCTCTTACGACATGCATGGCAGGCAACAGTGGTTCTATTCTTTACACCTCAAATTTGGGCCCCGTAACCACTCGGGCGAACCCGTATTGAAATTTGGTAGCTAATCAACAATTATATGCCAGCTTTTCCCTGTGTTTCACAGTCCTTGATTATGTTTCTGGAGTAAATGATGAATTTATTCCTCTAGCGATGCTTGAGTAGACGAGATCTCTTGGAGTAGCAGAGTAGCAACTAATAAAACATGAGTCCCACACAAACGAGATCAGTTTGGAAGATAGAAGTAGGCACCTGTGAGAACCTGCTGCTGACGTTAGATTTGTGAAGACTTATCACCTTGTTGTATAGACTGGAAAACTGATCTGAGATTAAATTAAAAGAAATAAAACAAATGTGTTGGCATATTCTGGGATTATTTGCAAATTTGCAAGCAATAATCAACAACAACTAAGAACGATGACTGGGTCATCTAAGAACAGCTTTTACAAGAACAGCTGTTTTCCACCATAAAAATCTGCAGTACCACCCTTTTTCCGTTATAAAGACGTACACAAACATGACAACAAGACGTTACATGAATAAACATGACAGGAAGAGCTCTCTAGGGAACGGTCTAGCTGGAGACATGTTCTGAAAACGCGTCTGATAAATGGCAAAGTCTTATTCTGACAACTTGTTGAAATAAAACATGCCAGAAAATAAACATAAATAAAAGGTCATTGTCTCTTGAAACTTGTTCATTTGATCGTCATAATTGTCACCATTGTCTAGAAATATATATTGATTATTCTCAGATTATTCTCGATGACGTGGCCATATTGAATTCAACTACACAAGCAACCCACAAACTAACGAGCAATCTTTGCACACTTGCAGAACAGGTTGGTCTCCAGATCAATTCTGCCAAAACCAAAATTATGGACCTCACAAACTCGACAGACAACATCGTAATAAATGGCCAAACACTGGAGAAAGTGGAACATTTTACATATTTGGGTAGTAAAGTGTCAAACAACGGAGACACGATGAAAGAAATAAACTTTCGTATTGCTATAGCAGCTAGTGCCTTCACTAAATTAACGAATATCTGGCAATCTCAAGACTTTAGTATATGCACAAAAGTTAAATTATTTAGGTCATGTGTGATTCCTGTACTGACCTACGGTTGTGAAAGTTCGAAATCAACAAAGAAAATTGATAAGAAACTGGACAGCTTTGAGAATAAATGTCTACGAAAATTATTAAAAGTCAAATGGAGTGATTTCGTTTCTAACAACACAGTGAGAGATAGAACACACCAACAACCCATATCAAATATTATAAGGAAACGAAGGTGGAAATATTTAGGTCATGTGCTTAGATCAGACGAAAAGAGACTAAATCGACAAGTCCTTATGTGGTCACCAGTTGGGAAAAGAAAACGTGGAAGACCAAAGACCACTCTTCGAAGAACCATCCAACAAGAAAGTAAACTATTGGGATGTAAAACCATACACGATCTGCAACTGCTAGCAAAGAACCGTATCACATGGAGATCTAAAACCTCTGCCCTATGTGCCGCCTTTGGCACGAAAGGAATAAACTAACTAACTAACTAACTATTCTCAGATTCAAATTATGTTCAATTTACAATTTATCATTGGTTTTGTTTAAGATTGTAAGATATCTAAACAAATCATTTTGTTTAACTGTTTGTAGTTTATTTTATAAATGGAAAGACACTGAGTATATGCGTAAATTACTGCAGTATTTCTAGACACTGAGTATATTCATGATTACTGCAGTATTCTAGACACTGAACACATGCGACATTACTGCAGTATTTCTAGGCACTGAATACATGAGTTGTTACTGCAGTTTTCTAAGCACTGAGTACATGAGTGCAGTATTCTAGGCACTGAGTACATGTTTGATTACTGCAGTATTCCTAGACACTGAGCACAAGAGAGATTACTGCAGTATTCTAGGCACTGAGCACATGCGTGATTACCGCATTATTTCAAACACTGATTTGTTATATTCTTTTCCTTCCTACCTTCCTTTCGTTCGCTTGAAATATTGACTATATATTCAATGTTGTCTCTTGTATGAACTTCACTGTTTTTTGTAGCTCACAGAGAGGATCATGTAGTTTTCTGTCGAGTGTTGTTTATTTGGCTAGTTAGTTTGCCTCAGTATATCATATTCGGGGTAGTCGTGAAGTATTTTCTCTGCAGTCTGATGTGCCTGTCCACATGTACACATGGTTGAATTGCCAATCTTGAATTTTGTATATGTGTGGCTGCGGAGTCGATCGTGTCCTGTTCAAAGCGCAGAATGACAACTTGTTCCAATCTGCTCGTATTGTAGTAGTTGTCTTGTGTTGGTATCTGGGTCTTTCTGATTGATTTAATCATCCTTTTCTTTTGGTGGTAGGTAACTGGCACATCCGGTTATTCTTCTGCAGCACCTTCATTGGCCAATCGGTCTGCTGTTTCATTTCCTGGTATTCCACAGTGAGAGGGTATCCACTGTAAGACGACCCTGCGCTGCTTGGACAGTTTAAACAGTAAGCTCTGTAGACCTGGCAATTTTCTGGATTGGAGTACTTGGAGTGCTGATTTTGCATCAGTCAAAAATACAACAGGTTGTGGATAAAGTCTGGTATTCAACAGTTTCTCAGTTGCCATCTTGATTGCCTGAATTCCTGCATCATAGTTGTGATAGAATTTCCCCGTAGGTGCTCTAATCGTATCCCTAACGTTATTTGGATATTCTATGTACACTACTGCTCCTCAATTTTCACTGCATTTTCTGCTGACCCATCCGTGTATACACGGACCCAGAGATCTTGTGGGTATTCTTCATCAAGTAAACTGAGAGTGACTGTCTTGCGTTGTATGCTGTTCTGCTCATCCTTGTCGAGTATTCCTTTAACTTCTGTCTGATACAAAACACGTAATTACAAAGTACTGTAGTTTTACAAATTACAAAAACAATGACAAAATACAGCAACGTTTCGACCAACAAGGCCTTTATCAAGCAAAGGAACAAACAGGAGTGACAAATTAAAATGAAACACAAATGGACGACCAAATACAAACGTATCTAAGGAAAATCTGGAATAAAAAGGAATAACGAAATAAATGTAACACAAAAAAACACACATAAAAACTAGAAATAGAACGGAAAAGAAACAATGAAACATCTAGGAAATATATAACTTGAATACATGCAACATATACCCATATAGATTACAAAGCATGGGAAGAGAAAGTACTAAGAAGCATAAGAATGTAATATAACATGAATACATGCAACATATACCATATAGATTACAAAGCATGGGAAGAGAAAGTACTAAGAAGCATAAGAATGTAATACGTTGAGCCCGCGTGGTCGCAAGGTACCATACAAAGAAATCAACCGATTCTCCAGAGCAAATCGACTGCGATCATCCGAGGACCATGATCGGATGGCTGTGACCTGGACATCGTGAGCTCCTAAATGGCCAGTATCATTGAAATGGGTGGCTACAGGGTCACAGAGCATTGGCGTATGTCGCGTAAGTGTTGGGCGAATCGGTCACTGAGCCTCTTGCCTGTCTCGCCGATATAAGCCTTGTTACACCGTTTACAGATAATTAGCTCTCCAGTTCTTTCTCAATAGGAGAACTAATCCACTTGTGTCAACTTCTGCTCTCCTTCGTCTTGCGGAACTAGTTCTCACTCTTAACTCCTTTCAGTTTAATGACCAATTCTTTGAGCAGATCAGTGGGGTTGCCATGGGTACTAAAATAGGACCTAGTTATGCTTGTCTATTCATGGGTTATCTTGAACACCTAGTATGGACTACATATGATGGCCCCTTCCGTCTGTCTATCACAGATACATTGATGACTGTATTGGCATCACTGATATGCCTGAAGCCGATTTGTCACGCTTCATTAATTTCATTAATGTTTTCAACCCTTCTATTCGTTTTACTTCTCACATCTCCACTACTTGTGTAAACTTTCTTGACATTACTATCACCTTACGCCTATCCGCTATCACTACATCAGTATATTACAAGCCTACTGATGCACATAGTTTTCTCCTCTATACTTCTTACCATCCCAGGGCTTGTCGTGACTCTTTGCCATTCTCGCAGCTCTTACGCCTTCGTCGCCTTTGTAGTGAGGACGATGATTTTCTTGAGAGAGCTCGCGAGATGCTTGATTTCTTTCGTAGGCGCCTATACCCGGAGAGGGTGCTTGTCTCGGCTATGCATCGAGTTAAGAAAATCACTCGGCAGCAGGCCCTTACCAGCCAGCATAGGACTACTAACTCTGACAGAGTAAAACTTATCTTAACTTACCACCCCCATAGTTCCCTGGTGAAAATGTTTTATTCCGTCATCTGTCTATCCTTAGATCAGATCCTGAGACCCGTTCTGTCTTCCCCAACTATCCTTTGTTGTCTTACAGACGGGACAGAAGTCTTAATGATATGTTGGTACACAGTCGCCTTAAGTCCAATATCCAGACTCATTTTGGCACTGTCCAGTGTGGCGTCGGCGTTGCAACACGTGTGCTTATGTGATACAGACGCGTACTGTATCTTTTCCTTTATCTTTTCCACGTTTCTTATTGACGATGGGTTCACTTGCGAGTCCCGTAATCTTATCTATGCCATTATCTGTAAGCGGTGTAACAAGGCTTATATCGGCGAGACAGGCAAGAGGCTCAGTGACCGATTCGCCCAACACTTACGCGACATACGCCAATGCTCTGTGACCCGTGTAGCCACCCATTTCAATGATACTAGCCATTTAGGAGCTCACGATGTCCAGGTCACAGCCATCCGATCATGTTCCTCGGATGATCGCAGTCGATTTGCTCTGGAGAATCGGTTGATTTCTTTGTATGGTACCTTGCGACCACGCGGGCTCAACGTATTACATTCTTATGCTTCTTAGTACTTTCTCTTCCCATGCTTTGTAATCTATATGGGTATATGTTGCATGTATTCATGTTATATTACATTCTTATGCTTCTTAGTACTTTCTCTCCCATGCTTTGTAATCTATATGGGCATATGTTGCATGTATTCAAGTTATATATTTCCTAGATGTTTCATTGTTTCTTTTCCGTTCTATTTCTAGTTTTTATGTGTGTTTTTGTGTTACATTTATTTTGTTATTCGTTTTTATTCCAGATTTTCCTTAGATACGTTTGTATTTGGTCGTCCATTTGTGTTTCATTTTAATTTGTCACTCCTGTTTGTTCGTTTGCTTGATAAAGGCCTTGTTGGTCGAAACGTTGCTGTATTTTGTCATTGTTTTTGTAATTTGTAAAACTACAGTACTTTGTAATTACGTGTTTTGCCAATCAAATAGTTTTACTGCAGTTCCATATATATATGTCTGGATACATACTTCTGGTTCAGTCTCTTCTCTCCAGGAGGTTTGCTCTGACACAGACGTTAGGGGAATGCCAACTATTGGTAGGTCTGAAGTTTGCTATTCTATTCTCTAATCCTGTTTTGAGCACGCCTGCCCAACGTGTTCGTAGCGCGTTGGACTACGGGTGACTAGCATTCTGTGAGTGCGGGTTTAATTCCGCAGGCTGGTAGAAAAACTACAGGTTCTCCAGATTTACGGTGTTCGTGGCACCGAACCGAAGGGTTACGATGTCCATGGCACTGAGCCGAAGAGCTGAAAGCTCAAGTGCTTCTGGATCGAAAAAAATTATGTTTTGCCATTCAGCGTCAGGTCGAAAAAGGAAACATCTGCAGTGCCTTGTCTTTCTTTCTCTTCTCCAATCCTGATTTGCCTCACAGCTTCAGGATAAGAAGAGATTTCTAGCACGGGCTTTTGTGTGTGTTTCATAAATAGTGTCTATTCGTCGCCTCTGTTATTTCTTAGGTCCACCTTTTGCGTGGCCAGCCTTTTGCTTCGTATCCGGAGTAACATTGCTCTTTGTGGCGCACTGTATCGGAGTAACATTGCTCTTTGTATCCACTGTCTCGGAGTAACATTGCTCTTTGTATCCACTGTCTCGGAGTAACATTGCTCTTTGTATCCACTGTATCGGAGTAACATTGCCTTTGTGGCACTGTATCGGAGTAACATTGCTCTTTGTGGGGCACTGTATCGGAGTAACATTGCTCTTTGTGGCGCACTGTATCGGAGTAACATTGCTCTTTGTGGCGCACTGTATCGGAGTAACATTGCTCTTTGTGGCGCACTGTATCGGAGTAACATTGCTCTTTGTGGTGCACTGTACCGGAGTAACATTGCTCTTGTGTGCAATTGTACCGGAGTAACATTGCTCTTTGTGCGCACTGTATCGGAGTAACATTGCTTTGTGGTGCACTGTACCGGAGTAACATTGCTCTTGTGGTGCACTGTATCGAGAACATTGCTTTTGGCGCACTGTACCGGAGTAACATTGCTCTTTGTGGCGCACTGTATCGGAGTAACATTGCTCTTTGTGGCGCACTGTATCGGAGTAACATTGCTCTTTGTGGTGCACTGTATCGGAGTAACATTGCTCTTTGTGGCGCACTGTATCGGAGTAACATTGCTTTGTGGCGCACTGTATCGGAGTAACATTGCTCTTTGTGGCGCACTGTATCGGAGTAACATTGCTCTTTGTGGCGCACTGTATCGGAGTAACATTGCTCTTTGTGGCGCACTGTATCGGAGTAACATTGCTCTTTGTGGCGCACTGTATCGGAGTAACATTGCTCTTTGTATCCACTGTATCGGAGTAACATTGCTCTTGTATCCACTGTATCGGAGTAACATTGCTCTTTGTATCCACTGTATCGGAGTAACATTGCTCTTTGTGGCGCACTGTATCGGAGTAACATTGCTCTTTGTGGCGCACTGTATCGGAGTAACATTGCTCTTTGTAGCGCACTGTATCGAGTAACATTGCTCTTTGTATCCACTGTATCGGAGTAACATTGCTCTTTGTATCCACTGTATCGGAGTAACATTGCTCTTGTATCCACTGTATCGGAGTAACATTGCTCTTTGTATCCACTGTATCGAAGTAACATTGCTCTTTGTATCCACTGTATCGGAGTAACATTGCCCTTTGTATCCACTGTATCGGAGTAACATTGCTCTTTGTATCCACTGTATCGGAGTAACATTGCTCTTTGTATCCACTGTATCGGAGTAACATTGCTCTTCGTATCCACTGTATCGGAGTAACATTGCTCTTCGTATCCACTGTATCGGAGTAACATTGCTCTTTGTATCCACTGTATCGAAGTAACATTGCTCTTTGTATCCACTGTATCAGAGTAACATTGCTCTTCGTATCCACTGTATCGGAGTAACATTGCTCTTTGTATCCACTGTATCGAAGTAACATTGCTCTTTGTATCCACTGTATCGAAGTAACATTGCTCTTTGTATCCACTGTATCGGAGTAACATTGCTCTTCGTATCCACTGTATCGGAGTAACATTGCTCTTTGTATCCACTGTATCGAAGTAACATTGCTCTTTGTATCCACTGTATCGAAGTAACATTGCTCTTTGTATCCACTGTATCGGAGTAACATTGCTCTTGTATCCACTGTATCGGAGTAACATTGCTCTTTGTATCCACTGTATCGAAGTAACATTGCTCTTGTACCACTGTATCGGAGTAACATTGCTCTTCGTATCCCCTGTATCGGAGTAACATTGCTCTTTGTATCCACTGTATCGGAGTAACATTGCTCTTGTGGCGCACTGTATCGGAGTAACATTGCTCTTTGTGGCGCACTGTATCGGAGTAACATTGCTCTTGTGTGCACTGTATCGGAGTAACATTGCTCTTTGTGGTGCACTGTATCGGAGTAACATTGCTCTTTGTATCCACTGTCTCGGAGTAACATTGCTCTTTGTATCCACTGTATCGGAGTAACATTGCTCTTTGTGGCGCACTGTATCGGAGTAACATTGCTCTTTGTGGCGCACTGTATCGGAGTAACATTGCTCTTTGTGGCAACTGTATCGGAGTAACATTGCTCTTTGTGGCGCACTGTATCGGAGTAACATTGCTCTTTGTGGGCACTGTATCGAGTAACATTGTCTTTGTGGTGCACTGTACCGGAGTAACATTGCTTTGTCTGTTGAGTAACATTGTTTTGCGCATATCACGAGTAACATTGCTCTTTGTGGCGCACTGTATCGAGTAACATTGCTCTTTGTGGTGCACTGTACCGAGTAACATTGCTCTTTGTGGTGCACTGTATCGGAGTAACATTGCTCTTTGTGGCGCACTGTACGAGTAACATTGTCTTTGTGGCGCACTGTATCGAGTAACATTGCTTTTGTGGCGCACTCGTATTCGGAGTCAACATTGCTCTTTGTGGCACACTGTATCGGAGTAACATTGCCTTTGTGGCGCACTGTATCGGAGTAACATTGCTCTTGTGGCGCACTGTATCGGAGTAACATTGCTCTTTGTATCGCACTGTATCGAGTAACATTGCTCTTTGTATCCACTGTATCGGAGTAACATTGCTCTTTGTATCCACTGTATCGGAGTAACATTGCTCTTGTGGCGCACTGTATCGAGTAACATTGCTTTGTATCCACTGTATCGGAGTAACATTGCTCTTTGTATCCACTGTATCGAAGTAACATTGCTCTTTGTATCCACTGTATCGGAGTAACATTGCTTTGTATCCACTGTATCGGAGTAACATTGCTCTTTGTCTCCACTGTATCGGAGTAACATTGCTCTTTGTAGCCACTGTATCGGAGTAACATTGCTCTTCGTATCCACTGTATCGGAGTAACATTGCTCTTGTATCCACTGTATCGGAGTAACATTGCTCTTTGTATCCACTGTATCGGAGTAACATTGCTCTTTTTATCCACTGTATCGGAGTAACATTGCTCTTTGTATCCACTGTATCGGGGTAACATTGCTCTTTGTATCCACTGTATCGGAGTAACATTGCTCTTTTTATCCACTGTATCGGAGTAACATTGCTCTTTGTATCCACTGTATCAGAGTAACATTGCTCTTCGTATCCACTGTATCGGAGTAACATTGCTCTTTGTATCCACTGTATCGGAGTAACATTGCTCTTTGTATCCACTGTATCGAAGTAACATTGCTCTTTGTATCCACTGTATCAGAGTAACATTGCTCTTCGTATCCACTGTATCGGAGTAACATTGCTCTTTGTATCCACTGTATCGGAGTAACATTGCTCTTTGTATCCACTGTATCGAAGTAACATTGCTCTTTGTATCCACTGTATCGGAGTAACATTGCTCTTGTATCCACTGTATCGGAGTAACATTGCTCTTGTATCCACTGTATCGAGTAACATTGCTTTTGATCCACTGTATCGGAGTAACATTGCTCTTCGTATCCACTGTATCGGAGTAACATTGCTCTTTGTATCCACTGTATCGAAGTAACATTGCTCTTTGTATCCACTGTATCGGAGCAACATTGCTCTTTGTCATCCTGTATCGGAGTAACATTGCTCTTGTATCCACTGTATCGGAGTAACATTGCTCTTTGTATGCACTGTATCGGAGTAACATTGCTCTTTGTATCCACTGTATCGGAGTAACATTGCTCTTTGTGGCGCACTGTATCGGAGTAACATTGCTCTTTGTGGTGCACTGTATCGGAGTAACATTGCTCTTTGTGGCGCACTGTATCGGAGTAACATTGCTCTTGTATCCACTGTATCGGAGTAACATTGCTCTTTGTGGCACTGTATCGGAGTAACATTGCTCTTTGTGGTGCACTGTATCGGAGTAACATTGCTCTTTGTGGCGCACTGTATCGGAGTAACATTGCTCTTGTATCCACTGTATCGGAGTAACATTGCTCTTTGTGAGTGCACTGTATCGAGTAACATTGCTCTTTGTGGTGCACTGTATCGGAGTAACATTGCTCTTTGTGGCGCACTGTATCGGAGTAACATTGCTCTTTGTATCCACTGTATCGAAGTAACATTGCTCTTTGTAGCACTGTATCGAGTAACATTGCTCTTTGTTCCACTGTATCGGAGTAACATTGCTCTTTGTATCCACTGTATCGGAGTAACATTGCTCTTGTATCCACTGTATCGGAGTAACATTGCTCTTTGTATGCACTGTATCGGAGTAACATTGCTCTTTGTACGCACTGTATCGAGTAACATTGCTCTTTGTATCCACTGTATCGGAGTAACATTGCTCTTGTATCCACTGTATCGGAGTAACATTGCTCTTTGTATCCACTGTATCGGAGTAACATTGCTCTTTGTATCCACTGTATCGGAGTAACATTGCTCTTTGTATCCACTGTATCGAAGTAACATTGCTCTTTGTATCCACTGTATCGAGTAAACATTGCTCTTTGTATCCACTCTGTATCATGTACGGAGTAACATTGCTCTTT
Source organism: Arion vulgaris (assembly GCA_020796225.1). Lineage (NCBI taxonomy): Eukaryota > Metazoa > Mollusca > Gastropoda > Stylommatophora > Arionidae > Arion > Arion vulgaris. Next base: position 21,892,249 of record CM036766.1, on the reverse strand, counting down.
GTATCCACTGTATCGGAGTAACATTGCTTTGTGGCGCACTGTATCGGAGTAACATTGCTCTTGTATCCACTGTATCGGAGTAACATTGCTCTTTGTATCCACTGTATCGGAGTAACATTGCTCTTTGTATCCACTGTATCGAAGTAACATTGCTCTTTGTATCCACTGTATCGGAGTAACATTGCTCTTTGTATCCACTGTATCGGAGTAACATTGCTCTTTGTTGCGCACTGTATCGGAGTAACATTGCCTTTGTGCCACTGTATCGGAGTAACATTGCTCTTTGTATCCACTGTATCGGAGTAACATTGCTTTTGTATCCACTGTATCGGAGTAACATTGCTCTTTGTATCCACTGTATCGGAGTAACATTGCTCTTTGTATCCACTGTATCGGAGTAACATTGCTCTTGTATCCACTGTATCGAGAACATTGCTCTTTGTATCCACTGTATCGGAGTAACATTGCTCTTTGTATCCACTGTATCGGAGTAACATTGCTCTTTTTATCCACTGTATCGGAGTAACATTGCTCTTTGTATCCACTGTATCGGAGTAACATTGCTCTTTGTATCCACTGTATCGGAGTAACATTGCTCTTTGTATCCACTGTATCGGAGTAACATTGCTCTTTGTATCCACTGTACGAGTAACATTGCTCTTTGTATCCACTGTATCGGAGTAACATTGCTCTTTGTGCCACTGTATCGAGTAACATTGCTCTTGTATCCACTGTATCGGAGAACATTGCCTTTGTATCCACTGTATCGGAGTAACATTGCTCTTGTATCCACTCGTATCGAGTAACATTGCTCTTTGTATCCACTGTATCGGAGTAACATTGCTCTTTGTATCCACTGTATCGGAGTAACATTGCTCTTTGTATCCACTGTATCGGAGTAACATTGCTCTTTGTATCCACTGTATCGGAGTAACATTGCTCTTTGTATCCACTGTATCGGAGTAACATTGCTCTTGTATCCACTGTATCGGAGTAACATTGCTCTTTGTATCCACTGTATCGGAGTAACATTGCTCTTTGTGCCCACTGTATCGGAGTAACATCGCTCTTTGTATCCACTGTATCGGAGTAACATTGCTCTTTGTATCCACTGTATCGGAGTAACATTGCTCTTGATGCCACTGTATCGGAGTAACATTGCTCTTGTATCCACTGTATCGGAGTAACATTGCTCTTGTATCCACTGTATCGGAGTAACATTGCTCTTTGTGGCGCACTGTATCGGAGTAACATTGCTCTTTGTATCCACTGTATCGGGGTAACATTGCTCTTTGTATCCACTGTATCGGAGTAACATTGCTCTTTGTAGCCACTGTATCGGAGTAACATTGCTCTTTGTATCCACTGTATCGAAGTAACATTGCTCTTTGTATCCACTGTATCGGAGTAACATTGCTCTTGTCGCACTGTATCGGAGTAACATTGCTCTTTGTACGCACTGTATCGGAGTACATTGCTCTTGTATCCACTGTATCGGAGTAACATTGCTCTTTGTATCCACTGTATCGAAGTAACATTGCTCTTTGTATCCACTGTATCGGAGTAACATTGCTCTTTGTATCCACTGAATCGGAGTAACATTGCTCTTTGTATCCACTGTATCGGAGTAACATTGCTTTGTGGTGCACTGTATCGGAACATTGCTCTTTGTATCCACTGTATCGGAGTAACATTGCTCTTTGTGGCCACTGTATCGGAGTAACATTGCTCTTTGTGGTGCACTGTATCGGAGTAACATTGCTCTTGTGGGCACTGTATCGGAGTAACATTGCTCTTTGTATCCACTGTATCGAAGTAACATTGCTCTTTGTGGTGCACTGTATCGGAGTAACATTGCCTTTGTAGTCACTGTATCGGAGTAACATTGCTCTTTGTGGCGCACTGTATCGGAGAACATTGCTCTTGTCCACTGTATCGGAGTAACATTGCTCTTGTGGTGCACTGTATCGGAGTAACATTGCTCTTTGTATCCCACTGTATCGGAGTAACATTGCTCTTTGTGGCGCACTGTATCGGAGTAACATTGCTCTTGTGGGCACTGTATCGGAGTAACATTGCTCTTTGTGGCGCATGTATCGGAGTAACATTGCTCTTTGTATCCACTGTATCGAAGTAACATTGCTCTTTGTGGTGCACTGTCTGTTGTATCGGAGTAACATTGCTCTTTGTGGTGCACTGTCTGTATCGGAGTAACATTGCTTTTGTTGCACTGTATCGGAGTAACATTGCTCTTTGTATCCACTGTATCGGAGTAACATTGCTCTTTGTATCGCACTGTATCGGAGTAACATTGCTCTTTGTATCCACTGTATCGGAGTAACATTGCTCTTTTGTGGCGCACTGTATCGGAGTAACATTGCTCTTTGTATCCACTGTATCGGAGTAACATTGCTCTTTGTATCCTGTATCGAGTAACATTGCTCTTTGTGACCACTGTATCGGAGTAACATTGCTTTGTATCCACTGTATCGGAGTAACATTGCTCTTTGTATCCACTGTATCGGAGTAACATTGCTCTTGTGCGCACTGTATCGAGGTAACATTGCTCTTGTATCCACTGTATCGGATAACATTGCTCTTTGTATCCACTGTATCGGAGTAACATTGCTCTTTGTGTCTCACTGTATCGGAGTAACATTGCTTTGTGGCGCACTGTATCGGAGTAACATTGCTCTTTGTATCCACTGTATCGGAGTAACATTGCTCTTTGTATCCACTGTATCGGAGTAACATTGCTCTTTGTATCCACTGTATCGGGGTAACATTGCTCTTTGTATCCACTGTATCGGAGTAACATTGTCTTTGTATCCACTGTATCGGAGTAACATTGCTCTTGTATCCACTGTATCGGAGTAACATTGCTCTTTGTGGCGCACTGTATCGGAGTAACATTGCTCTTTGTATCCACTGTATCGGAGTAACATTGCTCTTTGTATCCACTGTATCGGAGTAACATTGCTCTTTGTATCCACTGTATCGAAGTAACATTGCTCTTTGTATCCACTGTATCGGAGTAACATTGTTCTTTGTATCCACTGTATCGGAGTAACATTGCTCTTTGTATCCACTGTATCGAAGTAACATTGCTCTTTGTATGCCACTGTATCGAGTAACATTGCTCTTTGTATCGCACTGTATCGGAGTAACATTGCTCTTGTATCCACTGTATCGGAGTAACATTGCTCTTTGTATCCACTGTATCGAGTAACATTGTCTTGTATCCACTGTATCGGAGTAACATTGCTCTTTGTATCCACTGTATCGGAGTAACATTGCTCTTGTATCCACTGTATCGGAGCAACATTGCTCTTTGTATCCACTGTATCGGAGTAACATTGTCTTTATCACTGATCAGAATTGCTCGATCACTGTATCGAGTAACATTGCTCTTTGTATCCACTGTATCGATAACATTGCTCTTTGTATCCACTGTATCGAGTAACATTGCTCTTTGTATCCACTGTATCGGAGTAACATTGCTCTTGTATCCACTGTATCGGAGTAACATTGCTCTTTGTATCCACTGTATCGGAGAACATTGCTCTTTGTCCACTGTATCGAGTAACATTGCTCTTTGTATCCACTGTATCGGATAACATTGCTCTTTGTATCCACTGTATCGAGTAACATTGCTCTTTTTAGCCACTGTATCGCAGTAACATTGCTCTTTGTATCCACTGTATCGGAGTAACATTGCTCTTTGTGGTGCAGCACTGTATCGGAGTAACATTGCTCTTTGTGTGTCGCACTGTATCGGAGTAACATTGCTCTTTGTGTCCACTGTATCGGAGTAACATTGCTCTTTGTATCCACTGTATCGGAGTAACATTGCTCTTTGTGCCACTGTATCGGAGTAACATTGCTCTTTGTCCACTGTATCGGAGTAACATTGCTCTTTGTGGCGCACTGTATCGGAGTAACATTGCTCTTTGTATCCACTGTATCGGAGTAACATTGCTCTTTGTATCACTGTATCGGAGAACATTGCTCTTGTGGCGCACTGTATCGGAGTAACATTGCTCTTTGTAGCGCACTGTATCGAGTAACATTGCTCTTTTGTCGCACTATCGGAGAACATTATGCTTTGTGGCGCACTGTATCGGAGTAACATTGTCTTTCGTATCCACTGTATCGAGTAACATTGCTCTTTGTAGCCACTGTATCGGAGTAACATTGCTTTGTGGCGCACTGTATCGGAGTAACATTGCTCTTTGTGGCGCACTGTATCGGAGTAACATTGCTCTTTGTGGCGCACTGTATCGGAGTAACATTGCTCTTTGTGGCGCACTGTCTGTTCGTCTCTGCTTATGTGGAGAAAATATTTAATTTGTTATTATTTGATAAAGTTGAGTACTAATGTTGTACCCACTTTTTTCCAGATATTTTCATTTCTAAACCTGTCTCTTCTATGTTGTTAACTGAATTGTTATATGTAGGAACGTATTCCAGATTAGTGGATCAGAACACCAGTACCTGAAGACAAAACAGTGCACGCTTTAAGGAAGACATCTACTGTTTGAGAATCCAAATCTGACAGTCATGTTTGTAAGGTTGACATGTCATCCCTCAGTAGCAGTGAATTATGTTCTCTGTGTCATGTTTGTAAGGTTGACATGTCATCCCTCAGTAGCATTGAATTATGTTCTCTGTGTCATGTTTGTAAGGTTGACATGTCAGCCCTCAGTAGCAGTGAATTATGTTCTCTTGGTCATGTTTGTAAGGTTGACGTGTCGGTCCTCAGTAGCAGTGAAATAGTTTCTCTGGAAATGTGCTTCCTGTAAATTAGACACTTCTAAAAACGTTTGATTATAAATACCGTTTCATTATAAACGTGGTTTGCTTCTGACGTGCTTCTTGCAGCTCGGACACGACTAAAGACGTTTGATTATATATGTTCCTAGCGTCCGACGAAGATATGTTTACGTTTGATAGTTTTCAAGTGGAGATGGTGACATTTTGTTTACCTTTAAGACAAGATAACTCTTCAAGAGAAATGGTTTCCATGATAGACAGAAAGAGAGAGAAAGAAAATATACTACCAACGTCTATGATAGACAGAAGAGAAAGTAGAATATACTAACGTCTATGATAGACATAAAGAGAGAAAGTAGAATATACTAACGTCTATGATAGACATAAAGAGAGAAAGTAGAATATACTAACGTCTATGATAGACATAAAGAGAGAAAGTAAAATATACTCACTAACGTCTATGATAGACATAAAGAGAGAGAAAGTAGTATATACTCACTAACGCGAAAGAAAAATAAAATGATACATTGTCCGTCAGTTTTGGCAAACCTAGCTGGTAAACTGTTATGTGGAAAGCGTATGTGTGTAGAGAAAGCGTATGTATGTTGATCATTTTGACCGTTGATGTGTGAAATTGAGACTTAGAGGTTAGCAGGTTGAAGGCAGTAACGATTGATCTTAGAACGTTGGCAAGGGAACAAAGCACAACAGAAAATGTTGAATGGAGAGGGATGTGATTGCGCAAGAACTTTAAATCGCCGGCAGGTATGGGCAAACGGATCTAGTAACAGGCTTATGCAGACGTTTTTGCATATTTAGAAGTGACATCTGTGTGTTTGTGCGTGTGTGTGTGCGTGTGTGTGTGAGTAAGATAGATAGGTATGTGAATGGATGGATAGACGAATAGATGGTCAGGCAGTTAGGCAATCAGACATAGACAGACAGGAGGGCAGACAGACGAGCAGACATACAGACAAACAGATATGAAGATATGTATATAGATGGATGGATGGGTGGGTGTACGTACGGATAGACATATATATATATATATAGACAGGTAGACAGACAGCAACACATATATACATAGACGGACATACATACATAGAAAGACAGACAGACACATAGACAGTCATATATACATAGACAGACAGATAGACATAGGCAGACAGACATATAGACATACATATAGATAGACATAGACAGTTAGACAGACATATATATATATATATATCTAGACATAGACAGACAGTTAGACAGCCATATAAGCATAGACATACACTAGACAGACACACAGACATATATAGACAGACAGACATGCAGACAGACAGAGATAGACAGACAGACATACATGGTTGTAGAATGATTTTATCCAATTTAATACCGAATGACATCTGTTCTCAACGATAAACGAAGATATTTGTTCAATATGATCTGTGCACATTACAAAATATGAAACTGTGTTGAAGTAACATTGATACTATATAGGAATCTCTTTCTCTCTATCTTTCTCTCTATCTTTCTCTCTATCTTTCTCTCCATCTCTCTTTCTCTATCTCTCTCTCTCTCTCTCTATATATATATATATATACAAGCAATACAAAAACATCATAGTAAATTGTGGCGTCTTACATATCTCCATATTAATTAATTGTTGTAACACGGAGATCTGCACAGTTCAATGATAACAATACTTATATTTCTGTAAGATATTCGTCTGTGTGTTGTCGGGGTCCAAAAGTGTAGCAAATAATAGTATTACTGCGACCTACAAGGAATGTCGTAAGAGGCGACTGATGTAGGACCTAGGAAGCTACCCTAGTAAATAAAATCATCGCAGAAATCGGCCTACTTGTATGCGCATAACTGGCACAAGGTATAATATCGTTATTAGGCTCATATCACATACAAATTACACATAGTGGTTAACAAGTGGTCGATATGGAGAGTTGGAAGAAGAAGAAAGGAGTAAGATATTGCACATTACTCTACCTGCTACTACATAGTGATGGATTTCTAGAAATATCTTATATTACTAGGACTACTACTATATTTGGTTTCGTTCACTAGCCAAGAATTCAAGTATAGGCATGGCCTCTCAAAAGGTACCTCGGACTGATTATTAATAGCAGGAGTGTTTTCTTCACAACGCCATTCGGGCAAAGTTGTTTTCGACTTCAGAGGTACTTGTAAGTTAGATACTCAAGTCATCGATCAAGTTCTATGTACTCCAGCTACGCACCGTGTGCACGTCAAGATTGTGTGGTCTATGATAGACTTGAACACCAAACTTTTCACTGAACACGGTCAATAGCACATCGTGTTATCAGTCTCGATATCAACAACCATACTACACTATTTAAACTCATCATTATCAGTGAATAGATGAACGATAAGACTATGAAGTAAGGACATCCGAAGCAGAGTGGGCATAACTTCATGCACCGAATACATTGAAAGACAACAAATGCAGTGGTTTGCACTTTTGATGAGAATGGAATACAACTAACCACCAATAACAGCATACAATAAAAAGAGATCATGTACTAGAGCCAAGGGAAGACCCAAAACAAGATGGATAGACAATATCAAGACCACACTAAATAAATATGGATACAACACAAGAAGGATGATTCATCTAGCTCTGGATTGTACATTAAAGCACCTACACCTACGCTTACCGACGCGAGTTGACAACCAATTCCATCATCTACCTGGGAAAAGACAATAAGCAATAGACCACTATCAGTCCTCGCCGTACTCAGGGACACAAGCAGAAAAAAAACATTTTCATTTTATTCGATCTTTGCCTTTTCTCCTATCTCAAACCTAGTCCTAAGTATGTCTTTGAGCTATGTCTCACAAGTTCTCTGTCTGCCCCTATGCTTCCATTTGTTCGCTCTACCTGTGGTGCACATTGCATTGCATGTCGTGGTCGCCTTTCTTTTCTCATCCTACATACATGTTCACGCAATCGTCACTTTTGTATCTCTTTACTTTGTCTTCCCTTGTCTAAACTCTACGTTAGTTCTTTAATCCATTTGATGTATTACTTATCCATTTGTTATGTTGTCTTATCCGTATGATGTTACCTATCGTGTTACATACTTTATCCGTTGATGTATGTCTACTTTATCCAGTTGATGTATGCTACATTATCCGTTGATGTATGTTACACTTATCCGTTGATGTATGTACCTTATCCGTTGATGTATGTTACTACTTTATCCGTTGAAGTGTATGTTACACTTATCCGTTGATGTATAGTTACACTTATCCGTTGATGTATAGTTACTACTTATCCGTTGATGTATGTTACTCTTATCCGTTGATGTATGTTACTCTTATCCGTTGATGTACTTATCACTTATCCGTTGATGTATGCTACTTATCCGTTGATGTATTCTCTTATCCGTTGATGTATGTTATCTACTTATCCGTTGATGTATGTTACCTATTATCCGTTGATGTATTATCCTTGATGTAGCTCATTATCCGTTGATGTATGCTACTCTTATCCGTTGATGTATTCTACACTTATCCGTTGATGTATGCTACACTTATCCGTTGATGTATGTTACTCTTATCCGTTGATGTATGCTACACTTATCCGTTGATGTATGCTACACTTATCCGTTGATGTATGTTACACTTATCCGTTGATGTATGCTACTCTTATCCGTTGATGTATGCTACACTTATCCGTTGAGTATGCTAATTATCCGTTGAGTATCTACTCTTATCCGTTGATGTATGTTACTCTTATCCGTTGATGTATGCTACACTTATCCGTTGATGTATTCTACACTTATCCGTTGATGTATTCTACTCTTATGCGTTGATGTATGCTACTTTATCCGTTGAGTATGCTACACTTATCCGTTGAGTATGCTAGACTTATCGTTGAGTATGCTACACTTATCCGTTGATGTATTACACTTATCCGTTGAGTATGCTAACTTATCCGTTGACGTATGCTAGACTTATCCGTTGACGTATGTAACTTATCCGTTGATGTATTTAACTTATCCGTTGACGTATGCTACTCTTATCCGTTGACGTATGCTAGACTTATCCGTTGAGTATACTACTTATCCGTTGATGTATTACACTTATCCGTTGAGGTATCTAGACTTATCCGTTGATGTATGCTACTCTTATCCGTTGAGTATGTACACTTATCCGTTGACGTATGCTAGACTTATCCGTTGATGTATACTACTTATCCGTTGACTATATGCTACACTTATCCGTTGACGTATGCTACCTTATCCGTTGATGTATACTATCTTATCCGTTGACGTATTCTACTCTTATCCGTTGATGTATGTTACTCTTATCCGTTGACGTATGCTACACTTATCCGTTGATGTATGCTACTTTATCCGTTGATGTATTACTCTTATCCGTTGACGTATCTAACTTATCCGTTGATGTATACTAACTTATCCGTTGATGTATATTACTTATCCGTTGACGTATCTAGACTTATCCGTTGAGTATGCTACTCTTATCCGTTGACGTATGCTACTCTTATCCGTTGAGTATGTACTTATCGTTGACGTATGCTAGACTTATCCGTTGACGTATCCTCTTATCCGTTGAGTATCTAGACTTATCCGTTGACGTATCTAGACTTATCCGTTGACGTTAGACTTTCGTTGATGTATGTTACGACTTATCCGTTGATGTATGTACTTATCCGTTGAGAGTATGACTAGACTTATCCGTTGATGTATGCTACTCTTATCCGTTGATGTATGTAACACTTATCCGTTGACGTATGCTACACTTATCCTTTGATGTATGTTACTCTTATCCGTTGATGTATTCTACTCTTATCCGTTGATGTATTCCAACACTTATCCGTTGAGTTATGCTAACTTATCCGTTGATGTATGTACACTTATCCGTTGACGTATGCTACTTCGTATCCGTTGATGTATATTACTTTTATCTGTTGACGTATTCTACTCTTATCCGTTGATGTATCGATTACTCTTATCCGTTGATGTATTCTATTCTTATCCGTTGATGTATTCTACTTTTATCTGTTGATGTATGTTACTCTTATCCGTTGATGTATGCTACACTTATCCGTTGACGTATGCTAGACTTATCCGTTGACGCATACTAGAATTATCCGTTGACGTATGCTACTCTTATCCGTTGACGTATGCTCTAATTTTTTCCGTTGAGGTATACCCAATTATTCTTCTAAGACGTCTTCCCTGGAATTCTCTTAACTTATTTTCTATTATCCTCTCTGTTTTCCAAGTCTGAGCCAAAGTTTTGTATATCTGAAGATTTGTTTTTATACCATTAAAATTGTAACATTTCAGATGTTGTAAAGTCTGCTGTAGGCTGATATCTGCCTTTAAATTCTATGTTTATTTCAACCATAGTGTTCCCAATATTTGAATTATTAATGTTGAAACTAAGATACAGTCATATTTCTTGCGCATTAACAAAACAAATGAAACTTGACGACATACAGCTACACTGAGCTAGAGATGTATCTATATATCATATTCTGAACTTCTATAGTGTTTCGCTATGACATGAAAATGTATTTATACTTTCAGTCTGCAAGATGTTAAATGCATGTAACGTCACAATTTCTAAATCAAGTATGAGGGAGGTAGGTGGGTAAGTTAATTTCCTCACATGTGAAACATCGTATGTGTGCATTGACGTTCCTATTAAACTCGATAAAAAAAATCGAACGCTCTATATGTTACGTTATTGCTGTCTGATTTTATTTTAAAAATAGCAAGGTTTCTGTAAATCAATAATGTTTAGTAACTTGTTCAATACTGTTCTCAAGCAACATTCAGCTTTCGGCCATGAAACCAACAAGCTACAACCAAAAACAAATTCTACCTTTTGGCAAAACATGCAAACTTTCAGAGTACAATAAAAGTTCTCTCATGTAAAGGTATCACGCCTCTGGATGTTTAGCAAGCAAAAGACGCAGAACTGGCACACATTTTCAATTTGTTATGAAGAGAAATATTGGCTACCCGAGAATTTGAAGATGATTTCAATGTCTGATTGATTAATTGATTGATTTCCAGAACCCCCAATATAACTCTTACTATTATAACTCTTACTATTATAACTCTTACTATTATAACTCTTACTATTATAACTCTTACTATTATAACTCTTACTATTATAACTCTTACTATTATAACTCTTACTATTATAACTCTTACTATTATAACTCTTACTATTATAACTCTTACTATTATAACGCTTACTATTATAACGCTTACCATTATAACGCTTACCATTATAACGTTGACCATTATAACTCTTACCATTATAACTCTTACCATTATAACGCTTACCATTATAACTCTTACCATTATAACGCTTACCATTATAACGTTGACCATTATAACTCTTACCATTCTAACTCTTACCATTATAAAGATTACCATTATAACGCTTACCATTATAACTCTTACCATTATAAAGCTTACCATTATAACGCTTACCATTATAATTCTTACCATTATAAAGCTTACCATTATAACGCTTACCATTATAACGTTGACCATTATAACTCTTACCATTATAACGCTTACCATTATAACGCTTACCATTATAACGCTTACCATTATAAAGCTTACCATTATAAAGCTTACCATTATAACGCTTACCATTAAAAAGTTTACCATTAAAAAGCTTACCATTATAACGCTTACCATTATAAAGCTTACCATTATAAAGCTTACCATTCTAAAACGCTTACCATTAAAAAGCTTACCATTATAACGCTTACCATTATAAAGCTTACCATTATAACGCTTACCATTATAACGCTTACCATTATAACGCTTACCATTATAACACTTACCATTATAAAGCTTACCATTGTAACTCTTACCATTATAACGCTTCATATAACACCATTATAAAGCTTACCATTATAACGCTTACCATTAAAACTACCATTATAAGCTTACCATTATAAAACTACCATTATAACGCTTACCATTATAACGTTTACCATTATAACGTTGACCATTATAACGCTTACCATTATAACTCTTACCATATAACGCTTACTCTTAAACTCTTACCATTATAACGCTTACCATTATAACGTTGACCATTATAACTCTTACCATTCTAACTCTACCATTATAAGCACCATTTATACCCTTTCCATTTAACTCTTACCATTATAAACTACCATTATAACGCTTACCATTATAATCCTTACATTATAAAGTATCCATTATAACTCTACCATTATAACATTACCATTATAAACTACCATTATAAGCTTACACATTTAACGCTTACCATTATAAAGCTTACCTTATAACAACACCATTATAACGCTTACCATTATAGAACACCATTATAACACTACTATTATAAAACTACCATTATAAGAACTTACCATTATAAACACATTAAAAAGTACCATTATAACGTTACCATTATAATCGTTTACCATTATAAAGCTTACCTATAAAACTTACCTTATAAAAGCTTACCTTATAGTAAGCTTACCATTATAACTCTTACCATTATAAAACACCATTATAACGCTTTCATTTAACTCTTACGGATTATAAGACTCCTAGCCGTTATAAGCTTACCATTATAAGCTACCATTTAAATTCACCGATTATCAAGCTTACATTATAGCAACGATATAACACTTACTATTATAAAACACCATTATAACAGACTACCATTATAACGCTTACCATTATAAGACTTACCATTATAAACTTACTATTATAAACGTTTACCATTATAACTTACCATTATAAAAGCACCATTAAAAGACTACCGTTATAATCGCTTACCATTATAACTTTAGCCATTATAACGCTTACCATTATAAAGTTACCATTATAACGGTTACCATTAAAAGCTTACCATTATAACTAACACATTAAAAATACACCATTATAAACTTACCATTATAACGTTCCATTATAACACTTTACCATTATAACGCTTGAGTGAATAACCATATGGCTATAATATTTTTCTTTTACATCAATCTATCAGATGTACCGTTCTTCGTTGGGAATTTAGTTGAAATCTATTTAGTTATGTTGAACACTTTAAAATTACATTTGTTATCCTTTTCCGCTATCTTCCAAGTCGTTCCTCTTTAGATTCTCATCAAACGCCTTTCAAACTCCTCCGACCTTGTACTCAAGCCTAATAACTAGTCTTGCCTCCTATGTCTCCACGTTTCTGGCCTTCATTGTTCTTTTCTTATCATTCTCAACTGCATATCTCTAACTTTATTAGTTTTGATAGATCTACGAAATTGCATAATTTCCAGGATTTTAAAGTATCAAAAAGTGCGAGACTAAACATATCATTAAAGTATCAAACAGTGCGAGACTAAACATATCATTAAAGTATCAAACAGTGCAAGACTAAACATATCATTAAAGTATCAAACAGTGCGAGACTAAACATATCAAAGAACATCATCCGTCCTCAAAATCGGATAAAATAACAAATTGTAAATTGAATTTATTCAGATTATAAACTTAATGAATAGTGACCAGATGTGCTTAGAAGACAAAAATCATAGGCCTTACCGTGAATCGAACGCGAGTCTACCGCATGGTAAACTGCGACGTATCAATTACGCCACACGTACCTCCTAGCAAATGTGTTAAAATACGTTATAATAATAGTGGTCATCATCGCTTTAACACGTGACAGGCAAGTTATAACTTGGATACAACTTTTCGGTTTTTCTAGTTTTCATGACCATTTCGTTAAGTTGGAATTTAGATATAGAGACGTACCAATAGTCCGGTTTTATAATTTTTTTATCTTCTCATCTATGAAAGCTGCACTCTTGCCAAATTTCAAGTCCGTAGGATGTCCATATATCTTCAATTAATGTCAACAGATATACATACACTTTCGTTCAACCTATTATTATTATATATATCAGCGGCAGTGGAAGTCTCTAGAACATGGGATGGTATCCAACTACATTTGAAGAAGGTTAAACTTGTGTAGATATTTTTAATTTCTTATTTATAATTACGTTTTCCCAGACATGGACTTTTATGTTCATTTTTTTAACCAACTGTCATCGGTTTTTTTCATGTTCAACTGGAATACAGGATCTACGTTTAATCGCCGGTCTCCAGTATGACTAGGGATACGATCTCACGTCGACGTGTGAATCAGGATCATGGAAGTAGTAAGTTGTTATGCATGAATGTAGTAACAATACTGTAGAATTGCTAAACACAACAACAATACATCACAGTAGTAAAAGTTGTAATAAAGTGGTTCTGCAACTCTTGAAGTTGTTCAGTTAAAATATGCGCATGCTAGTGATAGTAAGCTATCTTGGCATACATTTTTTTTTCTATTTTTATACCCACTTAATCCGTAAATCAATGTAGGTTCTATGTTGTATTATTAATAATACATCTCGTAACGTTATACGTTACAGAAGGCCTGCAAGTAATTTCTCCATACTGCTCTATCCTGGGCAACTCGCTCAATCTCCTCCATGGAACTGAGATCGATATTTCTTGCCTCTCTCAGCAAAGTTCATTCAGGTTCTCCCTAGGTCATCCTCTCTTTCTTGAACCCTTTGTATCCCACTTCAATGCCTGCTTTGATATTCGTTGATCATGTCTTCTCAAGGTATGTCCAACATATCTCCAATGTTCTATTATATTTCTAGAATATTTATCTAATCTGATTCTAACTGAATATGTTAGTTCAATCTCTATCTGGTCTTCATGTCTAACTTTGTGTGATCTTCTTCAATTTTATTCTTAGAACTCAAATCCATGGACTAAATTTTAGGTCCAAATCTCAGTTCTAACTTTTAGGACTAACGTTCAAGTTTGCCTATTTGTCTTGCCCTCTCTACCTGAAACTAACTTACTATCTTGTCCCTGTGCCTCTCACTAACTTACAAGTTTTCCTACCTGTCCGGTACTATCTCCTTGACACTAACAAGGTTTCTTACCTGTCCTGTACTATCTCCTTGACACTAACAATGTTTCTTACCTGTCCGGTACTATCTCCTTGACACTAACTTACAAGGTTTCCTACCTGTCCTGTACTATCTCCTTGACACTAACAAGGTGTCCTACCTGTCCTGTACTATCTCCTTGACACTAACAAGGTTTCCTACCTGTCCTGTACTATCTCCTGCACTAACAAGGTTTCTTACCTGTCCTTGTACTATCTCCTTGCACTAACAAGGTTTCTTACCTGTCCTGTACTATCTCCTGCACTAACTTACAAGGTTTCTTACCTGTCCTGTTTCTATCTCCTTGACACTACACAAGGTTTCTTACCTGTCCTGTACTATCTCCTTCACTAACACAGGTTTCTTACCTTTCCTGGGACTATCTTCCTGACTAACTTACAAGGTTTCTTACCTTCCTGTACTATCTCCATGAACTAACAAGGTTTCTTACCTGTCCTGTTCTATCTCCTTGACACTACACAAGGTTTCTTACCTGTCCGTACTATCTCCTTGACACTTAACTTACAAGGTGTTTACCTGTCCTGTACTATCTCCCTGTCACTAACACAAGGTTTCTACCTGTCCTGTACTATCTCCATGACACTAACACAAGGTGTTTACCTGTCCTGTACTATCTCCTGCACTAACTTACAAGGTTTTTACCTGTCCTGTCTATCTCCTTGACTACTTACAAGGTTTTTACCTGTCCTGTACTATCTCCTGCACTAACTTACAAGGTTTATTACCTGTCCTGTTTCTATCTCCTTGACACTGTACAAGGTTTCTTACCTGTCCTGTTCTATCTCCTTGACACTGACTTACAAGGTTTCTTACCTGTCCTGTACTATCTCCTTGACACTACTTACAAGGTTTTTACCTGTCCTGTACTATCTTCCTGACACTGAACTTACAAGGTTTTTACCTGTCCTGTCTATCTCCTTGACACTGACTTACAAGGTTTCTACCTGTCCTGTACTATCTCCTTGACACTAACTTACAAGGTTTCTTACCTGTCCTGTACTATCTCCTTGACACTAACAAGGTTTCTTACCTGTCCTGTACTATCTCCTTGACACTAACAAGGTTTATACCTGTCCTGTACTATCTCCATGACACTGACTTACAAGGTTTCTTACCTGTCCTGTTCTATCTCCTTGACACTAAATTACAAGGTTTTTACCTGTCCTGTACTATCTCCTGACACTAACAAGGTTTTTACCTGTCCTGTCTATCTCTTGACACTAACTTACAAGGTTTTTACCTGTTTCCCGTTACTATCTCCTTGCACTAACTTACAAGGTTTATTACCTGTCCTGTACTATCTCCATGACACTGACTTACAAGGTTTATTACCTGTCCTGTTCTATCTCCTTGACACTGACTTACAAGGTTTTTACCTGCATTCCTGCTGGTACCTGTCCTTCACTCTTGACACTAACTTACAAGGTTTCTTACCTGTCCTGTTCTATCTCCTTGACACTGACTTACAAGGTTTCTTACCTGTCCTGTACTATCTCCTTGACACTTACAAGGTTTCTTACCTGTCCTGTACTATCTCCTGACACTACTTACAAGGTTTTTACCTGTCCTGTACTATCTTCCTTTACACTACTACAAGGTTTTACCTGTCTGTACTATCTACCTGACACTAACTTACAAGGTTTATACCTGTCCTGTTCTATCTCCTTGACACTGACACAAGGTTTTTACCTGTCCTGTACTATCTTCCTGTCACTAACTTACAAGGTTTTTACCTGTCCTGCACTATCTCCTTGACACTAACTTACAAGGTTTCTTACCTGTCCTGTTCTATCTCTTGACACTAACTTACAAGGTTCCCTACACTTCCTGTACTCATTTCCCTGACACCTAACTGTACAAGGTTTCCTACCTGTCTGTACTCTCTCCCCGGGACTAACTTACAAGGTTCCTACCTGTCCTGTACTCTCTCCCTGGGACTAACTGCAGTATTCATAACAGTAAACGACAATCAGACAGATACCACAAACAAAATATCTCTACACAGAAAACTCTACGACACCTTGCTTGATAACGAAGACTTCACTAAAACAATAACAAAACAACTTCACGACGAAAAGAATCACCAACAGAAAACATTTCAAACTACTGGATCATTACAAAATACAGTTAGAGAGGTAGTGCCACTATTAACAACACAGATCTAAACCAAAAAAACGAATTTAAAAAAAAATAAGAAGCAATACGATTAAAAGAACTGATAGACAGACAAGCACCACAACAACACAGCTTTAAGAAAACTAAACAAACATAACCAAACGCAATTTTAAAGGGCTTTACTTCGAACCAGACTTGACAGTGTTGCACAAAAAGTACACAGTAAACATATACTAACAAACGAACAAAACATCCAGCGAAGCCAACAAATCAAAGAAATCACGAACGAATATCGGGAAATAATAACAGAGAGGAATGAAATAGTCAACACATTCCTCAATTCATGCAGACAACCATGCACTCCAGAGGAAACAACATCACAGCAACAAATAAACTCATAAACACACGCCGAGTGAGTAACCGACCAAGACAAACAACTCTAAGCTAACTACTAACACTGCGAAACCTCAAAGCAGAACTCGGCATATTACAAGAAAACAAGACACCAGAACCAGACAGGCTATTGTTGCGTTCTACCAAGTATTATATTACATATTGAGAGCTTTTATATTGATGAAGTACTGGAATAAACATTAATAATAGCAGTTCTTTGCAAGCGATGATGGCCACAGCTTCAGATATTTGTTGTTGAGCTTTTTTGGTGTGTGTGGAGGTGATGATCTACGAACATAATTCACTACCACAGGCCATACATAGTTCCCT
The DNA here is from genome assembly GCA_020796225.1 of Arion vulgaris. Lineage (NCBI taxonomy): Eukaryota > Metazoa > Mollusca > Gastropoda > Stylommatophora > Arionidae > Arion > Arion vulgaris. The sequence goes on along the minus strand of CM036766.1, from coordinate 21,874,620 downwards.
ACACGACACACTACCACAGGCTACACAATTCCCTACCACAATTAACAGACCCTACACAAGTCCCTACCACAGTTGCCTTCCACAGGCACAACACTATTTCCTACCACAGACCCTACAAAACTCCCTACCACAGGCGCTACACAATTCCCTACCGCAACTCACTACCACATGCCCTACACAATTCCCTACCACAGGTGCTACACACCTCCCTGTCACAGGCGCTACACAATTCCCTGCCACAATTCCCTACCATACATGACCAAGGTTGTCTTGTTGTTATGAGATTATTCCATTTCTTTGTGTTATATTAGTGTGGCTTTTCTTAGTGCGTATATTGTGTTCTGGAAGATGAATTTTCAAAAAGTCTTTGTGTATTTCTCTCATTACATGTGGTGGTGGTTGTTGGGTAACATTAGATGTGTATATTAAACATAAGTATGATGTAGTTGTTCTAGTCTTGAAACTTTTTTCGTTGCTTTGGTATTAATGTAGAATTTGTATAACAATTTTGAAAGATTATGACTTAGAATAGTAAAAAAAAATTAGAAAAAAAAGTCAACGCGTTGCCATGGAAACAATACAAAATGGCCGTCAAGCACAAAATTTCAAATCCCTAAGGCTCTGAAGTTAATGAATATAAATGAATTCTATTTTCACTCTAAGGTGAGCAATTGTAATATCTACAAAATTACACATCCTTTTTAGGATATATTAAATATTACATTTTTATAAATTTTTTGTGTAAACACCCCCAAAAAAACAGCTTTTTGACCAAATTGTGAAGGAGTTTTTACCCAAAAATTTATAAAAAATTAGATATTTAATATATCCTAAAAATGATGTGTAATATTTTAGATATTACAATTGCGCACCTTAGAGTAGTGAAAACAGAATTCATTTACATTCATTAGATTCAGAGCCTTAGGATTTGAAATTTTGTTTTTGGCGGCCATTTTATATTGTTTCCATGGCAACACTTTGACATTTTTTTTTTTACTCATTTTTTTCTACTATTCTAAGTCATACTCTTTCAAAATGCTATACACATTTTATATTAATATGAAAACAACGAAAATAGATTCTTGATTTTCAAGACCAGAATCCCCCTTAACGAATGTGCTTCTACAGAAAATGATGGATGTTCTATGTTTGAGGAATATACAAAGAAACAACATTGCTCCGTCTGAACCTGTTCTTTGTTTAAATATCTACATCTTCTTCTTCGGACGCTCCATATCGACCAAATGTTAAACCACTCTTTACGATATTTATGTGATCTGAGCCTAAGAACGGTTGTACGTTGTGCCACTTATGCGCCTACAAGTAGGTCAAGACATCTGATTTCTGCGACGCTGTTTATTTACTAGCGTAGCTTACCTAGATCTCTGCCTCATTCGTCTCTAACTTACATGTCGCGTAGGTCGGAGTGTTACTATTCTTTGCTCGCTCCCCTTAGAAGCCCTCTACCTCAGTCGTCTCTAACTTACATGTCGCGTAGGTCGGAGTGTTACTATTCTTTGCTCGCTCCCCTTGCGAGCCCCGATCGCACACTGGCGATATATTATACACAAGTAGTAAATTTAATGAAGTAGAGCAACGGGAAAAGTTGACATTTCCACAAACTGCTTTTGGCAAAACATATGAAATAATAACAGTTGATATATAAATTATAGTTCGTTCCAAAATTCGTGATCATCTTTACCGACCGATATCAAATCATTCACTTGACAGAATTTATTGATTGTTACATTTTGATATAGATTACAGTAGCGACCTTCCTAAAGTATTTTGTGCCCACCCAAGCCTTTAGTGCTGTATGATTTTTATTATATGTTTTTACTAAAATAACAACGATTTTGATTTGGTATACTTGTCGACATTTTACAGTACGATTGTCAAGTTTGTCTATAAATAAGCATTTCCGTGTTCCACATGGAAGTAACATCTAAATTGTGGTTATCATTATGTTGTTCTTATGCAAAATTATAGAACAAAAAGAAAACGTTATTTTGCATAAACTAAGCTACCTACCAATTAGTTAAACATGTATTCGTAAGGTCATGAGGTATATAAGATTGCATGAAAAAAAAATTACTTTTATCCATCAGGTAGATTTCGTACAAACTAAATCTTAGTGTGATCACGAAATTTGGAACGAACTATAATAATATATGTTACAGTTACAAAATATGATTTCGATGAGTGTATAAAACATGAACAGAACATAAAACAAAAAGTAACAACCCAACTGGAAGGAATAAATACACAAACTAAATATGTCAGAATGTGAGATAAGTGCTAACAGATGTACACGAAACAAATATACATAGAGTATGTCATTGTCAATAATATCACATAGTAGTTCTAAGATGAATATATTGATTTGCATGGGCAAATCGATTCTGATCACGACTAGTAATATAATGCAATTTCTGGGATCTGAAAAGGCTGGAGTAGTACATTATGTGGTCTATTAAATGAAATGAGTAGAAGGTCAGACTACCCCAACAGTGGATCGTTACTGGTAATGTATTCAATATATCGCACGACTTTCATTCATACTTCAATTGCAAACATTGGCTTGTGGATAATAACAGAACAGAGAACCATGATGACCCAGGTTAAGAGGGGAAAATGGGGATGGGTCGGTAATTACTATGCGAAAGACACAGTTGAGTCTCGTTGTACAAGCACTTCAAAGGAACCCGCAAGGAATATATATATATATATATATATATATATATATATATATATATATATATATAATAATAATATAATTCCTCTCGTACCGTTATACGTTACATAGGGCCTGCTAGTAATTTCTCCATACCGCTCTATCCTGGCAACTCGCTCAATCTCCTCCATGGAACTGAGACGGATATATATATAATAATAATAATAATAATAATAATAATAGTAATAATACATGTCGATTTCACTGTGTTTGAGAGGGGGCAGGGGGGGCATGCGCCCTGGGAATGTAATGATCGCATGGCTAGTGCAGACACCAGGAAACTGTTCATATTATAATTTGTTTTTTATGTCCTTGACAGAAAAATCTCTTTGGCCTTACAGTGATCGAATTCGGGTCTCCCGAATGGGAGTCGAGTTATAATCCATGATTGTAGAAAGAGAAAAATAAGAAGCGGGAATGATCGGAAATGAGCTAAGCTGGTTTACACATAACAGATCGGGTTGTAGGTAATTTGTTGATGCGTTTTGCTTCAAGGGAAGTTAGGAGTAGCAGAGGAATGAACAATATTTCTGTTGCATAACACAATTGTATTCATGGGAACAATTGTACGTTGTACCAGTTATGAGTCTACAAGTAGGCCAGCACATCCGATTTCTGCGACGCTTTTTATTTACTAGGATAGCTTCGGTAGGCCTCCACCTCTGTCGCCTCTGTAGTCGCCTTGTATGTAGCTGTTCTTTACTCCTCTTGCAAGCCCCGATAAAAGAAGGACGGATGTATACATTGATTGTACGCTTATAGTCAGATAAAAGATATTACACAATACATACATGAAATAAGAATCAATAAAGTTAGTATACTGTGTGATGAAGAGAATATAGTCGATACAATGACATACTCATACACTCTTCATGAACGTCTTCTAAAACAGAAAGCAAACTAGATAAACTGCTGTCCACAGATCTTGTAAAGCAACATAGACACAATCTAGACATTTGCTCGTCTGCTACACGAAACAAGTGCATTAATGATAAATGTGTGCAAATTATATACATTTCATAGACTGACCTTACTCAAGGCTAGGTGACCATTTAGTGACTTGACATCAAAACTGAAGGTTACGCCCTTGACCTGGCCAATGGACAAGGGTGATACGTCCGGAGTTGGAAAAGGTGACGGAAATGAATTTGGAGGGTGATGTCCAGATAAATATTGTCCCACATGGTCATAGGAAAAGGCGTTGAAGCTTGGAGAGGGTGATGGGGTAGGGCACATTGACGGAGTTGGGGTTGTAGCAGACTCTCTCCTGGCGCTGTGCTTGCTTGTTGTACTGGAGCGCCGCCGCTGTTTTCGGACGATGGTTCCGGTTCTGGTGAACATGGGCACAACCTGTTCAACCTCTAGCACAACATACTCTGTTTAACCGCTAGCACAAGAACGACATACTCTGTTTATCCACTAGTACGACATATCCTGTCCTACCACAAGCTGTACACATTATTATTATTAACCGCTAGCACTGTATATCCTGTCCTACCACAAGCTGTACACATTATTATTATTAACCGCTAGCACTGTATATCCTGTCCTACCACAAGCTGTACACATTATTATTATTAACCGCTAGCACTGTATATCCTGTCCTACCACAAGCTGTACACATTATTATTATTAACCGCTAGCACTGTATATCCTTAGACTCACTATTACTCTGTCTTCTGTTAACGCTGCATACCCACTTCAACAACTAGCACATACATGCATGCCTCATTATGTATATATTAAACCACATATGTTAGACTTGTTCTTAATTATTATTTATTTGTAAAAGTCAGACAATTGTATTTGCTCTTATCTCAACATCAATGTGGGGAACGGAGAGCACAGAAATCAAATTGAGAAATATTGATTATAATCGCATTGAACTATAATCAAAACAGCTACAGACATATAAACAAGTTTTTAGCAAGGTTTTAAAGCCGAAGGATTGAGTTGATTGCCCCGGGTTTTACCCCATATGGCTCAGTCCCTCTCCGCAGAAATGACACGCCACCTGCAGAGAGCAATGCACGAGCTCGGTAGCTCCAGTAACAATCCTAGGAGTCTCTGGAAAGAAATGAACTTGTGAACAGAACGGTGCGGTCCGGATTCCAATCAACGACCTACGACTCGCAAAGTAAGTGCTTAACCACTAAGTCATAGAGACACCCACAGATATATAAGAAATATGCAACGCAAATCTTAGCAGTAGTTAGTATACATCATCATCATTATCTAGTATGGTTATCATAGACAATAGAGTACTTTCACAATTCTAATCATCTTATACACATAAAACATACTTTAACATTTCCTATAGTAGTGCGTCTATAGGTGTTCGAGTGCGCGTCTGTAGCTTCAGTGATAGTCAGCTCGATCACAATCCAAGCGTACCTGGTTCAAACTCCACGGCAGGCAGTTTGGAAGCAAACTCGTTTCAGTGTAATTTTTACGAAAGATAAAAATAGACATCACCGTTCGGAAAGCAATTGCAAACTACTGAACGTATGAGTGGTGCCTAGAAAATCAACAACTTGTTTACTGTGATTGATGGCTATGTTCTTAAGGATATACCACAATTATATTTTTTTCATAGTAGTTGGAAAATTGGACTGGAAATTAAGAAATATCGACTACTTTGTTAATTGTGATATTTGTATACACTTGATTTCTTCTGATTTTTTTTGTTATATTACAAACTTTCAGTTTCAGGCAAAAAATCAATCAGAGGTGCTTTATTAGACGCCATGATTGAGCTTCAATTAATTGCGAGCGAACAAGTAAAACAAATCATAAACAATATCAGGTTCGTGCGGTATATTTTCTGAGTATGATGCAAGTCTTCAAAATGCCACCTCTTAAGTGTTTTTTCTTTAAAATAACCTTCAATTTCTTTTTTTTATTTCGCTGCTTATGTTGCCTCCCTTACGATCCCTACACGACACCCTCGTGGTTTGACGAAGTCGTCTCTCTGTATCATAGCACGTCACGGTCCTGGACAATATCAAATAAAAGCTAGTATTTGTATACTTGTTTTCTTACTTACTTCTCTTCTCGTGGAGTATAGAGCATAAACAATTGGTATAGTCTGTCCATTAATTCGTGAGCACGTTTGAAATTGATTTTCTCAAAAACTACCTGTTGGATCTCAGTGATTTTTTGCATGCAGCCTTAGAATATCCATGACGCTAAAATAAAGCTAACCAGTAGTCCATAGCTGCTACGGATTTTGCACATCGGCGAATTCCTTTGATCTTTTATGACAATTGCAAATACGGGGCTCAAATTTTAGATTTTACAGTAATCCCTAGAATTTGTCCATGTCAATTCTATTCATAGGTGTATCTCCATATTAACTTGATAGGTCAAGTAACTTGGATACAATATGCAACAGTTAGTCCTCCCCTTCGGTCACCATTAGACCCCAGGGTGTCTTAACTTCACCACAAATTGTATGATGGTAGACGCATTTGGATATGAAAATGTATACGTTGCTATTTCTCAGTCTGTAATCAAAATATGATTTGTATCATCCCGAATCTGACGATTCCATGAGGTTGATAATTGTTACTGGCTGGACAAATTGTAATCCATCTCGGTGCCAGTACTCGTCTTCCTCTCGGAGCACATGTTAAACACACTTCTTCCAGAACTGCATGTCTATCATTGAGAGGGACTCACGTGTCAGAACTTCAACATCACACATTTTAAACGTCCTGTTCTGTTCGGCAACTTGCCCTTTACTTTAGCCCAGACAAGCTCTATCGGATTGAGGTGAGCATGATATGGAGGTAGTCGCAAAGACGTGTGGCCGTATTCCGCAATGATTTTGTCAATATGAAACACCTTTGTCTTATTTGTCATCCTCACCAGGTGCAACAACTTGGGTTTCAAATATGTATCATCGAAGCTGACATTTTCCTTAGCAAGCCAAGTCCTAATTTGATCTTTTGTATTTGATGCAGTTGGTACTTTGTCTTCCGCTGATACTGCGTTGTGATAGGATGCATTATCCATTACCAAGCATGATGGTCTGTTTAGAATTGGAAGTAGATCTTTCTCCATCCAGTGCCTGAAAATATGTCCATTCATTTCTGTGTGGTAGTCCCTACCGTCGGTACTTTTGATTGGAAAATAAGTCCAGCGTCATGGACAAGACCTTCTTCACTGCTTCCTGCATGTGTTAGTATAATACGCTGGCCTTTGCTGCTTGGTATTTTTCTTTCTGTTCACCGTCTACTGATTGCATTCTTTAGCATTGGTGTGGTGAGCATTGACCCAGGATTCGTCCAAATATACAATATCATAGCCTTGCCTCCGCCGCTCACGGATCTACCTCAGGTATATACTTCGGGCAGCAATTAAATGTGGCTTTTCACAAATAATATTCCTGCCGCCTATAGTTTTTCTGAAGGTGAAGCCGGCGCTCTTACAATTTTCCATAGAGTACTTTTAGAAATGTCTATGCTGCAATCTGATTGCAGTTTTAATTTCAGTTTCCTGAGAGTAACAAGTTGATTTGTCGCAAACATTTTCAAGAGCTCCTGTCTTATGACATCTATGTCAAAGTCGTCAATTGTTCTTTTCCTTCCTTGCTTGACATTAGTGCACTTTGTGTCCTGTTTAATCCATCGGGAAAAGGATTCTCTATTCAGACCAAGCGCCAGTTGCGTTCGTTTCTCATCGTTATGAATATCGAAATATAGACGACCTCTCTTAGATTCCCTACGGAAGTGTTGGTATAGTAAAACTGTAACCTTTGCATTGTTATAAATGTGCACTTCAGACTCATTATGAATGTGATATCAATGTCAGTTTGATAAGCCAACAAATATGATACAATAGCTTCATACAAATAGCGAGATACACCTATGACTATACAACGGTATCCCAATTATAACGTCATATGCTTACCGCTTTCAAAGTCGACTGGGTTCGGTGCACGGAATTGTGAAATTGTTGTGTACTCACGATATTTCTATGTTACCATAATGTATTTTTAGAACAACGCGTCTGTGCACCGTAGATCTGTTACTATTGTGTACAATCCGGTGAGGTTGATTTTAATATAACCTGAAGAAGAAATATTTCAAACTACATCAAATTTTCTTGGAAAAAATATTTCTCTAGCGTCATGGATATTCTAAGGCTGCTTGCAAAAATCACTGAGATCCAACTGGTAGTTTTCGAGAAAATCAATTTCAAACGTGCTCACGGATTAATGGACAGACTATAACCATTTGTCCTGCTATTTGGATGTTTTCTTGATGGCTTCACATTATAGTACATCCTTCTTCAGTTCATCAAGAACACTCTGTTAGCTCTGGTTATGACATCTTTTTTTCTGTGTTCCTTGCAGGTTCCACTCAAGTACTTGTCTAGTGACAGTCGATTTTGTCTTCTGCAGGGTATGTCTGACTAATAACACGGTTCGTAATAAGACAATCAATAAAGCTGAGTGTATGTACATCCGAAACAAAAAATTGTAAATAAACGTTAGTAACAAAACGAAGTATATCTACCGGTTTTAAAACCAACATAAATATCAAAACTTAATTTCATTATAAAGATGGAACAAATATTTTTAACTGTACAAATGTAATTTAAAGACCACTCAAAAAAGAAAAGATAGACAACTAACTCACATAGAAAGTTGACAGAGCAGACATATACGGTAGACATAGATATAGAGCACCATTCACAGAATGCAATGACCGTGCATAAATAAAACACTGACCACAAAGGGTCTCAAGAATAAGATTTAAAGATGAAGCTTTTAAATATTTTTACTCAGCGACTTTCCTACATCCTTGTATTGGTGTTCAATTGCTATAAAATAGTATTCTTTACATACTAAGTTTAAACACGAGACTTGCGTTGTTTCGTACGTCTTTTGTAGGACTAGGCACTCGATCTCACCTACCATACGATCAGGGGGCTATTAAATAACAGTCTGATCGATTTGCATGAAAGAGAATCAAATATTTTTGAAGATGGGCACCGTGCCTCCAAGACAGACAGACAGACAGACTCGTGAAGAAAATATTGACTAAAACTATCGTTCATTTCCTTGGCCAACCAGATAATTAGATATGTGGTGAATGGAACACTTTCTGTGACCTTTTCTCTGTGCAAACAATTAGTTGCAATGCTTGGTGATATTAGTAATGACATATTCATGGGCGCATAGGGAATGCTAGAGTTTGGGACAATTTACTCAAGAGTACCCACGCACTTTATTTCCTTGTGAGAATGGGATCAGTTGTCTCAAAGAACAAGCTTCACACGCCCATGTCTTCTTACTATATCGGGTTATGGTTTTTTTATTTTTAAATGTTGAAAAGCGAAAGGCTGACATTATTGCACCAGGTTTCTCTATAAAGGTCGGTCCCTCTCAGCAGAAATTACACGCCACATGCCAAGAGTATTGTACACAGCCCCAACTCAGCAGAAATTACATGCCACATGACAAGAGTATTGTACAGAGCCCCAACTCAGCAGAAATTACACGCCACATAACAAGAGTATTGTACAGAGCCCAACTCAGCAATTAATAGCAACAATCGCCCGAGTGGTTACCGGGGCCCAAATTTGGGGTGTAAAGAATAGAACCACTGTTACCTGCCATGCATGTCGTAAGAGGCGACTAAGGAGGTTTGGCTGAAATCGGATGCATGTGTCCTAAACGTGTAGAAGTCTATGCGTTTTAGGGGCCTACCAAACCAATGTGCAACGTATACACGTTCTTGGCAAAGATCAAACATATCACAAAGAGTGATTAAAATTGGTCGTAAAGAACGAACGCAAAGAAGAAGAAGAACAGCAACAATCATAAGAGTTCTCCGAAAAAAGCACTCCTAAAGTGATCGACGTGGTTCGGGTTTGAACCTTTATAAGACAAGGCAAACTGTTTATCCCTTCTCTCTTTTATTTGGATATACAATCCGACGATCTAGTAATTTTCCAATTATTTATATTTGTTTAACGTGTTGAATTCTTATATTTAATGTATTGGTGTGGTATTGTTTTTCTAAAGTCTTATATCTTCTTGTGAAGTGTTATTGTTTTTGTATTTTTAAAATTACAGTGCTTTGTTAGCGTTTCGCCATATCTTCTTGTGCAGATTCATCATCATCAAGTGCCGTGCCCGCTGCCGTAGGCGATCATGGATCTCCACAAATCTCTGTCGTAGGTGTTTGCTGTCAACTCAGATGTTGACGCTCTACTGTGCCATGAAGTCAGGATATCCAAAAGTGTCTCTCTCTGTCTTCCCTGTCTCGTCTACCCTCGATTTTACCGGTTGTCACAATGTGTCCTAAACCTCCCCTCCTCATCACATGTCGAAAAATGATGACTGCCTCTTTCTTATATTGATGATAAGCTTTCTTTGTTTCTTGATCTCATTTAACACCTCAACATTAGTCATTTTAGCAGTCCATGGGATTCTCATCATTCTTCTGTAAAACCACATTTCTGTGGCCCTCAGACATTTTTCGATCTGTGTGTTCATTGTCCATGACTCGCATCCGTATGTCAGTATTGGTTCTATGCAGCACTGATTAACTCGCATTCTGATCGGGATTGAAAAGGACTTGTTGCAGATAATGCTTGTCCTTTTCAGGAACGATGTTTGTGCAAATTACATATTTTATAATCTTGTCAACAATTATATTTCAATATTTGTTATTAAAGTTTAGCATAAAATAACAGTTTTGTTTGTACGGTTAGTCTCTCTGGAATTATTGTTATTTAAGTTGTTTGTTGCTCATTGTGTGTAAAGGCATGCTTCATACAAGATGACATTGTTACGGTCGGATGTCCAGTCATTTTTCTGATTGATTGATTGATAGGACCATCATCATTGCACTTCGGTGAGTAGCCACGTGTGCTCCGAACTCTTTCTTACACATTAAGATCTCAGATGCAGTGCAAGAGCTCCGTAGCACCGGCGATGGTCCCAGATGTGATTTTGAAGATGAAGATATTTTTAATGAATTTTATTTAATATATATTTTAATGAATGCTGCTCGGGCGGTGGCTTTCCAGCCTGCTCTTCTCGACTTTGAACTGCCAAGGGTTCTTTTACGGTCTCAAATTTAACACGGGACCTACGTTTTATCGTCCGTCTCCGATAAAACTAGGAACTCGATCTCACCTAGAGAGAGATCAGGGATCTCTGGATAAATAATTAGATGGCTCCTCGAGGAGCGACCTGATACATTTGACACTAGAAACGAGCACCCAATCTCTACGCCCTTGCAAAACCTGATTTTTCTGATTTGCGGTAGGAGTGTATGTGTAAGTTCCTTGTAGGTAAACATTCAGTTATCATTAGCTGGTAGGTGCCCCACACTTATGACAAGGGTGAAGGCGATGGAGAAGGGGGATGAGGTGATGATGGGGAGGTGATGGGAGGGAGGGGGGTAAAACTGAGAACTTATAAGAGAATTATATTTCCATCTCACCACATTTAGAACAAATCGAATTTCTTCTGTTGCCTCCAGCGATCATTTTAAAATAAATTTGTTTAACACACATTTTTTTTTGGTTTTGATGAACACTTTCTGTAACCAAATTTAAAAGAAAAAAAAAAGAAAATTACCCTTAGCTACATTAAGTAATACAGTATTGTTGGAACTAAAAGTATTTTTTTGATTTTGTTTATCATTTCGATATCTACGTTATATTCTTGATAATACCATGCATATCATTCGCATATACTTTCTACATTTAAAACAAAATATTATATGCTATGAGGCTACGACAGATTATTTCTGCCATTTGTAGTTGATATGTTTTGTTGAAGTAGTTCATTTTGATACAAAGTAATATGTTTTGTTGAAGTAGTTCATTTTGATACAAAGTCATATGTTTTGTTGAAGTAGTTCATTTTGATACAAAGTAATATGTTTTGTTGATGTTTTGTTTATGTATTGTGTAGTTTTAGTGTTTTATTGAAGTAAGAAACACAAATGTAAATTAGATCAAATATCATCTATGAAAATAAAAAACATGATATTTGATTGTTCGGAATTTATTATTGTTATTTATTATTGCTTTTATTTTATTTAATCAAACTAAAAATGTAAGCAAAGGAAACAAATTTATATATATCCGTTGCCACATCACAGTGCTATTCATATAACACATCAGCTATTCAGAAATGAAAGCTATTACTACTAGGGTCTCCTGCTTTTCGAGCTGTCTAAGTTTCCCATGAAATCAGTTACTACTGGTCTGCTGCTATTTTAGCTGTAGTTTCCTATGTCATTCCACATTTTGTCATCCTTAGCTCTGCCCGTTATCTTACTTCTGTATGTTTCTCCATTGGAGAGATGTCTATGTTAAAGAAGGATATTAGAATTCTACATATATGTCCAAGCAATCGTCATATTTTTTCTATGAATGTTGCTCCCAATGATAAAGTCACGTGTGTATGGTATCACATTAACAAGTAAGAATTTAATTACATTTAAAACTAATGTCGTTAGTATTATATTTAAATAAATGGTTATTTGCTTATCGGATACTATACACACTTGTCTTTGTCTCTTAAACGCAAATTTACTTAGTATCACGCAGAATCCCACAGTTTCTCCAGTTCTAGTCTGATCTGACCACCTCAGATTTGTAGATTTCTGCTAATCACCTTCCCACAGATGTACACTTTTTTTTCTTCTTCAGTTGATGATGTGTGATGATTCTGGGTAGAATACGGACATGATTTGGATAAGACATATATTTTGAAATGTCTTTATTTGACGTGTAGTGCAGGTAAAGTGATCATTGTCCAGTATTCTATATTATGTGCCAATATTTCAAGAATATTACTTGGGTATGGTGGCGTCTGTGGCTTAGGGGATAGTGACTCGGTCTATTAACCCCGACGTTCTGAGTTCGAACCACGCTGCGCGCAGTTTGGTTGCAAATTGTTTCGCGTGGATTTTTACAAAGGACGATGGCACCACCCTTTCAGAAAGCAATGGCAAACGTAAAAATGCCTAGAAAAATCACAACAGCGTTAAAAGCTGGGGTTGATTCGCAAATTCCTGTAAAGGATATGCAACTAACTACTAGGGTATATTGTTAGAATGGTCCCCAACATAACGTCTTTAGATCATCATTTGTCAAACTGTGCAAACTGTATATAATATTTACTTTATTATAACGTCATCTTTCTGTTTCGAACTACGCTATATAAATGTTTCAATAATTATGCTAAATTTACAATAATTATTCTTGTTTCGAACTAAGCTAGATAAATGTTTCAATAATTATGCTCCTAAATTTACAAATAATTATTCTTGTTTCGAACTAAGCTAGATAAATGTTTCAATAATTATGCTCTAAATTTCAAATAATTATTCTGTTTCGAACTAAGCTAGATAAATGTTTCAATAATTATGCTGCTAAATTTACAAATAATTATTCTGTTTTATCAAAATTCTACAGGTCAGGTTTATTATTATTAAAATATGAAATGCGTTTAAGAAAATGAAAAATACTCAATCAGACTAGACGTGGATGTAAAAGAAGAGCAGTACGTAGATCTATAAAAAATTTGGAAATATCAGAAAATCGGAACGAAGATAATAGGCCGACAGTGGTCAATGCTAAAGCTGAAGAAAACTACAATGCTGTCTTGAACAGGCCGATAAATCACGAAAAGTGGTAATCTTTCGTTCTTTCTCTAATCCTGTATGCCTCACAGCGTCAGGTCAGGAAGAGATTTCTAAAACGGGCCTAGTATGCGCTTCGTAGATAGTCTCTTTCGTCACCTCTGTTATCTCTGAGGTCCATCTTTTGCGTGGCCGGCCTTTTGCTTTGTACCCATTGTATCGGAGCAGCATTGCTCTTTGGGTGCACTGTCTGATGGTAATCTGCTTACGTGGCCGAACCATTTAATTTGTTATTTCTTGATGAAGTCTAGTACTGATGTTGTACCCACTTTTTCCTGATGTCTTCATTTCTCAACCGGTCTCTTCTTGTTACACCCAGAATTCTGCGTAGACACTTCATCTCTGTTGTGACTAGTTTTCTTCTATCGTTTGTTGTCAGCGTCCAGGTTTGGCACTGGTAACATAATGTGGGAGAAAGATTGTGTTGAACATTGCTCTTTTTGTGTTAATGGTGACGTGTTTGCATCTTAAAATTGGCGCCATTTGCCCTGATCATTTGATTTGCTTTGTTGCATCTGTGTTGAATTTCATTAGTTATTCTTCCATTTGCTGAAAAAATGCTCCCCAGGTATGTGAAATCTGTTACTTGATTTAGTAGGTGATTACCGATGGAGATATTGGTAGACCTTTCCTATCTGGCGAATGTCATTACTTCTGTTTTGTCGATGTTTATTCTCATGGTGGTAATGTCGATTCGAAAGCTACACAAATATAAATATTCGACTCTATTTCGACTGATTTTCTGAATTCAACAAAATATTATTTCCTCTACATACCTATGTTGAATTTATACATTCGATAAATCGCTACAGATAATATACAAAATTAGTTTTCGATAACAAATGCATGCATGAAAGAAATTAGAAAGATCTTCGAATGAACACAATCTGCATGCATGAAATGAAACTGTACAAGAAAGATCTTCGAATGAACACAATCTGCATGCATGAAATGAAACTGTACAAGAAAGATCTTCGAATGAACACAATCTGCATGCATGAAATGAAACTGTACAAGAAAGATCTTCGAATGAACACAATCTGCATGCATGAAATGAAACTGTACAAGAAAGATCTTCGAATGAACACAATCTGCATGCATGAAATGAAACTGTGCAAGAAAGATCTTCGAATGAACACAATCTGCATGCATGAAATGAAACTGTGCAAGAAAGATCTTCGAATGAACACAATCTGCATGCATGAAATGAAACTGTGCCAGAAAGATGAGCTAACGAGACTATAAATAATCAGACATGAAGATATGCTAGAAAACTGGAAGTTGTAAGACAGAAGCAAGAACTAGAAAGAAAGGGGAAACTTAGTGAAAACTTCTGGAATCGTTTTATAAAAAAAGCAATTGCTAGCACATAACTCGATTTCATTATAGAATCATTAGTTAGTTAGTTAGTTTGTTCCTTTCGTGCCAAAGGCGGCACATAGGGCAGAGGTTTAGAACTCCACGTGATGAAGTTCGTTGCTAGAAGTTGGAGATCTTGTATAGTTTTACATCCCAATAGTTTACTTTCTTGTTGGATGGTTCTTCGAAGAGGGTCTTGGTCTTCACGTTTTCTTTTCCCAACTGGTGACCATAGGACTTGTCGATTTAGTTCTTTCGTCTGATAGAATCATTAATGCAATAATCTATAGCTAATTTCACTTTATTTTGATGATTAGTTTAAATTTCTCATTTATATTGATGATTAGTTATATAGATTTCATTTATATTGATGAACTTTTACAGTTACTGGCAAGATAGAATGGGAAGAGAAATAGAGACCGACAGACGGAATCGATTATAGCCACAATAACATCATGGCATGAAATGAAAACAGTATCAGAACTCATAGCAAGACCAAGAGACACCTACTTGCATGGCGCTTAATGATGATGATGAGAAGAAAGAACTAAAGTATTCACGTAAGTG
Organism: Arion vulgaris; assembly: GCA_020796225.1. Lineage (NCBI taxonomy): Eukaryota > Metazoa > Mollusca > Gastropoda > Stylommatophora > Arionidae > Arion > Arion vulgaris. The sequence goes on along the minus strand of CM036766.1, from coordinate 21,859,281 downwards.
ATACACTGACAGTAAAACTCTGAGATACACGAACGTCATGATGGAGTGTTTAAGGTATGGTGCAGATATGAGGAAATATTCAAGTCACACACGCGAGTATAGAACCGATATCATACAAGAATCGATTCTAACGTCATGTTGTCGCTCTATCAGCTTTCATAAGCTTAGCCATTCTTACACGCTTGAAGATCTAGCTTGACTCCAGGTTGGAATATAGAGATAAATAGCAAGTAGTAACATGTCTACATGTATAAGCTGTTTAACGAATAGAACTTGGTGGCCATTCTGTTACATTATTTGGTTGTCTGTCTTTTATCTGTCTATCACATTTTGTAGGTAGTTTGATTGCGAAAACTCGACATTTATAGAAGTTTGATTGGAAAACTCGACATTTATAGAAAGTTTGATTGCGAAAACTCGACATTTATAGAAAGTTTGATTGCGAAAACTCGACATTTATAGAAAGTTTGATTGCGAAAACTCGACATTTATAGAAAGTTTGATTGCGAAAACTCGACATTTATAGAAAGTTTGATTGCGAAAACTCGACATTTATAGAAAGTTTGATTGCGAAAACTCGACATTTATAGAAAGTTTGATTGCGAAAACTCGACATTTATAGAAAGTTTGATTGCGAAAACTCGACATTTATAGAAAGTTTGATTGCGAAAACTCGACATTTATAGAAAGTTTGATAGTGAAAACTCGACATTTATAGAAAAGTTTGATTGCGAAAACTCGACAATTATAGGACGTTTGATAGTGAAAACTCGACAATTATAGGACGTTTGATAGTGAAAACTCGACATTTAATGGAAAGTTTTATAGTGAAAACTTGACAATGATAGGAAGTTTGATAATGAAAACTCGACAATTATAAGAAGTTTGATAGTGAAAACTCGACAATTGTAGGAATTCTGACAGTAAAAAATCGATAATTATGAGAATTCTGATAGTGATAACTAGACAATTATGGGAAATCTGACAGTGACAACTAGACAATTGTGGCAAGTCTGACAGTGACAACTAAACAATTATGATAAGTATGACTGTGAAACTAGACACTTATAAGAACTTATGACAAAACCATAATATAGTTGAATTGTAACCCTATCATTACTTGCTCTTGTTTCTATATAAATATCAAAATCAATTTTGAGGAACGGTTATTAATGAAAAAATAAACTATACTCCATTTAGTATTGACAGGCACGAGAAACATCATGGTCAGCTAGTTAACGCGACAGGCACAACAAACATCATGGTCAGCTAGTTAACGACAGGCACAACAAACATCATGGTCAGCTAGTTAACATTTCGAACTATTACATAACATAAACATCTGTGTTAAATTATTACTTTTAATTAGCTAACATTGTAAACTAAAAATTAATAGTCACAGCCAAGTCAGTGGCGTATCTAGGTACTAAATACAAGATTTCTTTACAGTCTGAGAATGTAATACTCTTATAATATCAATGAATTTTAGAACAAATTTCACTCAGTCTATTTTTATTTTAATGTAGTAATATTAATATATCATCATCATGAGGTGCCGTGCCGGCTGGCGTAGGCGATCATAGATTTTTTAAAAATCTATGTCATAGGTGTTTGCTATCAACTCAGATGTTGACACTCTACCGTGCCATGAAGTCAGGTTATCCAAAATTTTCTCTCTCTGTCTTTTTCTGTCTCGCTTACCCTCAATTTTACCGGTTGTCACAATGTGTTCTAAACCTCCCTCCTCATCACATGCCCGAAAAATGATGACTGCCTCTTTCTTATATTGATGATAAGCTTTCTCTGAGTCTTGATCTCATTCAACATCTCAACATTAGTGATTTTAGCAGTCCATGGGATTATCATTATTCTTTTATAAAGCCACATGACTGTGGCCATAATATGACTATAGCTATACAAAAAGGTATAAATGCAACGGACTGACTTCATTACACAAGGTTCCCACATACGGCTCCGCTCCTGTCCGAAGAAATGGCACGGCATATGCTGATAGTGTTGCACAAGGTATGAACTCCGTAGCTCCAGGAACAATCTTAGAAATTACATGGAATAATAGCACACGTGACTCGGTCTGGATTCAAACCACAACCTTCAAACGACATGCAAACGTCTTAACTATTTCGCATTAGAGAATAGAATTATACATTACTGTTACTAACATTACATTGTTAGAACTACAAATATCTAAAATAAATCGTATACTATATACACTAATAGAATAGGTGATAGCTACAATAGCAAATAAACTAGTTTGTACACAGTGGAAATAAACTAGTTTGTACACAGTGGAAATAAACTAGTTTGTACACAGTATATACTATATAGATATAAAATAAAAATCTAATTGGGAATTGGTATGCGTGCTGAACTGCTAGCGCACACATGTCAATAGTAACTACTGGGAATTAAGTTTTTCCATGTTATCACTGCCACAATCTCGCTAGTTTGGAATAGACTAGATATGTATGCAGGATTTTCACCGCACCCATACACAAACTGCAAATCGCTGTTTCGATATAAAGTGTTGCGTTTCGCGTTTTTATCAATAATAAAACCATCAGTTATTTCAGTAATAAAATATCAGTCTTCTTCTATGCGTTCGTTCTTTACGACCAATTTTAATCCCTCTTTGTGATATGTTTGATCTTTGCCAAGAACGTGTATACGTTGTACATTGTTTGGTAGGCCCCTAAACGCATAGACTTCTACACGTTTAGGACACGTACATGCGATTTCAGTAGTAAAATAAGTTATTTCAATAACAAAACACAGCAGTTATTTCAATAATATTTTGAATATTTTCTTAAAATTTTCTAGAAAAACTGCGGAATAAAGTATATTTTAAGTATTGCATTTATTCTCATAACACAATATGAAAAGTAAATCTGAGTCGTTTCAGGTTCAACGCACGTGAAGTCTTTAAAATCTGATCCGAGTTTGATTATAATTTTTTAATAGCAATATTTGACTATCATTCATGCTTGACACGTCAATCATACTATAAAACAAATCAACTTTTTCCAGATCTAACGAATTTCACATGTTTGTATTGTTCTTGAAATATTTCGAAATGTTGATTTCATAAGATTTCACTTGTTCACTTGTAAGATAATGTTATAATGTTTTCTCAACGATCTCTGCGACTGAAGATGAAAGGAAAACACGAGAGACAACCTGTGTGTTACGTAGACATCGGTCGAGAAAATGTATGCTCGCAGAGCGACGACTAGAGTAGTTGGAATGGAAGTCACTACAGGTAAACTTGATATGACGGTCTAGTCTAGATGCATGTATTAGCATAGATCAATGTACAACTTGCTAACTCTTTACTCTGGTGGGCACGTATTATATAATGGACTAACAAGGTATATTTGTTGCCTGCTCTCTCTCTTTAACACGTTCGAATGTCCGCGTTGATTAGTCACTAGATCGATGTATACATCAACTACAGGATGTTAATGGTTGGGTTCATCATCAAGTGTGTGTGCATGTGTGCGTGTGGTGTGTGTGTTTGTGTGTGGTGTGGTGTGTGTGTGTGTGTGTGTGTGTGTGTGATGTGTGTGTGATGTGTGTGTGTGGGTGTGTGTGTGGTGTAGTGTGGTGTGTGTGATGTCTGTGTGTGGTGTGTGTGTGTATGTGGTGTGTGTGTGTGTGTGTGTGTGTGGTGTGTGTATGTATGTATGTATGTGTGTGTGTGTGTGTGTGTGTGTGTGTGTGTGTGTGTATGTGTGTGTGTGTGTGATGAGTGAGTATGTGTGTGTGCGCATGTGTGTGTAAGTTTATGTTTGTAGACATGTGTGTATGCCGTGAGCGAAAGAGTGGACATATAAGAAAACAGATAACAAATTTAATAAACAAGATCCTGAAGTTGTATGTAACTATGTCCCCATGTAGTACTTTTGAACAATCATACTTCTTAAATGAGTGTCATTTAAAGCAAGACAAACAATGTAGTATGATAGTTTGTTTACTGTCACAACTACAACATTTGAAGCAAGAAAAACAATGTAGTATGACAGTTTGTTTACTGTCACAACTACAACATTTAAAGCAAGACAAACAATGTAGTATGATAGTTTGTTTACTGTCACAACTACAACATTTAAAGCAAGACAAACAATGTAGTATGACAGTTTGTTTACTGTCACAACTACAACATTTAAATGGAAATAAATTCGCCCGTGAGGTGCCGGGGCCCGCAAGAGAAACAATGATAGTGACTTTGCTATCTATAAGGCATGTCTTAATTCTTAACCGTTTGTGGGTTTTTAAGGTTTTTTTGTTAATTTTGAAGTCCTGCTCTATTACTAGAAGCCATATATACTCCATGAATTGAACATAAGCATGTTATATATGGTTAGAAACTTAATTGAATGTACTATCAAGATATGTGATTTTATTATCAGTGTCATGTAATATGTGATATCAGTGACCTAATTTTGGTGATGCTAAAAATAGATTTAAAAACAAATTTCAAATAATTATACAGTCACAAAGAAGGAAAAAATAAGTATCAAAGATATCTTGCAAACTATTAATATACTCTCTTAGTACCTTCAGAGTTACCGTCAGGAAAATAAAGAAAAATATATCCAAACATGAAGTTGTTTCGACAATAAATAAGGTAGTAATTAGGAAATTTGTAACTTCTAAATATTTCCATATTTTGAAGACAACAATTAATAAATAATAAATAAATAAGATAAAATGATGCAGAACTGGTCTAGTAAGCAGCCCATAAAGAACTGACACTTATAGTCTTGATTAGGACAGTAATCTGAGTCACTAGATGCCATTTTTAAGCAAATGTGTGATTTTTGACAAGAGCAAGTGAAAACTCGTCTGCAGAGATTATCCAAAATGGCGGCCGTTCGAAAATGTCGGTGTAATAAAAACATGTTCTTACCACTGAAGTCGGAGAAGGTTCGCCCGAATGGCTAGGGACACTTTACACACGTTTAGTCGGCTTTCACGCAGAAATCAGTCAGATACACCATAAAGGGCTCCCTGACTACGCATGAATTCATAGCGGGCGGAGGTAGAAGAAGAACAACAAAAAAGATTGCTTTATTCAACGAGATTAGACATCATAAAGATATATTTTGTTAACAATTATTATGGTAATATCATATGTTTTACATTATGAAACATAAATTATATGCTTTTAAATGCATAAATAATACACAAATACGGCTAGTTCCGGAGTCATGTAGCCATCTCACTTATAAATGATATTTTCTTAGTACCTGAACGTTACAGGGTTAAGAGGCGATTGATGTAAGGGCCTAGTGAAGCTACCCTAGTAAATAAAAAGTATCGCAGAATTAGGATGTGATGACATACTTGTAGGCTCATAACTGGCACAACGTAAAATTGCTCTTAGGCTCAAATCACATACAAATCACAAAGATTGGTTAACAAATGTTCGATATGGAGCGTTCGTAGAAGAAGAAGAAATGGAAAACAAAGAAAACAGAGATACAAATTCTAAAAGTTGATTGTTATTGACTGCAGATTGATAATGCAGACAGCGATCTACACATTGTATCATGTCTTGTAAACAAAGTAAAATAGCAAAGGAACTCTTTCATACCTCGTGGTATATAGGGCAATACAGTGTTAGTCCTGTATTTTTCATTGACCGTCGTCACACGATGGGTGATGTGGTCAGCATCACGCCGGCCCCTTTACTTTCCCAGAGCATGTCTGGTACTCAATTGAGGTTGAGTCGACCTGAGAGCCGTCGCGGTCGGGAAAAATTCCACCACCAGCCTTGAGAAGCGAGTTTACCAACAACTACGCTACCGCGGCTCTCCGTGTAAGGTATCAACAAATACATACATCTTGCATGGCATACGCCCATCCGTCGCAAAATGTCGCAATTCTGCCTAAAACTGTGAATTTCCTCTATTGTTCTCTGCTATGATGTTCTATGGTGTGTCACTCTTTTATTTATCTGCGCGGAGTCCAGTATATGGTAACTCTTGCGATGACTTCTACATGTCATCTGAGTACGTGACTCATCCATTTCCATTGTCTGCCTTTTATAACTTTGTATTTCTTACTGATTGAACAAACACATATATATATATAGGTTGTCTGGTATCCTGTGTTGTTCTTATATGCTTTCCTTGATAAAGGCTATTCGATCGAAACGTCCCTGCTTCTAGTATTTACGCCTTACAAAACAACTTTACTTTGTTTTTCGTACTTTGACGTTCGTACTTTTTCGTTCTTATACGGACCGCGTCGTTCTGTTCAAGAGTGCAATTTTTTCCAGAGACCACTAGGATTGTTGCTGGAGCTACGGAGTTTGTGCTTTGTGTAATACTCTCGGCAGGTGGCGTGCAATTTCTGCTGAGAGAGACCGAGCCGTTGGGGTCAAACCCGGTGCAATGAAGTCAATCCTTCGGCTTAAAACCCTTTAAACATACTTGAACTAATGTAGCAATGTTTACGATTCACTACCGGGTTTTTTTCGCGTCTGGACGGAATTATATTTTTAGTTTCCAAAATATTGCACACATACTTTAGCTAAACTAAAATATTGTTTATAAATATGATTTCAATTTTAACTTATTATATATCAAATTAAAGATAAATGAATGACTTTCATAAAATATTTATTGTGTCCAAAAATATAATGTTGTGTTGACCATGCTTGAAAAATATTAGCATGTATTTTAAAAAATAATGGAAATTGTGAAACGAATATTCAACTTTTCAAGGGCCTTGATGAACATTATGTGGAATAAATCAGTCTAACTGTTCTCTTTATATATGTAATCCATTTATGAATACACAAACGTTAAGAAAATAGTGAAGGAGTGTATGGTTTATTAACTGTTCACAAAGTAGCATCATGAACATTCATAAAAATCGCTAGTTTTTACGGTCACATGGTATCCTAAAATGATTGATAAACTCTGTTTCAATTCGAATTCTAGCATAAGTCATGCCGCTATGTACTTGTTATCGTTTACACATCACTTCTAAGTAGATTCCGATTAATATAAATCTTCAATCGGAACAAAAAAATAATAAAAACTCAACAAAATAATCATCGTATTTTGAGCGACGCGTGGACCAGGCAGATAAGAAATAGTTACACTTGAGTGTTCCACGGTACGGAATCAGTTAATTCAAAGAAAGTAATATACTTTAACTAATGTAGCAATGTTTAGAATATGACCATCGACGAAGTGGGTGAACTGGCTATATATAGACAGAGTGAATTTCAGATGTGCTGCAAAGAGGCAACGTCCTATAAAGGATACGCACCTTGATGATGATGAGCAATGTTTACACTTAGTTCAAAGATAACAATAACTATCCAACAATATAACATAATTTTAGTTGTCGTTGTTTAATCATAGCAAATTAATTATAACTACAATTTAATTCACTAGTTCAATTTTCTTCACAGTTTTCACCATCGTTTGCATATCTTCTATGATGCTGACATCTTAGATAATTGCAGATGTAACTTGCAAGGGGTAAAGCTTGCACGAGGTAGCTGTATAGTATTTAATGGCTGGTAGTAACCAGAGCATGTAATTTGGAGAGTAAGACTTATCTGGGACTATTTTCCCGCCACGGTTGTTTGAAGTTTTGAATTTCTATATAAAATAATTAAATATCTAAAAACGGTATGACATAGAACTGATAGGTAAACAAAGATCAGAATATAAAGAGCATACATATTCCCAGTGACAACATATGGATGTAATACAGGAAAATCTAACAAGGCAGTGGAAATCATATATGTGCTATTGAATATATGTTACAGAAGAGTCTTCCGTGTACCAGTGGCATAGAAGATAGCAAAAAGAACTATACACAAAGTATTCAACATCAAAGAAAACTGGTTAGTGCTACAAATAAGAATGAGAAAATCGAAGAAGGAGAAAATCGAAGAAGGAGAAAATCGAAGAAGGAGAAAATCGAAACACTTTGGACGTATAAAAAGATATATGGTTGGAGAAGAACATTAAAGAAGGAAGTGTCCCGGCAAGGGAGAAGAAGAAGAAAACCACATGAAAATAGATTCACTGTGTAACTGGTTATTTGAGCATGCCAGCTGCAGAAGTTTATGAGAGAGTGAAATTCCGAATGACTGTTAGGTTGGCAAAATTCTGCCAAAGACATGCAATTTGATAATGCAGTTTTCTGTAGTGTATGAACGAGGTAGTGATTATAATGAAAGAATAACATACAAATATATGCTCACAACTTGATGTTTAACAATCGATTATGATACTTGGTGGGTCGAACTTCACTAAGAAGCTGTTCAAAGTGCGCCACATCACGCATAATTTGTCGGAATGTTTAAAGATTTTCACTGGTCAGAACATTTGAATTGATCCATCCCAGAATAGAAGAACACAAGAAATCAATATTAGCAGTTGCAACAGATTAAGCAAATGTGCAAGAGAAATAAATTGGAATTTGAGAAGTCGAGACAACTTTATCACTCCCGCACTCCTAAACCGAACATAAAGAACGTGCAAATACAAATCATTATTATGTCATATAAGACACAGACAGACATACACATACTAGCGGTCATACAAACAAATATATATATATAATGAAATGTTTATTGACAAAGGGTAATGTATATTGCTGCCAACGCCAAGTAGTGGTCACATCAACGTTATGATATTATATACTATAAAATCTAACTGAAATTGACAATCAAAATTAGTTAGATTTATGTGTAAGTTATTCTTGAAAGGGATATCAGCCGCGGAGGAGGAACATGATCTGATATTAAGAGCACAGACTGAGTAAGACACGAAATTAATTCACGACCCTTCAGACAGTCTGGAAATGATTCAAATACTGCATCGGAACCAAGATTTATATATATACTTCTGTTTACTATCAAGGGTTATTTGCTCCAGAATGCTGGAGAATGACAGATCACGATATGTTGAAACTCTCATCTCCATACATTGTGTCTGCGACAGATCTTACGGTTGTTTTAGCTATATAGTATCTCTAACCAGGAACTGCTTGCACAGTGTCAACAAGAGAATATCAGCACATCATTGGCACAGTTCAACAAGAGAATATGGCACATCATTGTGCACAGTTCAACAGAGAATATGAGCACCATCATTGGCACAGTGTCAACAAGAGAATATGGCACATCATTGTGCACAGTGTCAACAAGAGAATATGAGCACATCATTATAGCACAGATTCAACTGAGATATGAGCAAATCGATTACAGGAAGGACTGGACCATACCATGGCCTGGTACGAGTCTCTGTGCAACAACAAGTCACACATAAGCTGTCAACAAGAGTACTGTCATAGTTATTTCTAGCTAAATAATCACATTGTAAAATCTGAAACAACTGTCGTAAAAATCGGTGGATATATACTCACTCGAAAAAAACCCAAAAATATGAGATATTTGGTTGTAACGTTTGATCTCATTCTACGCTTTATAGAACATATGGATCAAGTTATTGCCAAGGCTCGCAAAGTACTATCTGCACTAGAAATCATGGTGGGTGGCGTCAAGGCTCGCAAAGCACTATCTGCACTAGAAATTATGGTGGGTGGCGCCAAGCGCTCGCAAAGCACAGCCTATCTGGTGGCGCCAGATAATTCTGCGCTGAATATGGTGGTGGCGCCAAGACTCGCAAAGCACTATCTGCGCTAGAAATCAGGTGGGTGGCGCCAGGGCTCGCAAACACTATCTGCACTAGAAATCATGGTGGTGACGCCAAGGCTCGCAAACACTATCTGCGCTAGAAATCATGGTGGGCGGTGTCAGGCTCGCAAAGACTATCTGCGCTAGAAATCATGGTGGGTGGCGCCAAGGCTCGCAAAGCACTATCTGCACTAGAAATCATGGTTGGTGGCGTCAAGGCTCACAAAGCACTATCTGCGCTAGAAATCAGGTGGTGGCGCCAGGCTCGCAAATCACTATCTGCGCTAGAAATCATGGTGGCGTGTCAAGGCTTGGAAAGCACTATCTGCACTAGAAATCATGGTGGTGGCGCCAAGGCTCACAAGCACTATCTGCCTAGAAATCATGGCGGCTGCTGTACATATAGGGAGACCGGAAACAACTCAGGAGACCGGACATCATCCTAGGATACACCAAAGATACACCAAGAGTAGAATGAGATCCTTTTGATCTCCCACTATTGCTCTTTGAAGTGAAACGCTGGGGGCTCGATAATATCTAATAATCAACGTAAACATTGAACACCACCTCAATGAAGAAAAATTGATGATAACAACTGTAGTTTCAAGAGAAACAGAGCATGGCCCAGTCAGGCGAAAGATACTGATGGACAAATATGTTATCTTTCCAGAATTGTATCAGGAGAGGAATAGATTGCTGTGTCTCCTCATTGTCAGAATGCTTTCATGGTTATTATATTTATTAAGATCTATCTTTGAGCAAGATAACCCATTACTTATTAACCTGCAGGTTGAGACCTTCTTGAATAGCAGCGTCAATGATACAGATGCAGTTATTTACACCGTCGGTTCAGTTATTCGACAAGATCGATATGCATGGGACTTTTCGGCACGCTCAAGAGGAAAAATATATGAGTGGACAGTGGGGTCTAAGGGACAGCCTCGTGTAGTTTGACAACGGAGGTACGGACGATTACAGAGGCAGTGACGTGGCTGGCATTGCATAACTACTCTCCTGTTTTCAGACTCAGTGCCTCCATGAATACGATTCGTAAGATCGAAAAAGTAATGGTGAGACGAATATGATTGGCGGTACTGATACATGTAGGGATCAGAGAAATTCTCTTGATTTTCGCCCCTGGCACGCATGTGTCAGGGGTAATGAACGAGCAGATAGATTGGCTGGCACGGCTATGATAGCATAATGAACTGCCATGAATCGAAATGACATTCTTAACGCACTGAGAGAGTCTTTTCAAACAGATTATTCTCATAGTTATGATTCACAGTCACTAATCATATAGAGAGATATGTGTTGATATTAATACATCTCAAGAACAACGACATAGCATATATGAAAGAGGCTAATTAATCAACAACGAACTGGCGTGATGGGCCGCTGGACGCTGCTGGATTTATTGAGGCGGGGATCGGAGCACATATGGACATGTACGACGTGATGTGATGATAGTCCTCATATAAATGATAACTAACTATGTCGTGAAAACTGCACTGAGATGAACCCCAGATGGTACATGAGAACGTAGAAGACACAACACTTCATGGAAGAGAAGAGTAGAACAAGAACTGAAATCAATTAATCACAGTTAAAACACAATATAAAGGTCGGTAACGAATAGAGTAGATTGGTGTGCATGTGTTGCTTCCCTAAGCGCTAGGGGCGTCACAGGCTAGAGATAGATAGGTGCATTGTCCTATACAAAACAACATGGTAACGTTTCTAATCCAACCAATGTAATATTTCTGAGCTGATATTTGCGATGTTCGTTATGAGAGACATTCATTATGCACACGAGTCACGTACAGTTATTGTTTCTTTTAGTTCTTCAATGTCAGTAAAACTGGCTTTATATCTTCACAAACACAATCTGATGATAGATAGAGCATTTATTAATTGTCGACTTTTAGAACAGCAAATCTTTATTGCAGCAATTTCATTAGGGACGAACGACATTTATATTTTGTATTCTTTCTATCTTGCTCTATTTGTGCCTCACTTTCTCTCTCTCTCTCTCTCTCTCTCTCTCTTTCTCTCTCTCTTCTCTGATAACGATTATCGTTCTTATATTGAATGATTTCAATTATCACAACATAAAATACAAGAGCTGTATAAACATGAATGTGACGAGAACAAGTATGTACATGTGACGAGAACAAGTATGTACATGTGACGAGAACAAGTATGTACATGTGACGTTACACGTGATCTTAGTTCGGTAACATTTGTACATGTATTGCTTGCGTGTGATAAGTCATGAATGAACACTAATTTCTTCCAACATTTCAATAGCCAAAACTATAACTGCAAATCTTGTGACAACATGGGGGATCTAGTAGAGAAAGGTTGCCTTCACTAAACCTGGTTTCCCCAGATGACGTGGTCACTCTGATGGTACAATGACTACAGAGAGTACTGCACAAAGCACAAGCTCATTAGCTGCAGAAACAAATATTATGGATCTCCTGAATATAAACATTCCTGAATCGAAAGACGGGGTCAGACTTCGAACCCCTGACCTTTAAAACGCAAAACAAATGGCCTATCCACTTCGCCACAGATATATTAAACAAAGTTATATGTACTATAGTGCGTTTCAAATTGATTTTCCGCGGGGAAATTTAATATCTCTGCAACCGCTTGACCGTAATTGTTGTAACTTTGCATATGATCTAATGATCGTAATGTCCCGAGGTTGATATTTTTTACTCAATAACAAACGTATGGTTTAAAATTGTCTTTATGTAAACTATATAGGTTTTCCGGTTTGTTGTTCAAGATGGCGGGACGTGTTTTCTTCTAGCTTGGCCAACAAACTGTTGATCGTCGGCCCGACAAGTCGTCATCATAAAAATCACCACTGTTGGAGAAACAGAGTTTAGGCTCTAAATGAATCGATGATTCGTTAAAAACGAGGAAGACCAAGAGAGACTCTGCGTAGAACCATCACCAGAGAAGGCTCAACGATGGGCCTAGTAAACATTAAAGACTTAAAACAAATAGCAACGAACCGCGAGACATGGAGAGCTATGACCTCTGCCCTATGCGCCGCCCACAGGCCCAAGAGGAAAGACTAACTAAACTATATAAAAGTGACCATCTCCTTAGCCAACCATATAATGAGAAGTATTACCCTTCATATTTGTGAGATGTTGCAAGTTCCACCACTTGCACGTTTTTCACGTGGTTTTCCGATTTTAATCGCTTTATCGCACTTTAAAAAATGTATAATGATCCTTCCGGTGTGTTTAGTCACAATTTACCGTTTGTGTTTTCAGAGCATAGGTGTATTACAAAATGTTAGGCTCATCAAAGTGAGTAAACACTTTATATGATTTATATAATATGAGTTATCTCACCCTCCAAAATTCGAATTGTACATACGCCAATGCCGAAAATATGTGATTTTTAAATTTACGGTAAATTATTTTCTTCCAGCACCAGATAATTACTAGGTTTGAAAAGATCAAAGTAATTCGCCGTTGCAAGAAAAGTACACTACCTGCAACATTGAATTTTAGACAATCGTTGGGACATCGGAAATACAACACCACATGCAAAAATTACGTTCATCCATGCAATGAATATGGAGATATTTGAGGTCAATCGTTGACCGAACGTTTTGAAACGCACTATAGTAAGAGAGATTGGGGACAACCTAGAAAGACATGCAGACGAAATGTAGACAGAGATAGAGAAAATCGGACGAGACATGAAATGAACTAAGTTTGCTTGCTCAAGACAGATCCTGGTTGGAGGAAATAATTTGCTGATGCCTTATGCTTCAAGTTGAGTTCAGAGAAGAAGAATATTTATTAGTACAAATCGTATATATATATGATTAAGTGTATATACACACACATTCACACACCAACACGAAACCAAGCAATCAACTGTTCAGACAGTCAGTAAACCCAATCAGTCCAACAAATAAACAATCGCAGTTGTAGACGATCTCATTTGTTGACTGCACGACTCAAGCGCTCTTACCTGAAGAAATAAATGAAGATGGAAACAGTGATAACTAACCAAATAAAGAATATATAATTCTCGTGAGTTAACTGTTACTGACTTTGTTTGGAAAAATTCATATCAAACTTTATATCATGGGAATGTTAACTGTTTAGCAATAGTCAGAGACTCAATGTGTCTGCACATCTTATAAACATTGCTATTCTATTTCGAAATAGATATCATTATAATGATGAAGTATTTCTTCAATAAGATCAAATCTTCTCTAAGTTTTAATTATCTCTTGGTTAACTGTTTATTTATTTGTCTTTGTGTGTTTGTTAACGCTTGTTCTTCTCAGCCAAGTTAACCACTCTTTGTGTGTTTGTTTACGCTTGTTCTTCTCAGCCACGTTAACCACTCTTTGTGTGTTTGTTTACACTTGTTCTTCTCAGCCAAGTTAACCACTCTTTGTGTGTTTGTTTACGCTTGTTCTTCTCAGCCAAGTTAACCACTCTTTGTGTGTGTGTTTACGCTTGTTCTTCTCAGCCAAGTTAACCACTCTTTGTGTGTTTGTTTACGCTTGTTCTTCTCAGCCAAGTTAACCACTCTTTGTGTGTTTGTTTACGATTGTTCTTCTCAGCCAAGTTAACCACTCTATGTGTGTGTGTTTACGCTTGTTCTTCTCAGCCAAGTTAACCACTCTTTGTGTGTTTGTTTACGATTGTTCTTCTCAGCCAAGTTAACCACTCTTTGTGTGTGTGTTTACGCTTGTTCTTCTCAGCCAAGTTAACCACTCTTTGTGTGTGTGTTTACGCTTGTTCTTCTCAGCCAAGTTAACCACTCTTTGTGTGTGTGTTTACGCTTGTTCTTCTCAGCCAAGTTAACCACTCTTTGTGTGTGTGTTTACGATTGTTCTTCTCAGCCAAGTTAACCACTCTTTGTGTGTTTGTTTACGATTGTTCTTCTCAGCCAAGTTAACCACTCTTTGTGTGTGTGTTTACGATTGTTCTTCTCAGCCAAGTTAACCACTCTTTGTGTGTGTGTTTACGCTTGTTCTTCTCAGCCAAGTTAACCACTCTTTGTGTGTGTGTTTACGCTTGTTCTTCTCAGCCAAGTTAACCACTCTTTGTGTGTGTGTTTACGCTTGTTCTTCTCAGCCAAGTTAACCACTCTTTGTGTGTTTGTTTACGCTTGTTCTTCTCAGCCAAGTTAACCACTCTTTGTGTGTGTGTTTACGCTTGTTCTTCTCAGCCAAGTTAACCACTCTTTGTGTGTGTGTTTACGCTTGTTCTTCTCAGCCAAGTTAACCACTCTTTGTGTGTTTGTTTACGATTGTTCTTCTCAGCCAAGTTAACCACTCTTTGTGTGTTTGTTTACGCTTGTTCTTCTCAGCCAAGTTAACCACTCTTTGTGTGTGTGTTTACGCTTGTTCTTCTCAGCCAAGTTAACCACTCTTTGTGTGTTTGTTTACGCTTGTTCTTCTCAGCCAAGTTAACCACTCTTTGTGTGTTTGTTTACGCTTGTTCTTCTCAGCCAAGTTAACCACTCTTTGTGTGTTTGTTTACGCTTGTTCTTCTCAGCCAAGTTAACCACTCTTTGTGATCTACGTGGTTTCAGCCAAGAACGTAAGTATGTTATACATTCGTTAGGCCGTTACGGCATGTAGGACAGGCACATTCAAATTTTGGTCAAAATGTATGCAAACTATTCATAAAATAGAACAAAATGACCAGTAGTATTTTCAGACATTATTAAGGGCATGTTTACTTCACATTTCTAGATGCGAGTATGCTGGTGGTTGGAGGGCAAATTCCTTTCCTCATCTGTGGAACATCGAGTTTGGGACTGAACCTACAACTATCTTGTGACCGGTTCGATAAGCGAATGCTCTATGAATTACGCTAACCCATCGCACCGAATAGTATCAAACAGAACACACATGTGTAAAGACTGGTAACTGTGATTCTCAAGAATGAGAAACCCGACTTTAAAGTACCACTTCTGATGTTATACTATAGCATGGTATCATATATGATTAATCATAGAGAGGCCGTCATAACTGACTCAAGCCAGTAACATATTGGTACAATTTTTGTTAACACTACGTTAGTTAGTTATTTCATTTTGATGTAGATTTAGGGTGTTGGCCATAACCTAACCATTGATAAGTTAGTTAATTGCATATCCTTTACAGGACTTTGCGAATCATCCCCAGCTTTATAATGCTGTTTGTGAATTTTCAAGGGATTATTACGTTCAGTAGTTTGCCATTGCTTTCTGAACGGGTTTCATCGTCCTTTTCTAAAAATCAACGCGAAACAATTTGCAACCAAACTGACCGCAGCTTGATTCGAACTCAGAACGTCGGGGTTAATAGATTGAGTCACTATCCACTAAGCTACAGACGTTACCAATCTATGATAACATGAGAGAAATATTACTCAATATAACACATTTTTTGTACGAATGATATTAATTGATAATATTATAGAAAAATAAAACATATCTTTATAGTACCAGATATACTGTGCTATACTGTGATTATGTGTCACATGTGATTGGTCCTAGAGGAAACCCTTATAGCTAACACGTACCACTATGTTTCATTTGGAATTGTTGAATTTAAAGAGATAAAAACAAGGTCTACAACCGAAATATTCACTTCATTGCATCGAGTCTTACCCCATATGACCTGGTCCCTCTCCGCAGAAATGGCACTTCGCCAGCCGAGATTATTACCTAAAGTAAGAACTCCGTAGCTCCAGCTACAATTCTGGGGTTTCTGGAAGAAAAAAAACTACACTCGTGAAAATAACGGCGAGGTCCGGATTCGATCCCACGATCTTCGGAACGGACGGTAATAGTTTAACCACTTAGCCACAGTGAAGAAGTCATATGTATGTTAGTGATTATGTGTCGTCTTATGTTAAATTATGCACGGAAGTAGTTTAACCACTTAGCCACAGTGAAGAAGTCATATGAATGTTAGTGATTATGTGTCGTCTTATGTTAAATTATGCACGGAAGTAGTTTAACCACTTAGCCACAGATGAAGAAGTCATATGAATGTTAGTGATTATGTGTCGTCTTATGTTAAATTATGCACGGAAGTAGTTTAACCACTTAGCCACAGATGAAGAAGTCATATGTATGTTAGTGATTATGTGTTGTCTTATGTTAAATTATGCACGGAAGTAGTTTAACCACTTAGCCACAGTGAAGAAGTCATATGAATGTTAGTGATTATGTGTCGTCTTATGTTAAATTATGCACGGAAGTAGTTTAACCACTTAGCCACAGTGAAGAAGTCATATGTATGTTAGTGATTATGTGTTGTCTTATGTTAAATTATGCACGGAAGTAGTTTAACCACTTAGCCACAGTGAAGAAGTTATATGTATGTTAGTGATTATGTGTCGTCTTATGTTAAATTATGCACGGAAGTAGTTTAACCACTTAGCCACAGTGAAGAAGTCATATGAATGTTAGTGATTATGTGTCGTCTTATGTTAAATTATGCACGGAAGTAGTTTAACCACTTAGCCACAGTGAAGAAGTCATATGAATGTTAGTGATTATGTGTCGTCTTATGTTAAATTATGCACGGAAGTAGTTTAACCACTTAGCCACAGTGAAGAAGTCATATGAATGTTAGTGATTATGTGTCGTCTTATGTTAAATTATGCACGGAAGTAGTTTAACCACTTAGCCACAGTGAAGAAGTCATATGTATGTTAGTGATTATGTGTCGTCTTATGTTAAATTGTGCACGGAAGGAGATACAGATTATGTGTCGTCTTATGTTAAATTGTGCACGGAAGGAGATACAGATTATGTGTCGTCTTATGTTAAATTGTGCACGGAAGGAGATACAGATTATGTGTCGTCTTATGTTAAATTATGCACGGAAGGAGATACAGATTATGTGTTGTCTTATGTTAAATTGTGCACGGAAGGAGATACAGATTATGTGTCGTCTTATGTTAAATTATGCACGGAAGGAGATACAGATTATGTGTAGTCTTATGTTAAATTATGCACGGAAGGAGATACAGATTATGTGTCGTCTTATGTTAAATTATGCACGGAAGGAGATACAGATTATGTGTTGTCTTATGTTAAATTATGCACGGAAGGAGATACAGATTATGTGTCGTCTTATGTTAAATTATGCACGGAAGGAGATACAGAAAGAATTTCATTCAAGTGTCATGTTATGATGTGGAGAGATTGATTGACCGATTGATTGATTTATTGATTGATAGGACCATCATAATTGTACTTCGGTGAATAACCATGTGTGCCCCAATCTCTTTCCTACACCATAAGATCCCAGCTGCAGTGCAAGAACTCCGTGGCACCGTCAAGGTTCCCATGTGTAAGTTTGAAGATATTACATATTTTGTGCAGGAATTTTATTTCTAATCTTTTTTTAATGAATTTTGCAGGGACAGCGGCTTTCCAGCCTGCTCTTCTCGATTTTGAACTGCCAAAGGATCTTACGTGCTCAAACTCAACACAGGATCTACGTTTTATCGTACGTTTCCGATGGGACTTGGAACTAAATCTCACCTACACTGAGATCAGGGATCACTGGAAAAATATCCTGATGTCTTCAAACCGGTTACCTTTGGCACTGAAGGCTAGCATCTAACCTCTACGTTACAGAGACCCCAGGGAGAGAGATATACATGTGTATAATGTTAAGTAATAGCCATATTAATCAAAACAATTATGGCAAAGAAGGCAGAATTGCATAGCGAAACCGCTAATCAGTTCCAGTATAATCGAGAAATGATTATATATCATTATTAGATATATATTTTGTATCTCATTTTTCTTAAATGTCCTTTACCAGGATATGACCAAACACTATTAAAAGCAGCTGTTGAGTGTTGTGTGTTGAGTGATGTGTGTTGAGTGATGTGTGTTGAGTGATGTGTGTTGAGTGTTGTTTGTTGTGTGATGTGTGTTGAGTAATGTGTGTTGAGTGTTGTGACGTTTATCACATGTTGGATATACCAGGATATGTCCAAACACTATTAGATGAAGCTGTTGAGTGTTGTGTTGTGTGTGTTGAGACGTCTATCACATGTTGGATATATCCAAACACTATTAGAAGCCGCTGTTGTGTGCTGTGTGTTGTGTGTTGAGACGACTGCCCCATGTCGGATATTGGGAGAAAATGTTGATATAGAAATGAAATGTTGTGCATAGAAAATGAATGTTTCTTAAAGTAAGATATTTATGTAATTATACAGATTCTTCAATATTGGAGGGCAGGGTTCCATGACGCAGAGGCAGGGGCAGACCAAGAAGAATATGGCTATAAGATATTAAAGAAACCATGAATATGACCATCGGCGAGGTGGGTGAACTGGCTAGAGACAGAGTGGATTTCAGATGTGCTGCAAAGAGAGCAGCGTCATATAAACCACACCCACCTTGATGATACAGATTCTTACTTAAAGTGTCCTGATAGCACAAACAGATATAGACAATGATGGAAGAGAGGAAACATGCAAAGTGAGACAAGGCAGGTACATAATTATCAGAGGTAAGGAAACGAGCGAAACATTTCTGTGTTCTATAATATAGAAGCGCAGTGTTTTGATGTGAGAAAAAAAAAATGTCAGTATCATTGAAGACGAAGTTGGATTTGATATTCTTTACAGTCTAAGCAAGACATACATGGATAAGGGGGATGTTCTTCCGTCTCTTCGGGACTGCCTGTTCGATAAAGACACTAAAATAAATGTTAAATCGATCCAGCGATTGAAGCAGTTTGGAGTTAACAGTTGTACAAATATAACTGGATGCCTGAGGGACAAATTGAGGGGTGTGTGTTTACCCAACGAGCTACGGGAACGATCATTATGCATACTCTTCGATATCTGTTTGGGGAGACTGAGCACCTATGGGTCTGTCCGGAGTGCAATGATGTTAGATTACTAAACAATGTATGTATTTGTGTATGTGTGTATGTGTGTATGTATGTATGTGTGTATGTATGTATGTATGTGTGTATGTATGTATGTGTGTTTGTGTGTATGTATGTATGTGTGTTTGTGTGTATGTATGTATGTGTGTGTGTGTGTATGTGTGTATGTGTGTATGTATGTATGTGTGTATGTATGTATGTATGTGTGTATGTGTGTATGTGTGTATGTGTGTATGTATGTATGTGTGTATGTGTGTATGTGTGTATGTGTGTATGTGTGTATGTGTGTATGTGTGTATGTATGTATGTGTGTATGTATGTATGTGTGTATGTGTGTATGTATGTATGTGTCTATGTGTGTATGTGTGTATGTATGTATGTGTGTATACGATCTAGAAATCAGTCTATTAAAGCATCATCAGAGCCTAAGTGATTAATATATACTACATCTGTGTGATGTCAACTGTCATGTACTGGTCAGAAGGCTAAAGAACGTCAGAACATGACATGTCCCATCTTCCATAGAACTTGTCTGCAAATAATCTTACGCATGTTCTTGCCAAGAACTATCTCTAACCAAGAACTGCTTAAACAATAACTGTAACTACACAAATAATCACAGTGTCAGAAAGAGAATATGAACATCATCATACAATAGAGACGCTGGAAATGGATCAGACTTGTGTTACACATGGAGGCTAACTAACAGAAAAATGCACCGTGCTGGACACCAGAGAGTAAACGAAAACATTTAAAACAAAAATCACATGGAGGAAAGTAGTAGAACGAGAACTAAAGAAAAGGAATCAAATATGGAACACTATACAGAGGACAACCAAGGGCAAACAAATATTGCGTTCTATCTGCTGTAGTTAGCGTCAAGGTCGTTACAAGCTGAAAGAGAGAGCTTAAATATAGGTATAAATAACTCAGAATGAAGAAAAAAACCAGTCTAGCAAATCAAATATCGCAATAACAGCTATGTTTATACCAAATAAATGGCATCAAATATGTAAAATATTGCTAATGGGGTAATCGAACGAGGAATGCATAACATATCTGGCAATGTATATGGAATGTCATTCTGGAACTAGCCAATCAAATTTGTTTGAGTATGGTTTCTGAAGAGTACTTCAAAACACAAACTACCATCACAATCATGAGACAGCGAACCGCACACGATTCTGTCAAATGATTAAATCAATTTACTTGTCATCAAAAATTGTAATAGCTTCCAGGAAGATAACAAATCAAATCACTTGAAGCTGGGACAATTGCTAACAAACTACTAGCATATAAAAATAAGGTTTGTAGAGGTATACATAATATTTGAATATGATAATAATATGTGAAATAATGTCAAAGAAGTGCAATTGTAAAGTGTTTATAGCCATTAAATATTTAAAAAAATAAAAACAACTTTCCAAAATGAGCTGAAGTTCAGTGATGAGATCTAACTGTGTATTGATCATAGTTTAACAACGATGTTAGCAGTAAGACTACGTTGTGTTTGTTGCAGTTCTAAAACAGCAATGGGTAGTTGAGTTCTGTAGCTGTGATGAATCATGTAGTCATGTGTAACATCGAAATAATGTTATTTATTTACATAGCTGTAGCCGAAATGTACTGAACTGGAAACGTAATGAAGAATTTCAAAAACTAATGTACCGTCATCAATAATAAACTAACATATAGAAGAAGTGACAACTGTTATAAGAAAGAGAAGATGGAGATATATTGGACACACCTTGAGATGAAATGATCAATGAATATCAAAGCAGGCAGTGAAGTGGAATGCAAAGGGTCCATGAAAGAGAGGACGATATAAGGAGACCCTGAAACGAACTTTACTGAGAGGTAAGCAATATCCGTCTCAGTTCCATGGAGGAGATTGGGCGAGTTGCCCAGTATAGAGCGGTATGAAGAAATTGCGTGCAGGCCCTGTTAAACGTATGACAGTACGAGACGAATTATTTTTATTATATTATTATATATATTTTTTTAA
Source organism: Arion vulgaris (assembly GCA_020796225.1). Taxonomy (NCBI): domain Eukaryota; kingdom Metazoa; phylum Mollusca; class Gastropoda; order Stylommatophora; family Arionidae; genus Arion; species Arion vulgaris. The sequence continues at coordinate 21,837,675 of CM036766.1, read as the reverse complement.
ATATATATATATATATATATATATATATATATATATATATATATATATATATATATAGTGTGTGTGTGTGTGTGTGTGTGTTAATGCGTGTATGCGTGTATGTTTGTGTGCCATGTATCTGTCATTACTCTGAAATTCAAATTCCTCACGTCCTAATCAAAATGAACTTGTTACATTCAATTACGTTGATCCTGATCTCTGTTCGTGACACAGCAAAAAGTAAACAAGATTTCAGCATGTCTTATTCATGTCATGATTTAGATCTGTACATTGTTTTTCTTTTTTTAACATTCTCATGCAACAAGAACAACTGGAAACAATACAATTAATTAAAGGATTACATATTGTAATCTTGATAGTACAATGTCAGGAAACAGTTGAGCAATATTTGAACACTCTAATTGTTTAATGTGTTTACAATTACATAGAATACATGCAGTAGTTTGGGTAATCTGAACTTGATAATGTTGATAATCCACTCCAAACCGTATCAGGTGTAGAGCTGTTGAGATAACGGTTTGGAGGTCTTCTTCTTCTTCTTCTTCTTCTTCTTCTTCGAACGCACAATATCAACCAATTGTTAACCATTCTTTGTGATTTGAATGTGATCTTACGAGATTGCTAGTAATGCGCCTACAAGTAGGCCAGCACATCCGATTCTGTGATGCTTTTTATTTACTAGTGATCTGTCCATTTAATTAGTCGTCTTTTACGAAAACCTTGTGGTCTCAGTGATTTTTTGCATGCGACCTATGACCATATCCATGAGCCTGGAAATATTCTTTCAAAATTTGAAAACGTAGATCTTAAATATTATAATTCTTAAATATAGAATAAAATCAACTTCTCGATGCCAACATATGGTATAAGATAGTGGCTTATTCTAAAAGGCATATAAACATATATGGCTTTTAAATATCGTGATTACAAAAATAGTTAACTTCGATAACCGATGGACAAGGGAAAATAGACGAATCATTGGATTCATAAGAGTCACTAAACTGGCTATTTAAAAATGGAATTACAGTTGACTATCCAAACAAATCAAGAGACGTATCTATCGGTGATATTCATAACCGAAAAGGCGCACTGCGCTTGGTCTGAAAGAAGATACCACGAGGATAAAGATCATGAAGAGCTAATGTCATGCAGGCGTGCAAGAACAAATGACCTCTGGACTATGAAAGATAAGACGGGAAGCTCTTGAAAAGTTTTGAGACAAATAATGTTACGATGAAACAAATTAAGACCAGTCTAGATTGCAGCATAGATCCTGTTAAAAGTAATCTATCTTGATAAGACATTCTAAACCAAGCTTCACCTCATGAATACATGGATCGGAATATGTTTAACGATATCATTTATTCTGCCAAGTAAACTTGTCAGACAATTGTTTGAGTTGTCAGAGGCAACAGGCGATAATATTTGTATGTTTTGACAACGCTAGGGTAATGGGTCACCACACCATGCTAAAGTGGTTCTGGTCCAGTTACGCTGGGTCAACCTGAAAATCCTAGATGCAAACAGTCCACTCATATACTACATCAGAAAGTAGGAAAATTTGTCACAATGAGCTACACTTACAATCGTACTCACATAGGTCTTTAAAAAATCGAATGAAACTGTCTCAGGCACTGATGGGTAAGTCTATTTTCTAACGTCCATCATTTCTTATAATGGACTAATCTTATCACAACGCTGTATGACCGAAGAAAATACCAAGATCTACAAGTCGTGATTATTTGTGATATGTCAGTTCTGCCATATGTCATATGTAAAACCGGGAGTTTTGCAGGTAGGTATGAATAATTCACAATACAGCATGGTGTTTCATGATTGAACAAGTTAAATCATTGGATCACGCCATTTTCAGTCTCTTGCACGCAACCTCATGTTTATGACTCTTCCTTCAATGTTATGTGCCGTCTGTCAACGTGCTAGTAGGCGTTGGACCAACAGAACAGGCATCTCTATGTGTGAGTTGAAGTTCCGACACTGAGTCCTTCCAATGATAGACATGCAGTTCTGAAGAAGTGTTTGAACAGTGCTCGGAGAGGAAGACAAGTACTGGCACCGATATGGATTACAATTTGTCAGCCAGTAACAATTATCAACCTCATGGAATCGTCAGATTCGGGATGATACAAATCATATTTTGATTACAGACTGAGAAATAGCAACGTATACATTTCCATATCCAAATGCGTCTACCATCATACAATTTGTGGTGAAGGTAAGACACCCTGGGGTCTAATGGTGACCGAAGGGAGGACTAACTGTTGCATATTGTATCCAAGTTCACGATTGCACATAAAGGGCAACCCACTTAATTACTTGACCTATCAAGTTAATATGGAGATACACCTATGAATAGAATTGACATGGACAAATTCTAGGATACTGTAAAATCTAAAATTTGAGCCCCCGTATTTGCAATTGTCATAAAAGATCAAAGGAATTCGCCGATGTGCAAATCCGTAGCATCTATGGACTACTGGTTAGCTTTATTTTAGCGTCATGGATATTCTAAGGCTGCATGCAAAAAATCACTGAGATCGAACAGGTAGTTGGCCATTTGAGTTGTTCGTATGTGTCGATTCCTCCTCCAATAATGGACAGACCTGAAGCTGTCTGCCCAGTTTGTGGTCCACAGTAAATTAAGCGCATGACCAGAGATCGCTGAAGAAGAAGAAGAAGAAGAACAGGTAGTTTTCGAGAAAATCAATTTCAAACGTGCTCACGAATTAATGGACAGACTATATAGTGTATCTTCCCTAGGTATTACATTAGTCGTCTTTTACGATATACCTTGTAGGTCGCAGTGGTACTATTCTTTGCTTTCCTTGCGGACCTATGACCACACGGCGGGTTTGTAGGTCACTGTGAAGTATAACTTTCACAATATTGAAATCGTAGAATACAATTATAATTATATAGTAATTACCTAAATATAGAATAAACAAAGATCAGAATACGAAGAGCATGCATATTCTGAATGCCAACATATGGGTATGAAGCATTGGCATTTAATAAGGCAGTATAAATCATATATGTGCTTTTAAATATACGTGTTACACAATAGTTCTTCGTATATGATGGACAGAGGGAGAATTGAACAAATAAATCGATTTAGAAAGATCTCAAAATCACCTAAACCTGGCTGATGCTAAAAATAGGAATAAGAAAGTTGAGGTATTTCGAACAAATAAAAGGACGAACACGCCGGTAGAATGTCATAATCGAAATATGCATCTCGGTACAGAGAAGAAGAGGTAGACCACAGAGGAGATGTATTCATGAAGTAGCTGATGATCTGAGCATGGCGGTTGCAGAGGACAGGCCTCTGGACTATGAAAGATAGAAATTCCAAAAGACTACTATGATGACAAAGTTCTGCTTAGGACAAGATAAGAGTTGACGATGATGATGATACACATACTTATTAGTAATGAATGTCCTCTTTCTGTAGCAGTCCTGTTTGAGAAAATGAATCGTATTCCGTTGATTAAGACATTCTAAACAAAACTACATCTATGCTTACATGGATCGGAATATGTATTCAACGATATCATTTTTCTATTCTTTGCACGAAAAGTTGTCAGACTAATTGTTCGTTATTTGTTTTTTAAGTTACTTAGCGCAAACCAACGAAGTAATATTTTTTGTCTTTCACCAACGGCATATGATAGGTAATGGGGTCACCATCATGCCGATTGCCTTTAATTTCCAGTGTTTCTTTGGTACCCAGTTCACGCTGGGTCAACCTGAAATCCGGTTAGATCGCAAACAGTCCACTCATACCTGCGAATTCGAAACTGGAATAATTTGTCTACAAATCGAGTACACTGTACAATCGTGGCTCACAATACGAGTCTTTAAAAATTCATCAATATGAACTGTCTCTGGTGTGCATTGATAATGTCTGATTTGTCTAGTCTCCGTCCTTGCTCTATCAATACTGTTTAAGCTTGATCTGCTCCGCCTGTATGACCCGACACGAAAATAAAGGTCACAGTGTGATTATTTGTGATATGTACAGTGTGTCCGCCTATTATGTCGTATGTAGCCGGACTGAAGTTTCTTGAGTAGGTTCACTGAATTGAATTCACAATACATGCATGCGTGTTTCATGTGTCCAAGCAAGTTCAAATCCTTGGTCACTGCCATTGTTTCAATGTGAGGCTACACGTTATCACAGCAACAGCACAACTGTTCTCATTGACATCTTTCTCTATCAATGTTACTGTGCCCGTCTGTCCAACGTGCTCGTAGCGCGTTGGACTACGGGTGACCATCCCTCTGTGTGTGCGGGTTCAATTCCGCGGGAATTGCCACAGATTCCCCAGATTGACGGTGTTCGTGGCACCGAACCGAAGAGCTGAAAAGCTCAAGTGCTTCTGGATCGGAAAAAAATCAATGTTACTGTAAAAGTCTATTACTTCGCTTGCTTCGAATCACTGAGCCACCCGCAGCATCATGATCTGTGTTTTCATATATTTATGTTTGGACCTGAGAGTCAACCATTTGCTTTCTACATCTGCCATTAAGAATGAGATGAACCGAAAAAGTGATGTTTGTATTTACAATTAAAGTTACCCAATAAATATCAATATTAGAATTCCTACATATGGAATGCTTTCTAATGAACAAGATTGGAAGACCACAGTATAGCAGATAGACTGATGTAGAAAAGACACTAACTTTAAGAGAAAAACCACTAAACGTAATGAAAAAGTCAAACAAAACTAATAAAAAAAAGAAGCAAATATTGATAGAAAAGTCATTAGAGTTAATAAAACAAAAAGCCATTAACGTTAATAAAGAATACATAATGAGAATTGAAGACATTATAAGATTTTAGAAACAAATTTGCCAAGAAATATGTGGAGAGACAAACAAAATAGGAATTAGTCGTATATTTTATGTGAATCAAGCACAGTCAACCGCCACATTGTGACAACAGTAGAAGATCGGATCTGACGGATTAAGAACGGCGTGAGGAAGGTGCATACATAACATCTTGAAATCCACCATGCATATGGGTACACGACAACTTCTGTAACACATTTGACACAGACTAACCATAAATTAAGCTTCGCTGCATACGGGCCAGACAAGACAAGAAGTTCAAGCAGACGGAAGAGACAGTGGTGGTGATCTATTAATTGGAACACTCTCTCAAAGTACAAGTGTTCAATGCTTGCAGACACAGTGTTACTCACGCTCCCAATATTAGAATGATAAATCGGTGTCGTTATACAAGAACTAAACAGACACATTACCATTCATGTCCCAAACGAACAACTGAAGTGCTTGAGTGATGCGATATTTGACAACAAACTAAATAACTACTAAAGTAAGATCTTTGCTACTTGAAGAACTATCGGTGCTGTCTGTGGACATGCTAAAACGGCGCTGGCGCTGCATGTAGACAGGTAAAAAACTGTGCTGAGGGTAGACAGGCTAAAATTGTGCTGAATGTAGACATGTTAAAACTGTGCTGCATGTAGACATACTAATACTGTGCTGCATGTAGACATACTAAAACGGTTCTGCCTGCAGACAGGTAAAACACTGTGCTGAGGGTAGACAGATAAAAACTGTGCTGCCTGTAGACATGCTAAAAACTGTGCTGCATGTAGACAGACTAAAACTGTGCTGCATGTAGACATGCTAAAAACTGTGCTGCATGTAGACAGACTAAAACTGTGCTGCATGTAGACATGCTAAGAACTGTGCTGCATGTAGACAGGCTAAAACTGTGCTGCATGTAGACATACTAAAACTGTGTTGCATGTAGACATGTTAAAACTGTACTGCATGTAGACAGACTAAAACTGTGCTGCATGTAGACAGGTTAAAACTGTGCTGCATGTAGACAGACTAAAACTGTGTTGCATGTAGACAGGCTAAAACTGTGTTGCATGTAGACAGGTTAAAACTGTGCTGCATGTAGACATACTAAAACTGTGTTGCATGTAGACAGACTAACAACTGTGTTGCATGTAGACAGACTAAAACTGTGCTGCATGTAGACATACTAAAACTGTGCTGCATGTAGACATACTAAAACTGTGCTGCATGTAGACAGACTAAAACTGTGCTGCATGTAGACATGTTAAAACTGTGCTGCCTGTAGACATGCTAAAAACTGTGCTGCATGTAGACAGACTAAAACTGTGCTGCATGTAGACATACTAAAACTGTGCTGCATGTAGACAGACTAAAACTGTGCTGCATGTAGACATGCTAAGAACTGTGCTGCATGTAGACAGGCTAAAACTGTGCTGCATGTAGACATACTAAAACTGTGTTGCATGTAGACATGTTAAAACTGTACTGCATGTAGACAGACTAAAACTGTGCTGCATGTAGACAGGTTAAAACTGTGCTGCATGTAGACAGACTAAAACTGTGTTGCATGTAGACAGGCTAAAACTGTGTTGCATGTAGACAGGTTAAAACTGTGCTGCATGTAGACATACTAAAACTGTGCTGCATGTAGACAGACTAAAACTGTGTTGCATGTAGACATACTAAAACTGTGTTGCATGTAGACAGGCTAAAACTGTGCTGCATGTAGACAGACTAACAACTGTGTTGCATGTAGACAGGTTAAAACTGTGCTGCATGTAGACAGGCTGAAACTGTGTTGCATGTAGACATACTAAAACTGTGTTGCATGTAGACAGGCTAAAATTGTGCTGAATGCAGACAGGCTAAAACTGTGTTGCATGTAGACAGGCTAAAACTGTGTTGCATGTAGACATAATAAAACTGTGTTGCATGTAGACAGGCTAAAATTGTGCTGAATGTAGACAGGCTAAAACTGTGTTGCATGTAGACATACTAAAACTGTGCTCCATATAGACAGGCTAAAACTGTGCTGCACGTAGACAGGTTAAAACTGTGCTGATGGTAGACAGGCACAAATTGTGTTGCATGTAGACAGGCTAAAACTGTGTTTCATGTAGACAGGCTAAAACTGTGCTGTCTGTAGACAGACTAAAACTAAGCAGTATAATTGCAGTGGAGATACGGTTCTCGCTTGCTTCTCCCTCCAACATAACTCAGTTCACTTCCCACTGAGTTACTAATTCTATCGGAGTCGGACAACAAAACATACGTTTACTCAAGGGAAGTACTTAAAATAATCTTTGTTAGTTGACAATCGATAAAAGTAGGCTGCCCAGCTGGTAACAGTCAAAACTAATTCAAACAATTCAAATAAATATTCTACAAAATTGTTATCATCTTCAAAAATAAAACTCGTGGCTGTGTTACGAAGTTGTTGCATTTCGTTTGAGATCTTCATGTAGAAGAAAGAGACTTGAGTAGAAATGGTTATTCACCGAAGTGCAATGATTATGAGGAAATCAATCAATCAATTAGAGGCTAGGGAAAACGAACTCGAATACTAAGCATGCCGAAAGTAATTATAATGGTTTAAAAGTGCAACTCTCGGAGTTTCGATATCAAACAGTTGCACAACATACTTATGTTCACAAGATTCAATTTACAAAACATAATTTACGCTTGGTAAACTATAACTAGAAGGAAAAAAGTTGAAAAGTTAATTGCATATCCTTTACAGGACTTTGCGAAGGACGCTGTTTGTGGTTTTTCTAGGCATTAGTTTGTAGTTCAGTAGTTTGCCATTGCTTTCTGAACGTGTGGTGCCTTTTGTAAAAAGCCACGCGAAACAATTTGCTACAATACTGTCCACAGCATGATTCGAACTCAGAACGTCAGGGTTAATAGACCCGAGTCACTATCCCCTAAGCCACAGACGCTACCAACTAAAAGAAAGGAAAGCGAAAAACATAGTGGAACAAGGAGAAGGCAGAGAAGAAAGATGCCCTCATACCGTGAGGTATACTGGAGTATACTTTGCTAGGCCCGAATTTGTCTTTGAACTTCTACACACGATACCTGATTTGGTCAATATCACAAAGGCCACCTTTACTTCCCAGTGTTTCTCTGGTATCCAGTTGAAGCTGGGTCAGATACAATTCTACTTCAATTTAAAATTAGATCATGACCACTGTACTACGATGCAAGTGCACTAACTACTACACTATCGCAGCTCTCAATATAGACAATAGGTAAAACTTTGCTTTGCTGCAATAAACAATATTTTTAACAGATGTTTATAAATTCCGTTTTACTTGCAAAATGTTAGTGTTAACATATCAGATAAGACAGTGTTCTCAATCGTTAATGTTGAGTAAGATAAAGTTTTATGACAAAAAAATCGCATCTGTAGAAATGCGTATCTTTCTGGAGAATATGGAAATATGTTGCTCATACTCAAGAAATAAGTTGTCTGTCCAACAGATCATACAGCAGGTATTGAAGTGGCAGCTCATGAAAGAAATAACTTTATAGAGAAACTCTGTTACGAGCTGTACTAAGAAAGACAAGAAATATCAGACTAAATTCAATAGAAGTAAATGAACAAGTTGCCAACATTGTTCTACATGGATACGTTACCAGCAGATCCTATATGACTTCAAACAGTACGACATAAATATAATAAAACAATAATTTACTAATATTGTCTCAGGTGATGGAGATACTGAGTTAGTGCAAAAATCAATGCAACGCATTATTCATTGATACATTTCAATACTAATCGATGCGTCTAAGTACTAATCGTTACATCCAAATACTAATCGATACATATCAGTACTAATCGATACATATCAGTACTAATCGATACATATCAGTACTAATCGATACATCCAAATACTAATCGATGCATCTAAGTACTAACCGATACATCAACATACTAATCGATGCATCTAAGTACTAACCGATACATCAACATACTAATCGATGCATCTAAGTACTAATCGTTACATCCAAATACTAATCGATACATATCAGTACTAATCGATACATATCAGTACTAATCGATACATATCAGTACTAATCGATACATCTAAATACTACTCGATAGACATCAGTACTATCTCTCTCAGTCAATCACGACATCAGTACTAATCGATACAACTTAGTACTAATAGATAAATATCAGTACTAATCGATACACGTACTAAATATGTGGAGATAAAGAAAGTACACTCGCTGATGTATTGTTACATAAATAGCGTTGTGAAATTTAAGTTAACGTTGCAGAACTCCTTGATCGGAGCTTCGGTCACCCATTATTCCCCCTCCCCCCAACCCTCTAACTTAAGACCTTACTCAATAAAACCCGCCAGTACATTTCACACTTAGCAAGCACATAACAGTTATACATTCGATTAGTTCTAGTCAAATATCAGTCATGTATTCGGTTTTCTAGTATCGATCTCCTTCCATGCAGGAGAATGTCTATGAAGACTATTCAGACAAATCTAGAATGAACAAACGATTCCGTTTCCTAACGATATTTGTTTGATTACTAACAACTTCCTGTTGCCCGTAAACTTAGATTGAGTAAACAAATAATAACCTGGAAAAAAGCTAACTAAAGTATGTCGGACACAACATTATAAACAAGAACAGACAAATAGATATTCGTTTAGTTTTAGTTTAGTCGTCGGATCATTATCACTACACATCGAACCTATTAGTCCATAAGTGATCTGATCTCCTCCTCAGTATGTCTCTCAGCGTGGCGACTAACGACACTGGTTCTTTGTTGGTTTACTATTCTTCTTTGGCTACCAGTATAAAACTTTTGTATAGCTACAGCACATTTGAACTTGGTAATCTTGTAGTCTGGTTAGAGTCATCACTATATATCATTTACACGTTCTCTCTCACTTGGGGAATTCTGGATATCAGCCTGATCCATTGCTTGCCCGCTTCTTTACAGTAGCCATATATGCAAGTCTATCGGCGCGTTCATTTCCCTCTACATATTCATGTCCTGGCACACGAATATAACTGATATTGTGAGCTTAGACCTCTTGGCGACTCAATCATTATCTCCGAGCATAGCCTAGACCTCTTTCACGACTTCAATCATTGTCTCCGAGCCAAGCCTAGACCTCTTTGGCGCCTCCAATCATTGTCTCCAAGACCAGCCTAGACCTCTTTGGCGACACCAATCACTGTCTTTGAGCCCAGCCTAAACCTCTTTGGCGACTCCAATCATTGTCTCCAAGCCCAGCCTAGACCTCTTTGTCTACTCCAATCATTGTCTCCGAGCCCAGCCCCAATCTGGCTTAAAAATATGAGCAAATAGCTATTGTTCATACTTATAAACATAAAGACATTTAAAGAGAACATTATAAATAAGAACATTCTAAACTTTAAAGGAACATTATAAACATAAGACATTAACTATAAACATTCTAAACATAGAACATTCAATAAAGGAACTTTAAACATGAACATTTAAACATAAGAACATTCTAAACATAGAACATTCTAAACATAAATAAGACTCAAAATAACATCAACATTTAAACTAAGAACATTCTAAACTACATAAAGGAACTTCAAACTTTAAACATAAGAACATTCTAAACATTAAAACATAAGAACATTCTAAACATTAAAACATAAAGGAACATTCTAAACATTATAAACTATAAAGGAACATTTAAACATAATGTAACATTCTAAACATAGAACATTCAAACATAAAAGAACTTTCTAGACTTTAAATAAAATTAATCGGAACATTCTAAACATTATAAACATAGGGAACATTCTAAGCATAAGGAACATTGAAACATAGGAACATTCTAAGCATAAGAAACATTCTAAGCATAAAGGAACATTGTAAACATAAGGGAACATTGTAAACATAAGGAAACATTCTAAACATAAAGGAACTTTCTAAACATAAAGGAACATTGTAAACATAAGGGAACATTCTAAACATAAGGAAACATTCTAAACATAAGGGAACATTGTAAACATAAGGGAACATTGTAAACATAAGGAAACATTCTAAACATAAAGGAACTTTCTAAACATAAGGAAACATTCTAAACATACCAGAACATTCTAATCGTAACAGAACATTCTAAACATACCAGAACATTCTAATCGTAACAGAACATTCTAATCGTAACAGAACATTCTAATCGTAACAGAACATTCTAAACATACCAGAACATTCTAATCGTAACAGAACATTCTAATCGTAACAGAACATTCTAATCGTAACAGAACATTCTAAACATACCAGAACATTCTAATCGTAACAGAACATTCTAAACATACCAGAACATTCTAATCGTAACAGAACATTCTAAACATACCAGAACATTCTAATCGTAACAGAACATTCTAATCGTAACATAACATTCTAATCGTAACAGAACATTCTAAACATAGAATAATCTTCAATGACATCTACACACATTACACTTAAAATGTATTCGGTGACTACCGTATTGTCTATGTGTAGCAGTTATTCCAACCTTGACATTCATGTTGCAATTAACATAAAATTGCAACATCGTGATCTAATACCAAATTTCGTGATGTTTTCTAAACTCAAGTACACGAAAACTTCAATAAGAAATATATTATTAGTATCGTGTTTAGGTTAACTTTTCTATCACACCCTATGCATGTAAGACAAGAATACTTGAAAAATCTGTTCTCAAACAAAGCAATGTCTTTAAAAACAAGTGATAAAAAGAATTCTTCTAGTATGGAACACATAAACTATTGTTCGTTTCAAAATTTGGTAACATCTTTACCGAGCGATATAAAATCATCCACTTGACACAAATTTTGATTTTAAAAAATTTTCTATAGATAACAGTGGCGACCTTCGTAAAGTATTTTTGCAACCTAAAACTTTAGTGATGTACGATTTTACTTATTTGTTATAAGTAAAATAACAGCGATGTTGATTTGGTGTACATGTAGAATCTTAACAGTACGATTGTCAAGTTTTCCTATAATTTCGCATTTGCGTGCTCCACCTGCAATTCAGCGCAAGTGAAAATCGGAATCCCATGAATTAATCAGTTCACTATGTATACTAACAGCTGTCATTGGCGTTTGCCTACAAGATTTATTTTTATTGACAGAAGTGGAAGGTATTATTTGTTCACTATGTCACATTGCGTTTTATAATATATAATAGGGATACGCCTTTGTAAACATTCGCCACCATTTTGTGTATTACTGAACATTTAAAAATTGATTATCATTTTTTTCTTATGCAAAATTATATTTAATAAAAAATCGTTTTGTATTAACCAAGCTACCTACCAATTAGTTAAACATGTATTCGTAAGGTCGTGAGGTATATAAGACTGCTTGCAAATTATTACTGTTATGCATCCAGCAGTAGATTTCGTACAAATTAAATCTTATTGTGTTCACGAATTTTGGAATAAACCCATCTATAAAAAATAATGAAATATTAGCAACGATGCTGGTACCGATTTCATTTTAAAGATGATGAACACTTTGTAGGTATCTTATTTTAACTGTTTTCCTTATATTTTTGAGGTAGGAAACTCATCCAGGGGTTGTCTTTTTTAATTAACAGAAAAAAAACTAGCTAACATATTGTCATACAATTTATTCACAAGTTGTAAAAGACATTTTTTGATGATAAACAAAGTTTAGTGTATGTATTGTAATTATTTATTAAAATATATTTAATTGTTTTTGAAATTGTATTGTAAAAAAAAACCCTCTTCATCGTGCAGTAGATTTAATTCAGTATAAGAAGTGCAAAGAATGCCAAACTAGTATATATGTACATATCACCCATAATTATAGCATGAACCTCCACTTTTAGCCTCCACAATAAGCAGAGATATTGCTGTTCCAATATGAATTTCTTTTTTATTTGGAAGGGTTATACTGAAATATCAATATCTACAAAACCAACTGGGTTAGACATTTTTGGGAGGCTCACGTTATAATTATGGGTTATATAACATCATATACTGATTTGCATTCTTTACACTTCTTATGTTATCAAATCCACTCCCCAATGAAGGGGTTGCGGGGGTGTTACAATATATTTTCAAGAAATTTAAATATTTGTAAAATAAGTAATTACAATGCACAACGTTGTTTGTCGTCATGCTTTGCAGCGTATTCTTGTCGTTGTTAAACTGTCACGTGTTCTTCAACATGCATAAACGTGAACAATGAACCTACGTTTATTCGTCCGTCTCCGATAGGACTAGAAACTCGATCTCACCTGCAATGTGATCATGTATCTCTTGGACAATATCCGATCGCCCATATATGGGAATACTCGTAAGGGAAGCGAATCATTTATATCTGGAGCGAGAGACACTATCCTTACCTTGATGTCCCCCCACCAAATAACTCACTTTGTTTTGAAGTTGTGATACACAACATTTCACTGTGTCGAAGCCATAATAACATTGCATCTAATTATTACAACAACTAGAGTTATATCAATTTGACAGTGTGAGTTTGAGGGAAAACTGAAAAATACTCGTAACAATTACTATGTCAATTATCTCCCACCAAGTACCTCTCCAAGTCTGAAGCAAGGCAGTGATAATTATTCTCTAACTATTTTTCAAGTTCCATTTTGAAATCTTCTATGCTTCTGTCATTAAACAACACGGTATTAGAATAACACTGTACATCGAACATATACAACTAAAGAGGGTGTTAACTCTTAGTAGACCAGGGCAAAAGTTATGTTTTTACAAGCCATGAAGTGTGGCGTTTGGTCCACAAGGTGTTAAAACCAAATGATTAACTTCTTTGCGCTCAGTTTTACCCCATTTGGCCCTATCCACAGACATGACACAACACCTGCAGAGAGTATTGCACAAAGCGCGAACTCCGTAGCTCCAGCAACAATCCTAGGGATCTCATATAAAACTGCGAGTCTTTAGCATAATTAATAAGTACACACACACATCACACACACATCACACACACACACGCACACACACACACACGCACACACACACGCACACACAATCACATCACCAAACAAATGTTGGCCTCTACAAGAACAACAATGAATAAATTTGCTCCAGCTCTGCTACTAAATTTTTAAAAATCTTCATAAATAAGATAGCAATAATTAATTACTGATAAAGTTGTCGAAGTTGCGGTCAGCGGTTCGAGGACTAACATACAGGCTTAGAAAATTGAGAACCAAGTAATTCATATGTATTGACATCACACGCACCATCTAACACCACATGCACCATCTAACACCACACGCACCGTCTAAATGTAACTATGGTCAACTATAATATTTAACTATAGTAACTGTCATTTTCGTGTTCACATTCTGATCATGATTTAACCACCAATAATTTGTTAGGCTTATTTAAAAACATTCCAATCCCTTTTTCTCTTTTGCTTCATGAATTCATCAATTTAAGACATTGATATATGAAAATCGTGGTATATGCTTTACAGAACCATGCCATCAACCACAGTAAACTAGCCGTTGATTTTTAGACACCACTTATACGATCAGCAGTTTGCAAATGCTTTCTGGTCTATTTTTACCGTTCGTAAAAATCCACGCATACAGCTAATGATAAACTTATTGTGAAAATAACATATTGAGCTTATATAAACTATTATCGATATAAAGGAAGCCTGCAGTAATAAAATTCTGTACAAATGGTGAAAGTAAATACAACAAGAATAACGATACACAGCAACGTTTCAATCAAAAGGCCTTTATCAAGAAAAGGATACTTTTCAATTCACTTCCGTTCTATCCCTCGCTTGATAAAGGCCTTTTGGTCGAAACGTTGCTGTGTATCGTTATTCTTTTTTGTATTTTTCAGTATTAACTATTCAACAAATAATTATAATAATAAAGTAAAAAAGTAAGGAAACAATTTGTATACCACGTGATCAAGATCACGCCCCCGCCTTTATTTCATATTGCTTTTCCTAGGACCCAATTGTGACTGGATCGATATGAGAGCCGTTGCGGTCGGAAAAATTCAACGCCAGCTGTAGAATTGAACTCATGCCACTAGCACATATATGTATATATAAAGATACTGATATACTGATATGAAATTAACTACCAATATACTATACTGTTTAATCTAGTTATCACGTTATGTACTATTATTTAGTACGCGTTACTTGTTATCGGATAAAACATCTGAAATGTAATCAACAACATTAAACTTGAATTTCCATAAGTAAAATTGCAACACAGCCAGCAATAAATTCCAGTTTCGGCTACCATAGAAAATTCTCCAATAAAACTGCACAATTACTGGGTTGTATTTTGATATCAATAGACCTCAGACATGTGCAAGTGAAATCGATACTAGTTCATAAACTTCGAATTAAGAACTAAAATCCAAGCAGAAAGTCGGACATTAAATAAGCAGGTTGGTGGAACTGTTTCAACGCTTGCAGTGAAGCGTTCTGTCCGTCAGACGACAGGACCCAAGTTCACGTGTCTGGAACAGATGTGAATGGCAGCGCGAGCAGCAGGAATTCTAGTTATGCTCCCAAGCGGAATGATAATCAATTTTTGAATACTAGAATATGAACTCAATTTCATGTGTTTGTTGATATTACAAGTTAGCATGTTTATTGATTCTAACAGAATAACATCAAATTGAAACCCTTGCTGTTTCAGAGAAATAAGAAACATTACATTTAAGAGACGTCTTTTTTAGATGGTAATGTTTACATAAACTATTGTATTTGTTTCGCCCGTGTGTTGTGAGGCTCGTAAGGGGAGCAAACAATAGTACCACTTCTACCTACAAGGCATGTCGCAAGACGCTACTGAGGTAGGGGCCTAGGGAAGCTACCCTGGTAAATAAAAGCGTCGCACAGATCGGATGTGCTGGCCTATTGAAGTCGTATAACTAGCACAACACACAATAACTCTTAGGCTCGGATCACATACAAATCACAAAGAGTGGTCTAATAAGTGATCGATATGGAGCGTTCAGAAAGAAAAAGAAGAGTTTCAAAATTTATTGATTGATTGTTTCATTCTTTTATTTGTATTAATATTTTGTTATTTGATGAAAATATCTAGTTTGATATTCGAGTTTACTATGAACATACAAGTGCACTAAGTTTCTATGATAATTTCTATTTGTAAAGAAAGAGAAATAAAGATCAGATACTGCTGTACTATGTTAATTATAAGATAATGATAACCAACATCTTAAGGTAAATGTCAATATAACCGACATTAAGAAAAACCAGAATAACGTAATAGTATATAATACATTTAACTCTGACAAAATACAGTCCATAAGGAACATGAGATAAGTGAACATAACCAAACACTAATTGATATGATCAAATTGGAATGTTCTTAGAATTGAACAAATCGTCGTTTCATTGAGCAATGTGTTTTATTTCTGGACTTGATTTTGAATATACTTCCCATGTAAAAATATGTACACTTTGTGTCATATATACAAGATTAGATCTAGAAACATTCACTCTTTGAAACATTCACTCTATAGAAACATTCACTCTTATAGAAACATTCACTCTTATGGAAACATTCACTCTTATAGAAACATTCACTCTTATAGAAACATTCACTCTTATAGAAACATTCACTCTTATGGAAACATTCACTCTTAGAACATTCACTCTTATGAAACATTCACTCTTATAAAATTCAGTCTAGAAACATTCACTCTTATGAAACATTCACTCTTATAGAAACATTCACTCTTATAGAAACATTCACTCTTATAGAAACATTCACTCTTATAGAAACATTCACTCTTATAGAAACATTCACTCTTATAGAAACATTCACTCTTATGGAAACATTCACTCTTATAGAAGACATTCCCCTTTTATGAAACATTCACTCTTATAAACATTCACTCTTATAGAAACATTCACTCTTATAGAACATTCACTCTTATGAAACATTCACTCTTATGGAAACATTCACTCTTATAGAAACATTCACTCTTATAGAAACATTCACTCTTATAGAAACATTCACTCTTATAGAAACATTCACTCTTGTAGAAACATTCACTCTTATAGAAACATTCACTCTTATAGAAACATTCACTCTTATAGAAACATTCACTCTTTGAAACATTCACTCTTATAGAAACATTCACTCTTATAGAAACATTCACTCTTATAGAAACATTCACTCTTATAGAAACATAGTCTTAAACATTAAGTTCATTGAGGTTAGGAGTTGTGCGATGTGCTAACTATAAATCCAGTGACGGCTCGTGATCAGTTTTGTTGGCGGGGCCAGACAGATATTTTCAGAAAAATCATGGTTTCGGTTAGCCTATATTTTAATGTATAAAATAATAAATACACGTTACACCTTATTTTTGATGGGGCCCGGCCCCACTGACCCTTAATGGCGAGCCGTCACTGTATAAATCAGTTTAAAAAGGAACGTAGTTACAGAAACCAAAAACAAATTGTTCAAAACTAACTCGAGTCTCGGCAGGACTAGGGCTCCATGCCGATTCTTGAGGAACTGAAGAGTGCTCAATTGTCCTGGGAAATCATAAAGAGAACAAGCAGAGAATGAGAAGAGTGGCAAACAACTGTTGAGGGTTCACAAA
Organism: Arion vulgaris; assembly: GCA_020796225.1. NCBI lineage: Eukaryota > Metazoa > Mollusca > Gastropoda > Stylommatophora > Arionidae > Arion > Arion vulgaris. Next base: position 21,820,180 of record CM036766.1, on the reverse strand, counting down.
ACTATTGCTAACATAAAAAACAAGAGTGGAAGTGCAAACAATGTGAGTCACAAACTATTGCAAACTAAAACTATTAACTAGACGACAATAGATAGATACTGCACTAAAAATGTGCATAATAGGCACATGAATAATAACAACAGAATACACTAATGAATGTCAATGAAATGCAGATTGAGAAATAAACTTAAAGGTAGTTTACACAAAAACTTATCGAGATTTATTCAATTTGTAGTCTTCCTCTTCTTCTCTTTGCCAGGGATGCTTCATTCTATAATGGTCTTCACCAACTATTCATGTTTTTTTATAAGTCCAAAATATTTCAATTTTCTCATTATTATTTGAAACACACACAAAAATCAGTCACATTATTATTATTGTTTCATGATATATAAATATTTATTTGATTCTCTATCAATGATATATGGAGAGTATAAAAAAGTAAAGAACCCTTTCATACCTCGTGGTATATATAGGTCAATACAGTTTTAGGCCTGTATTTTTCATTGACCGTCGGCACACGATGGGTGAGGGGTGGGTCGAACATCACGACCACGCCGCCACTTTCCCAGAGCATGTCTGGTACCCAGTTGAGGCTGGGTCGACCTGAGAGTCGTCGCGGTCAGGTTCTGAACCCATTGCGGGAGCTGAACCCAAACCACCAGCCTTGCGAAGCGAGTTCACTAACAACTACGCTACAGCGGCTCTCATATGGAGAGTATACTCGATTGTATATATTTGATTCTCTATCAATGATATATGAAGAGTATACTCGATTGTATATATTTGATTCTGATTCTGTCATTAGGATAATGTAATTCAATGCTAAACTAACATCTCAAACATACATCACATAGTACTAACATCTCAAACTTACATCACATAGTACTAACATCTCAAACTTACATCACATAGTACTAACATCTCAAACATACATCACATAGTACTAACATCTCATACATACATCACATAGTACTAACATCTCATACATACATCACATAGTACTAACATCTCAAACATACATCACATAGTTCTAACATCTCAAACATACATCACATAGTACTAACATCTCAAACATACATCCCATAGTTCTAACATCTCAAACATACATCACATAGTACTAACATCTCAAACATACATCACATAGTTCTAACATCTCAAACATACATCACATAGTTCTAACATCCAAACATGCATGATGTAATGCAGTTAGTATTAAATCTCAAACATACATCACATGAGTTCTAACATCTCAAACATACATCAATAGACTAACATCTCAAACATACATTTACATAGTACTACTCTCAAACACACATCTATAGTTCTAACATCTCCTACATCCATAGTACTAACATCTCAAACATACATCACTAAGTACTAACATCTCAAACATACATCACATAGTTCTAACATCTCAAACATACATACATGTACTAACATCTCAAACATACATCACATGGTTTAACATCTCAAACATACACATACATATACTAACATCTCAAACATACATACATAGTCTAACATCTCAAAGCTACATCTAGTTCTAAATCTCAAACATCTGCATCATTAAGTACTAACATCTCAAGCTCATCACATAGTAATACATTTTCAAACTACATACATAGTTCTAACATCTCAAACATACATCAATAGTAATAACATCTCAAACATACATCAATAGTACTAACATTCAAACATTTTACATCATATAGTACTAACATCTCAGAATTACATCATAGTTCTAACATCTAAACTTACATCTGTAGTTCTAACATCTTATAGCATACATCACTAGTTTCCCAAGATCTCAAACTATACATCCATAGTACTAACATCTCAAACATACATCACATAGTACTAACATCTCAAACATACATCACATAGTTCTAACATCTCAAACTTACATCACATAGTTCTAACATTCAATACATCCATAGTAACTAACATCTAAATTGTCATCATAGTAGCTAACATCTCAAAATATCACATAGTTCTAACATTCAGACATATTCCATAGTTCTAACATCTCAAACATACATCACATAGTACTAACATCTCAAACATACATCACATAGTACTAACATCTCAAACTTACATCACATAGTACTAACATCTCAAACATACATCTCATAGTTCTAACATCTCATACATACATCACATAGTACTAACATCTCAAACATACATCACATAGTACTAACATCTCAAACATACATCACATAGTTCTAACATCTCAAACATACATCACATAGTTCTAACATCTCAAACATACATCACATAGTCCTAACATCTCAAACATACATCCCATAGTACTAACATCTCAAACATATATCACATAGTTCTAACATCTCAAACATATATCACATAGTTCTAACATCTCAAACATACATCACATAGTACTAACATCTCAAACATACATCACATAGTACTAACATCTCAAACATACATCCCATAGTACTAACATCTCAAACATACATCCCATAGTTCTAACATCTCATACATACATCACATAGTACTAACATCTCAAACTTACATCACATAGTTCTAACATCTCAAACATACATCACATAGTACTAACATCTCATACATACATCACATAGTACTAACATCCAAACAGTGCATGATTGTAATGGAAGTTGAGTATTTATAATGTATAATATACCCGGTCTACTGCAGATCAGAGACACCCACTGTACAAGAATACTGCAGATCAGAGACACCCACTGTACAAGAATACTGCAGATCAGAGACACCCACTGTACAAGAATACTAAAGATGTTAAGGGGATTTAACTATGGGCTAGACGGATAAATATAATTCCTTTACGTGCCCTACTTCAACACGATATCTAAGTTGTATCGTCCGTCTCCGATAGAACTGGGAACTGACTTCAAACACACTAAGATCAAGGATCACAGAACAAATCGGATGCAACTGGAATACATTTGAAGCAAGAGTCAAACACAGTTCCATCAACAGCATAAAAGACACCCACCCCACCCCTGTGTCGTTATAAAAAATAGTAAGAGACATGAGAATCTGCAATCTATAACTTGATAAAAGTTGTAATGTGTAGACAATTGTAGTGGAGTTCTGATAAGCTGTATTGCATAATGCTAGGAAGAACGTCTGCACTCAGTTAATGTTTGCTCGCTCAGGAGCGTTATAAATGAGTTGACATTGTGCGCCCCTGACAACAACTGCACTGATGGCAAGATTGATTTATTAGTTTCAATTTAATAATATACTGCTACGCCGTTTACTAATTTCAGATGAACATGTACATTAAGGAATTTGTTGAATATTTATAGTAGATCTTAGACATGTTTCTGGGAGTGTGTTTGTCATGTCTAGTAGATCTTAGACACAATTCTGGGATTGTGTTTGTCATTTATAGTAGATCATAGACACTTTTCTGAGAGTGTGTTTGTCATTTATAGCAGATCATAGACACGTTTCTGCCAGTGTGTTGGTCATTTATAGTAGATCTTAGACATGTTTCTGCGAGTGTGTTGGTCATTTACAGTAGAGCTTAGACACGTTTCTGGGAGTGTGTTGGTCATTTATAGTAGAGCTTAGACACATTTCTAGGAGTGTGTTGGTCATTTATAGTAGAGCTTAGGCACGTTTCTGGGAGTGTGTGTCATATAGTAGAGCTTAGCACTTCTGGGGGTGTTGGTCACTGACACAACATGTGTTACTATTCGATACAGAATTTCGACTTCAGACACAACACATGTGTTACTATTCGATACATAATTTCGAATTCAGACACAACACATGTGTTACTATTCGACAAGACTTTGCTGCCAAACCGCTGTTCGGACAAAATGCATAAACAAAAAATATTAAAATGAATTTTCTACAAAACGTCTACCATCTTGAAAATTACACCGTATACCCTCATCAATGCTAAATTACATCGCAGACCCTCATCAATGCTAAATTACATCGTAGACCCTCATCAATGCTAAATTACACCGTAGACCCTCATCAATGCTAAATTACACCGTAGACCCTCATCAATGCTAAATTACACCGTAGACCCTCATCAATGCTAAATTACACCGTAGACCCTCATCAATGCTAAATTACACCGTAGACCCTCATCAATGCTAAATTACACTCGTAGACCTCATCAATGCTAAATTACACGTAGACCCTCATCAATGCTAAATTACACCGTAGACCCTCATCAATGCTAAATTACACCGTAGACCTCTCAATGCTAAATTACACGTAGACCCTCATCAATGCTAAATTACACCGTAGACCCTCATCAATGCTAAATTACACGTAGACCCTCTCAATGCTAAATTACACCGTGGACCCTCATCAATGCTAAATTACACCGTAGACCCTCATCAATGCTAAATTACACCGTAGACCCTCAGCAATGCTAAATTACATCGTAGACCCTCATCAATGCTAAATTACACCGTAGACCCTCATCAATGCTAAATTACACCGTGGACCCTCATCAATGCTAAATTACACCGTAGACCCTCATCAATGCTAAATTACACCGTAGACCCTCATCAATGCTAAATTACACCGTAGACCCTCATCAATGCTAAATTACACCGTAGACCCTCATCAATGCTAAATTACACCGTAGACCCTCAGCAATGCTAAATTACATCGTAGACCCTCATCAATGCTAAATTACCACCCATCAGACCCTCATCAATGCTAAATTACACCGTGGACCCTCATCAATGCTAAATTACACCGTAGACCCTCATCAATGCTAAATTACACCGTAGACCCTCATCAATGCCATGGAGTTCTAGTCTACATGTGTACGAAAGACATCGGAGTACACGTGGTTGTTCACAGAAGTGAAATGATGATGGTCATATCATCAATCAATCAATCAAAAGCTAGACTTAGTGGACATGGGGTGTCATCCTTACATTTCTCAATGTGAGTCAGCATTTATCCGACAGGAGCGGCTCTCAGTTGTGTAAATTGTGTATGAAAGAAAGCGTACGAGGTAAATTCGACATGTTAATCACACCAGCCATCATGTGATGTTGATAACAGGAACAAACCTGTACATAATATCGTATTTCTAATATGTTAGTACAACTTATTGTTTAATTCTATTTACTAAATCAATTTGTGTTCAATTATGACATTGTCTGTTGATTTTATTATATTAGAATATATCCAAATAATTTCCTGCTGTCACATGAGAAAATATCATGTTTACGACATGTGTCTATGTTTGTCCATAAATGATGTCAATGTTTTCTTTTGGTTAATTATGTTTATAAATATCTGATCATATCTATCTCATCTAATTCCCTCCCCTCCCTCCAAGAAAAGGTAATATCAAAACATGAAATAACGTAGTTTTACACACACAAAAACAACAGCACACTAAATCAACGTTTCGACCGAATGGTCGTTATCGAACAAAAGATATAGGGCACAATAAAAATAATTTGTAGTTGCGTAGTGATCAGGAGACTCATGGACTTGGACAGAATCCGTCATAAACAAGCAGCCTCCATCAAACATATGTGTTGGCATTACTTACATTGGATACATTCTCAGAGATAACTGTTCTATACTAAGACGTCGCTATAGACATAAACTACAGCGAAGAACAGCATGTGTTGTCCGGTAGACATCGTGGAGGCAATGCCAACAAACGCATTGTCCGGCAGACATCGTGAGCAATGCCAACAAACATCATGTGTCGGCCTGTAGACATCGTGGAGGCAATGCCAACACACATCATGTGTCGCTCGGCAGACATCGCGGAGGCAATATCAACAAATATCATATATCGCCCCGCAGACATCGTGGAGGCACTGCCAACACACATCATGTGTCGCTCAACAGACATTGCGGAGGCAATACCAACAAATATCATGTATCGCCGGCAGACATTGTGGAGGAAATGCCAACAAATGCATGTTGTAATCGTATTTGCTCGGCCGAAAAGCACATAATACTACACTAAAACCGACGTGAACCGCCAAACATATTACGTAAGCTCAATGGCAAACACTAACAAAGAGTGGCTTATATGTAGCTATTCTAGAAAATAAAGAAGAAATATATGGATAACTATTCAAGTTTTACTGTATTCTTCTACAATAAAAACAATGCGTAGAATCATTTTCGAATCGGATATAACATTCTTGTGGGCTCATTGCACGCACCCTACTTCCAGCAAAGTGAAGAAAGGAATTGACCATATACTTACCGCATACTTGGTCTAGAAATGCTAAGTGTCATGTTCTTCATACCGCCCAGTTTGCAAAGGATACGTGACAATTTTGTTAATATATGACATATAGTATTGAGATAACACAAGAGGGTTAACATTCAAACTCACTTCTCATACAATGACGACTTTAATATGAACATAATGCTTCAACAACCTGATTGTCAGTAATTTACTCCAATGTTGAACAAAGACATGGTGTTACATTGAACAAGTGTGTGTGTAATCATGACATATTTAGCATGTCTTCTCATTAAGAACAATACTGTTATTGTTTTATACCTCGACTTGACATGACTTTCATCTGATCTGTTTATCCATTCACTTCATTTTATAAATATAATTAATTAACTCATTAATTGCGAAGTGCCACAGTCTGCGCCTGTTTGTTTGTGCCTCGTTTGGCCAAGTGCCGCAGGCTTCGCCTTATTTGTTTCAATTCAAATTAGCACATCAGTTACCTTGACCAATTTTGATTGCAACCAGTTCTTAATTTATTGTTTCGCATTCTGTAAGCTTTTCATAAATGGTCATTGATTTGTCTATATCATTCATCTATATCATTCTGTGATGCGTTTTGTTTACTAGGGTAGCTTCTATAGACGACTGACGACCTCAGTAGCCTCTTACTACATGCTTTGTAGGTCGCAGTGTTACTATCGTTGCTCCCCTTGCGAGCCCAGGCAAAATACATGCGTAACGTGGCACTAAATGACATTATATGTAATTATGTTATCATCATCAGGCGCCGTTCCGGCGTAGGCGATCATTGATCACCACAAATCTTTGCAATTCACAACAATACGTAATTATGCAACTTACCGATAATGTCATGATTGTCATTATCAATCTTCGCGGGATATATATTTGAACTATTTCTACTTCTGACATAATCCATTAGTATACCATCATGATAACATTACATAGATAGGTAAGTCGAGTACATTAAAAAATGTGCTATTGTTATCCAACTAGAGTACATCAGGACTATGTTTCCCTATATACATCAGGTTTACTATAAGCAGATTTGTAATTATCAAACAGCATTGAAAGTGAATAATTCAACATCTATTTGATTACACATACCCACCCACTGGTGCCCAGTCCATGACATTAGTGTCATCAATATTCTACTTTGATATGTTGAAATAACGTGGGAGTGGAATTCTTTCTTTCTGTACGGCTCTCGGCAATCTAAACTAACATTGGTACTAGAGAAATACTGAGAAGTCAAGATAACCGGCGTGGTGTTACCCGTTGTTTTCCGTTGGTCAAAGAAAAATGAGAACTTAAAGATGTATTCTGCAATAGAACTCATGGTTTGATAACGGTTCTTCACTATTACAATTACAACCCACTACTACTACTACTGCTACCATTACTACTGCTACCACTACTACTACTACTACTACTACCGTCACTATTACTACTACTACTATCACTACCGCTACTACTACCACTACTACCACTATAACTACTACTGCTACTACTGCTACCAACCATAATATCACTATGCCTTTCTACTACTACTGCATCACTACTGCATTACTACTATCACAGCTGCATGATATTTAACATTATTGATTACACTACTACTCATGTGCTAGCTACATAGCACAATATTCTACTATTTAATAACTGTACTTCTACGTATTCCAAGATATTAAAACTAACATATGTACTACATACTGAAGCAGATAACGCGGGTTACACTACCGCTCATTGCTCACTGACTAAGATGCTACTGCAATACTCTTTTATAGCTACTATACTACTACTACTACTACTACTACTACTACAACCACTAATATCACTACTGCCCCTACTACTACTACTGCTATCACTACTGCTATTACTACTATCACTACTGCTACTACTACTATTATTACTACTACTACTACTATAGCTACTACTACTACAACTATTACTACTATTACTACTGCTACTACTACGATATTACCAATGATGTTACTAAATATACTACTACTACTGCTACGACTACTACTGCAGTTACTACTACAACTATTGCTACTACTACTACTACTACTACTACTACTACTACAGCTACTACTACTACTACTACTACTACTACTACAGCTAATACTGCTACTGCAGAAATGACCATATCTTAAAATGATGTTACTAATACTACTGCTAGTACTGTCACTACTACTACTACTACTACTACTGCTGCTACTACTGCTTTTACTACGATATTACCAATGATGTTACTAAATCTACTACTACTACTACAGCTACTACTACTACTACTACTACTACTACTACTATACAGCTAATACTACTACTACATCAATGACCATATCTTAAAATAATGACTATAGATATCGGCTTTAGACTTCAATAAAAGACAACTTGTGCTATATACAATATTATTTGCTGATGGAGAACTTCAAATTGAAATATTCAAATGAAACTCAATGTGTTTAATTGTAAAGGAACCCATTCATACCTCGTGGTATATAGGGCAATACAGTGTTAGGCCTGTATTTTCATTGACCGTCGGCACACGATGGGTGATGTGATCAGCATCACGCCGGCCGCCTTTACTTTCCCAGAGCATGTCTGGTACCCAATTGAGGCTGGGTCGACCTGAGAGTCGTCGCGGTCGGGAAAAATTCCACGCGCACTGCGGGAGTTGAACAAAGACAACCAGCCTTGAGAAGCGAGTTCACTAACAACTACGCTGCCGCGGCTCAATGTGTTTAACGCTTTCTTATATTTCAAATACCGAATTATTTCTCAAACCAAGTGATATATATCTAGTTAAACAATAAAGCAAGTATTAGTCTTTGACAAATGCCACACAACGGTTGATATGGTTACTATTACATATTTCACATTTAGTACCCAGTCAGTTTCTGTTACATTTTTGGTATTCCAGGCCAACCTGATCTATTGTGGTCGTAAAGTATGCTAAAATAGCTTAATAATTTGATCGCTAGACCATACAACTACCAAACAAGTGCACTACCCACTACGCTATCACAGCTATCTATATCTATCAACAACCACTCATTAACAGTTACTACAATGCAACACAATACTGATAAAATGTCGGTCTTCTTCTTCTTCTTTTTTTGTCGTCACACTGCTACCGGGTTGTTGTCCATTGTTGTTGTTTTCTGTTTTTGTCTTGCGCTGTTCTGGTGGCTTCGGTGATTGTTATTTTTGCTCTTTGACAGAATTCTTTTATGCCATCTAACCATCTGTTTCGTGGTCTTCCGCTCACCTTCTTTCCTGATGTTCTGTTGTAGGAGACTTTGTATACTTTGGAGTTTGGGTGCATTCTTATTAAGTGGCAAACCCCTTCATTCTTTGTTTCTCACTGTAATTCAAGCAAGGTTCTGTGCCAACTTTCTTTCTTATGCTGATGTTGGTGACTCTGTCTTTTCTGGTATTTGATAAAATGTTGCAATAAATTATCCAAATATTGTGCAATACATTTTTTTTTTAAATGGTAGCATAAAATGAGAATGCTTTTTTTATAAAATAAAATATTCTTTTATTAAACCGAACATCATGGCCCTGACATATTAAATATCAACAAATGGGAGAAGCTATAAGATACTATCAGCAATTTGAGACATTGTTTCAGTTTTGAGTTTCACTTTGGAATATCTTCATTGTCCCTCGGACACGTAGATAGGTTTTCCGATCTCCTTCGCAAGATCTCCAAGATCTCCTTCGCAAGATCTCCAACGACATACAGTGACTTGACGAGTTCGATGTTGATTGATTAGACTAAGCCTGTCCGGTCTCGCATTGCCATCGACACTCATGTCACCCGGAACGAATAAGAATGCAATTATGTTCATTGTTGTCCCTTGTAGGCATTCAGTGCACTGTCTGCGTACCGAACCAGCCTCCACATTGCGTATCATTATCAATGGATCTCTCAAAATGCACCAATCAGTATAGTTCTGTGGGACTCAAGCCAGAGTAGTGCCCTAGCTACCTTCATTACCTCTATTGTCATGCTACTTGTTGTAGTAATAAAAGCACCAAAAGCTTTCATGATCTTTCTATCGTATGTAGGCTCCAAATGGACTTTTGCTGCGAACTAATGATCCATCAATGTAGATCACAACCTCACTCTCACTACACTTTTCATTAATGATGGCCTTGACATCTGCATTCACCTACGGGGTGCATCTTGCTGCACCATTTCTCGAATTCAATGATGGTCGAAAGTTATACCCGAATATTAAGGGTAACGGTAACCATTCTTCCCCAGTGTCAATATTCGTGAGTTCACATACCATAGAGTCTTCAGCTCGGTCAACCCATATTTGCCCCGCTTTAATCTATTTCCCATTACTGGTGCTGTGCAGTGGGTGACCCTTGTTAGCACTTATTTTGAGATACGCCCATACTCTAGCTATCCTGAGTCTATATTCCATGTTCAGGAAACCAAGTAGAAACCTCATCGCCACACTGGGTGTATCCCTAGTACAACTGATGATGATACGCATAGCTTCATTCTGTATTCTCTCCAGTCGTTCAATTTGCGTCTTGCTAACAGTGGGGATGGCCACTGCATATTCGATGGATGAAAGAACCAGCGCCTGATACAGGATGACAAGCAGCCATTGCTCGATATCAGCAGCCGCCATGACACTTATTTGCCACTAGACATTTACGTGCCTTGACAATGACATGCTCAACATGGTCTCTGAAACACAAGTCGTGGTCAAAATGGACACCCACAATTTGCATAGAATTAGTTCAGGATATATCAATATCGCATAGTCTGACAACTGGCGTATGTGCGTTAACAATGTGATTATTAATATGCGGTAAACCATGTTGGTGGTGTCTGTGGCTCAGGGATATTGACTCGGTCTTTTAACCCCGACGTTCTGAGTTCGAATCACGCTGCGTACAATTTGTTGGAAATCGTTTCGCGTGAATTTTACAAAAGGACGACGGCACCACCCGTTCAGAAAGCAATGTCAAACTACTGAGCGTAATAATGCCTTGAAAAATCACAAACAGCGTTAAAAAGCTGGGGTTGGTTCACAAAGTCATGTAAAGGATATGCATTTAACTTTAAACCATGTTACTACTGCTTTAGTATGATTGACTAGTGCCCCAGAGACATCACACCATTCTGTGATGCGGTCAAGTTCCTACTGTTTCACACCGGCAATCTTCTTTCTGCTTTTTCCCTGTCTATGCAATGAAACATCATCATCGAATGACAATCTTCTACCTCTACCTCTAGTTGTTCTCTGATTGTCACTGTTTATATTTCTTGAGACATGTAGAGTTTATAGAAAATAGTCTTTATACATAAATTTGTTACCATAATATTTGTGTATCGATCTTCACTTTCCAACCATGAAAGACGGAACTAGGAATTGTCAAGCATACGCCTACCTCCGAATCACAGCTGAAACATAACATCCAATTCACAGATAAATCAGGAGAGAACAGGTCAGCAATGAAAAAAAAGAAAAATATTGGATTCCAAGGTCGATGAATTTATTTAACAGATGTGTTTGCTAGAGAACTATTGAATCTGATGAAGAATTGACATGATTTCCTGAAGGGAGCAATACATCAATTTCAGTATGTATTAAACCGGATAAATAATGCAGACAAAAGACTCCGGTAATCGGTGAGGCATGAGTACCTGCATTATTTCCTGAGAATTCATCTGTGTGTGATGGTGATACTTACACAGATGGGTCGGGAGTTCGCTACATAATGAGTATATGGTCTTTCACTGCACATATCGGTAGGGATGTTGTGAAGGTAGACTGTGATTATTTGTGCCGTAACTACAAGTAGTCTACGGAGAATCTGGCATAAATTAAAGCATTGGTTGATTAAACGTTTACTCTTATCTACATATTTTCTGAAAGTGAGCATTTTCAGGAAGACCAAGACAGGTTGGACTAGAATACAATGGCTGAAGTCTCTGAGGAAGTTTAGGGTGACAAAAGTCAGTAGTATTTTGTGCCAAGGTACGCAGGCGTAAAATGAACTGAAAGCGTTGATAGACCCGAGGGCATTAATAGTTTACAGGCAGATGAGCAATGGACTAGACTGACAGTTTGAATTTACTAAAGGCGATAGGGCGTGTAAGCAATTCAAGAAATGAAGGTGATTCTACTACCCTAACCACACAGCAAGAATATCAAATCAAATGATGTGTAGTCAGCAAGAGTGATATGCTGGGAACCAAAAAGGAAAGTGAACCAACACACAACTTGTTTAGTTAGTCGCCACACGCTAAAGAATATACTGATGAAAAGTTATAAGTACTAATAGACTAGCGAGTTATGATGTGTCAACTAAACTTAAATTAATCCATAGCAAGCAATGATGCCAACAGTCTCAGTCGTATGTTGTAGCACTTCTCTAATGTGTTAGCGGATGTGACTGTAAAGTCAATATCTGGATCGTGATCACCTAGCTCAAGCGGACCATGCTTGATCATGATTAGACACGTTGGCGTTGTGTGTTCTGTCGATTAGTGGATTAACGCAGCTCGTTTTTGTTATTTTAATTTACTATTTAATACATTCAGTCGCTGACTCTATGTACTTCTGAAGTTTGAGTAGTATGCATGTATGGCGGGGGACACTGAAAATAAGGAAAACATGCCTTCACACAAAATTCAGTAAGAAACACTATACCAGGCGCTTTGATTACGCTTGAATTCATAGCGGGCCAACGCAGAAAAAGAAGAAGACGAAAAAGAAGAAGAAAAAGAAGAAGAAAACTCACTCACCAATACACATATGCACATTCATTAACTCACGTACATTACACACACACACACACACACGTAAAATCACACTATAAACAACACAGACATGTAATAACACGCAGTCAGCTACACGCACTGAGAGAGTCACAAACGAACTATGCTAATTAGTGTAAAGCTCTCACATACGCACACTCAGGCTCATTCATACCCTTTCGCTACTACATAATTTATGAAGACGGATCTAAAAATAGCGACTCTTTGTTTCTATGTCACAAACGTGAATATACGTCTATATCAGTGACAGTAGAAATGTATAACGTGTTAACACGCCTTTAGCCCAAAGAGGAGAGATAATAACAGACGTGTTAATGCGTATTTAACAGTGAATGGGGGAAAATGTCTATACACGTCCTTAGCATCTATAGGGTTAAACACACACTCACTTGTACACGCTCTCTTTCTCTCTCACACACACAGACACACTCATTCAAACACATGTACATATTTATTTACTTCTCACAAGCTCACATTTGACCACATACACTCAGATATTGACACATCACACTCAATCACATACATACATACATCCATACATACATACATCCATACACACATCCATCCATACATACATACATCCATACATACATACATCCATACACACATCCATCCATACATACATACATACATACATCCATACATACATACATACATCCATACACATTAATTTACACGCTCACTGACCACGACAGTGTTAGATGCGCTCTATTGGTTATCGGTTAGTGAACCGGCGTTGCAGCACTCCGGGCATTCCCATAGGTGTTCAATCATTCCTAGCAGATGTCCAACGGTGTATGCATACTAATGATTCCCGTGGCTCGTTTTTTACACATATTTATCTTTCTGTCCCCTCTTCCCTCGGGAATTCAGTTCTATTTACACACCGCCAAATCCGTAACTACGTAAATCACATGATAAGTTCAATATAAATCTAAGACCCTGCCAGCTGTAATTAATTTTTTATATTTTTTATGAAATGCATTACTTTATTACAGTAGCTGTATCGGTGTTGTCTATAGCTTAGTTACAGTAGCTGTAGCGTTGTTCTCTATAGCTTAGTTACAGTAGCTGTAGCTGTGTTGTCTATAACTTAACTACAGTAGCTGTAGCCGGGTTGTCCATAACTTAACTACAGTAGATGTAGCTGTGTTGTCTATAACTTAACTACAGTAGCTGTAGCTGTGCTGTCTATAACTTAACTACAGTAGCTGTAGCTGTGCTGTCTATAACTTAACTACAGTAGCTGTAGCTGTGCTGTCTATAACTTAACTACAGTAGCTGTAGCCGAGTTGTCTATAACTTAACTACAGTAGCTGTAGCTGGGTTGTCTATAACTTAACTACAGTAGCTGTAGCCGTGTTGTCTATAACTTAGTTGCAGTAGATGTAGCCGGGTTGTCCATAACTTTATTGCAGTAACTGTAACCGCGATGTCAATCACTTTATCATAGTAGCTGTAGCCGGGATGACTATAACTTTGTTTACACGTGATTTATAAGAAAACAAACAAACACATGCTGTAATACTACAACTTGAAATGTTTTTGAAAGTCGGGAAAAAAGTAGAAGACACAAATTTAAGGGAACGGTCATCCCAATCACTAATACGCGTCAACAACGGTCATCCTAATCACTAGCACCCGTCAACAACGGTCATCCCAATCACTAACACGCGTCAACAATGGTCAACCATTTCAGCAAATAAAGAAATGTTTAGACGAAAAAATAACTAAACCCAGACGAAATAAACAAAATATTTATTTTGTAAAGTCGATATCTTTTCATATATTAATTCACTTCAAGATAGGGATATCGATTATATTTACATTTACAATATATACAATATATCTCTGGCGCAAATCAATGTATACAGATCGCTGGTGCTATCCATTCTTTTGTACGGTTGTGAGAGCTGGACGCTCAATGCAGAATTGGAGCGAAAAATCCAGGTCTTCGAATATACATGTTACAGACGGGTACTGCGCATTAGTTACATAGAACATAAGACGAATATTTATGTAAGGAACCAAATAATCAACCTTGCAGGTCGACAAGTACCGCTCTTGACAATCGTGAAATGGCGTAAACTTGCGTGGTTCGGGCATGTGATGAGAAACGGCTAACTCTCCAAGATTATCCTACAGGGAACAGTTGTAGGGTGGAAGAAGGATATGAGGGCAGAGAAAATCCTGCTTTGACAACATCAAGAGCTGGTCAGGGCAGAGTTTCTCCACACTCGCTCGAGGAGTTGAAGACAGAGATTCATGGCGTGCTTTTGTGCTGATGTCTCCACAGTGACACCCCTATGACCCTAACGGTTATGGGCTTTATTATTATTATTATACTATATATATATGTGTGTGTTATAAATCTGTCTGTTTGCCTGCCTGCCTGCCTGCCTGCCTGCCTGTCTGTCTGTCTGTCTGTCTGTCTGTCTGTCTGTCTATCTATCTATTTATTTATCTATTTATCTTTCTATCCATCCATCCATCCATCCATCCATCTATCAATCTATCTATCTATTCAATCTATCCCATCCCATACCATCCCATCCATCCATCCATCCATCCATCGATCCATCGATCCATCGATCCATCGATCCATCTATCTATCTAATCTATCTATAAACATGGGGAAAAACTAGCTGATAACAGAATTGTGTGGAAAGCGATATTTCGCAAGGGTGAAGTCGTTTTAGAAGAGACTTATGTATGAGTTGATAGACAAGAGAGAAAAGCGAAAACTCAGAAGTTGTAACAGTAAAACACTTGCTAATTAACTGTCTATAAAGACGAAAAACGCCATATACATACACACACACACACACACACACACACATATATATATATATATATATACATATCCAGTCCTTCGAGACGAAATGCTACAGAAATATTCTACGAATACTATGTACAGAAAAAAAGGAACACCACTGATGTCCTGAAAGAACTGAATGTTAAGGACAATTGGCTGATAAACAATATACTATACAGAAAAATTAGATACTTTAACCATATCAAGCGTCACGATGGCCTGGAGAGATCACTAATGGAGATCCAGATGGAGACCCAGGATGCAGAGGTAGACCAAGAAGAAGATGGCGACAAGATATTAAAGAAACCATGAATATGACTGGCCATCGACGAAGTGGGTGAACTGGCTATAGACAGAGTGAATTTCAGATGCGCTACCTAGAGAGCAACGTCCTATAAAGGATACGCCTTTTGATGATGATATATATATATATATATATATATATATATATATATATATATTTATCTTTCTGTCTTTGAATATTAAATGTTACCGTCTCTATTCAACATGTACATTCATGTCCCTATCTCGTATGGTAATTGAAAAATGTAGACGCCGCGTAAACTTGTGTCCCTGTTTTTCTCCAGCAAAATTCAAAGTGCAGCTGATTTTTTTTTTAAGAATGAAAAAATTGAGGTATTTTTGACGACAAGGTCTGAAGAAGACCATCATAGGAGGCCAGTGGCGGCTCGTCATTAAGGGCCAGTGGGGCCGGGCCCTACTAAAAATAATGTATAACGTGTATTTATTATTTTATAAAATAAAATATAGCAAACCAAAGTCATTGATTTATCTGGAAAAAAATGTCTGGAACCACTAACAAAAATTATCACGAGCCGCCACTGAAGGAGACATACCAGCAAAGAGAAGAAGAGGAAGACCACGGAAAAGATGGATTCAGGATGTAACTGATGGTTCGCTTGATATGCTGTGGTATTGTGGAGTTTGAAGACGTCTTATTACTCTATCAAACCCATCTTTTTCTAGGTCTTCCTTTTCCTCTTTATGATTTCATTTTGTTGTACGCTCTTGCAAACTGGTGTATTCCTTTTCATTTCATTTCTTAAAAATTATGATTGCATCTTTCTTATATTGATAATAAGCTTTCTCTGTGTCTTGTCCTCTCAAGAAGCTATTCAACATCTCCGCATTTGTCATTTGAACAGTTTAACAAGTATCATTCTCTGTTCACTCGCTTCCATTTTGCTATATACTAGATTCAACTCTGGAAACAAATAAAAATATGTTGCATTAGTTTGGATATTTCTTTTCCCGTTTTCATTTAATCAATCTTAGAATGGATGTGATATGTAGAGACCACTTAGAAAATGTTACACCGAAATAAAGACACGATAGATGATCAAATATATACTTTTTCATCGGGTTTTCCACAAATGTTATAGAATGTTCCCAGGACCAGACACAGCACAAAAGAAATCAATTATAACATGCAAATCTGAACAAATAGGCACAGAAAGCTGGCTTTCAACAGAAATACAAAAGAGAGTTGTATTTCCGTATATCTTCGTATTAAAAAAACCCTGACATCCATAAGTGTATCCGTGTTGTGGTATTTTAGAAATCTTGCTCATTGTTTTTATTGAAATATCTGAAACTTGATAAAAGAAATACGGTTGTCATGGGAACAGTAATGAATGTGAAGAAAAGCTTGAATGTTGATCACATAATACAAGATCTAGACAAGAAAAGTAAAAAAAGGTTGATAGACAAAAAGATCCATACCGAAACATGGATAAAAATATAAGAGACAACAAGGCGAGAATATGACGCACAAGAGAAGGGACAACATAATGAAACAAAATAAACCACAGAAGAGGTGACGTGAATAAAATTAGAAAACAAGTTATTTGAAGAAGGAATAAAACGAGATACGAACATCACCAGGTAAAACGAGTTGTAAAACGAGATATGAACATCACCAGGTAAAACGAGTTGTAAAACCAGATTTGTCACATCACCAGGTAAAACGAGTTGTAAAACGAGATTTGTCACATCACCAAGTAAAACGAGTTGTAAAACGAGATTTGTCACATCACCAGGTAAAACAAGTTGTAAAACAAGATTTGTCCCATCACCAGGTAAAACGAGTTGTAAATCAAGATTTGTCACATCACCAGGTAAAACGAGTTGTAAAACAAGATTTGTCACATCACCAGGTAAAACGAGTTGTTAAACAAGATTTGTCACATTACCAGGTAAAACGAGTTGTAAAACAAGATTTGTCACATCACCAGGTAAAACGAGTTGTAAAACAAGATTTGTCACATCACCAGGTAAAACGAGTTGTAAAACAAGATTTGTCACATCACCAGGTAAAACGAGTTGTAAAACAAGATTTGTCACATTACCAGGTAAAACGAGTTGTAAAACAAGATTTGTCACATTACCAGGTAAAACGAGTTGTAAAACAAGATTTGTCACATCACCAAGTAAAACGAGTTGTAAAACAAGATTTGTCACATCACCAGGTAAAACGAGTTGTAAAACGAGATTTGTCACATCACCAGGTAAAACGAGTTGTAAAACAAGATTTGTCACATCACCAGGTAAAACGAGTTGTAAAACGAGATTTGTCACATCACCAGGTAAAACGAGTTGTAAAACAAGATTTGTCACATCACAAGGTAAAACGAGTTGTAAAACGAGATTTGTCACATCACCAGGTAAAACGAGTTGTAAAACAAGATTTGTCACATCACCAGGTAAAACGAGTTGTAAAACAAGATTTGTCACATCACCAGGTAAAACGAGATGTAAAACAAGATTTGTCACATCACCAGGTAAAACGAGTTGTAAAACAAGATTTGTCACATCACCAGGTAAAACGAGTTGTAAAACAAGATTTGTCACATCACCAGGTAAAGCGAGTTGTAAAACAAGATTTGTCACATCACCAGGTAAAACGAGTTGTAAAACAAGATTTGTCACATCACCAGGTAAAACGAGTTGTAAAACGAGATTTGTCACATCACCAGGTAAAACAAGTTGTAAAACAAGATTTGTCACATCACTTAGAGAAAGAGAAACCCATAATACGTTATCTTACCTCGAGACATGAATAAAACAAAAGTAGGTACATGACTTGCAGAAAATCATAAACAAAAAACGAAACAGCACTTGAAGAATATTATCAACAACAATTTCATATACAGCACATACAAATAGTGATGGACAAATAAGCAGACATCACATCGAGAAACATTTTAGCAGACATTCTCTGTTGAAAAACCAAGCGGTTTTGAGACAGTAAATAAGTTAACTAAACTACAGCATCAAATAACAATTATAGAAAAACACTAGTAACATCAATAATAATTGCTGTCATAACTGAAACTTTCATAAGTGTATGTACCACCTGGGAGCATTTTTCAGCAAATGAAAGAATTACTAATGAAATTCAACACAGATGCAACAAAACAAATCAAATGATAGGGCAAATGGCGCTACTTTTAAAATGCAAACATGTCACCATGAACACAAAAAGAGCAATGTCCAACACAATCTTTCTCCCACATTATGTTACCAGTGCCAAACCTGGACGCTGACAACAAATGATAGAAGAAAACTAGCCAGGACAGAGATGAAGTGTCTACGCAGAATGCTGGATGTAACAAGAAGAGACCGGTTGAGAAATGAATACATCAGGAAAAAATTGGATACAACATCAGTACTAGACTTCATCAAGAAACAACAAATTAAATAGTTCGACCACATAAGCAGATTACCAACAGACAGTGCATTTCAAAGAGCAATGCTGCTCCGATACTATGTGTACAAAGCAAAATGCCAGCAACGCAAAAGATGGACCTCAGAGATAAAAGAGGCGACGAAAGAGACTATCTACGAAGCGCACACAAAGGCCCGTTTCTGAAATCTCTTCTTGACCTAACGCTGTTAGGCAAGACAGGATGGGAGGGGGATAGAAGTGATTAAAATAATTTAAAGAATATTTTAATTTTTTTAAATAAACATTTAAAATGTATACAAGGGCCGTACTGTGCTATGATACAACGAGGCGGCCGCATCAGGCGGTACAGTAAGTGGGGGAAGGGCGGCATAAGCATCGAAATCAAAATCACAGTTAAAAGTTATTTTAAGGAAACAATATTTAAGGGCGGCATTTCGAAGACTTGCATCATACTGAGAAATTATACCGCACGGGCCTGATGCATACACTAAATTGTTTATCACTAAACGCAATGTCTTATACAATATGTCTCGAAATTATATAACAATATGTTTGTTAGTTTGTTTTTTCCTGTTAATTTTTAAAAAAAAGACAACCTCTGTTCTGGCTTAGTCTTCCCATTAAGAAAGAAACAAAATAGATTTAAAATTAAAAAAAAAGATTATTTTATATTCAAGCTTATAGTTGTTTCAGCGAATCCAACAATTGTTATGATTGTATTCGGCCATGTTAGATTATTCAACGACAACACAGTGCTTTTTTTTACCTATTTTCTTATTACTAGACATCAGAATGATTACTGCAACGAAAATATTGTAAAAAACTAATTTAGATTTACTGTTCAAAAATAGATATCCTGACAAAAATGTTTAGCAGGAACTGACAAAAATATATCTAATTCTGTAATATACGAGACTACAGCCCACCAAAAAAATGTGCAACTTATCTGATTAGAAAAAAATAGTTTACATGAGCGAATCGGAGCATCGATTTTGTTGTACTGTGGTTGTTATCACGCGGCTTGTCTAAATTTAGGTAACGGCTTATTTATATCGCATGCTTAAAGGGCAAGCTATAAACGGCTTGTTATTGGCAGACATTATATGAATGACACAGACAGAAAGAGGTAAGTTTGAGAGAGGAAAGAAAAATAGTAAGAAAGGTTAATAGAAACAAGCACAGCTGAACAATGGAGTTTACAAATGAGGGCAACTGTGACCGGACAGTTGAAATTGGTCTTGGTGTTCATACGTTGAAAATGTACTATAATTTCAAAATCTTCATGTATGTGGTACTTCAGACTTAAGTCAGCTACTGCATACGAACATGTCCAATGCTAAGTACAACATATCAAAATAAAGTCAGCTACTGCATATGAACATGTCCAATGCTAAGCACAACATATAAAAAATGCATAGTTTATGAAAGAATATACTGAATGAATACTAGGTCAAGAAACCAAAAGACTTAACATGTAAAAAAGTGGAAGACTGGATTACTACTGATTAGAACCCGTGGACATTCATTAATTTAATGACTGATGTAAGAAATGTGTAGATATATTTAAATAAGACGTAAATGAATATGTTTTGTGTAGATAACAGTTTAGATTATCATTACAGAAGAATGATGAGAATCCCATGAACTGCTAAAATGATTAATGTGGAGGTGTTGAATGAGGTCAAGACACAGAGAAAGCTAATCATCAATATAAGAAAGAGGCAATCATCATTTTTTGAACATGTGATGTGGAAGGGAGGTTTAGAACACATTGTAACAACCGATAAAATCGAGGGTAGGAGAGACAGAGGAAGACAGAGAGAGACAATTTTGGATAGCCTGATTCCAAGGCACGGAAGAGAATCTACATCTGATGAGATGATAGCAAATACCAAAGACAGAGATTTGTGGAGATCCATGATCGTCTTCGCCATCCTGCACAACACCTGATGATGATAATGGTGATTATATATATATATATAGGTGTATATGATCATCGTCTCATTTGCTCGTTATCATTTGCTTGTTATCATTTGCTTGTTATCATTTGCTCGTTATCATTTGCTCGTTATCATTTGCTCGTTATCATTTGCTCGTTATCATTTGCTTGTTATCATTTGCTCGTTATCATTTGCTCGTTATCATTTGCTTGTTATCATTTGCTTGTTATCATTTGCTCGTTAAAGGTGATCGAAACGTTGATGTTTCTTGTTGTTGCATTTTGTCAACTTTCTTTCTTTGTTTTTGTCGTGTTTCGCCTTTGGTATATAGTTATATACACACGGGTGTATGCTGTATGGTAGTGAGACATGGACCACATATGCTAGACAAGAACATCGCCTCAACACCTTCCACATGCGCTGTCTCAGGCGAATATACAACATCCGATGGCAAGATCACATCTCCAATATAGAAGTCCTGGACAGTGCTGGCATTCCAAGCATTCACACTTTACTGAGTCAGGGACGTCTCAGATGGCTGGACACGTGTGCCGTATAAGCGATGATAGAATCCCAAAGAACATTCTATATGGTCAACTCGCATCTGGTGCTAGACAGCATGGGAGCCCATTATTACGATTAATTGACACCTGCAAGCGTGATCTAACTTCATGCGGCATAGACAAAAACACTGGGAGCGGCTGGTCAAAGACAGGCAAGCATGGCGAGCGGCAGTGAGTGGCGGCTCAAAAAGAAAAGAAAAACAACATCACATGTGGAGGCAAAAGAGAGCACAGAGGGCAGAGAGAACATCTTATGTATCGGCTCTAGTCTCCAGTTTTACCTGCAGCAACTGTGGCAAGAATTGCCACTCCAGAATAGACCATTACAGCCACATGAAACGTTGTGATTCAGCACAGAACATACTACGTGATGCAATACCTATTGTCTCCTGAGACAAAGAGGCCAATGAACACATGTGTATGCAACATACATGTCATAGGACGGGAATAGAAATTAATTAATTGTGAGTTGAAAACTGATTATTTTTATCAATTTCGTGAAATTCCAAATAAGAAATCTAACATGTGTGATTCACATTAGTGATTAATTTAATATATCCTTGTCAACTGTTTGTAATCAACAGAGACATATAGAAATCACACTGTTAGCTCATGTTATTCTCATTGCTGTATTGACACCTTATGTATGTTGTATATGATACATATAACATACATATTTGTGTGAGACAGTGGTGTGTTCTAAAAAGATACAAAGTGATTGTAATGCTTTAATTAAAAACATATTTTACAACGCTTTGTTTTCATTTTTACCAGAATGCTGCTAGATGCTGGGATTCTATAGAAAAGCTGAATAAAGACCGCTTGTCCGGGATTTTTTCATCGAGTTTGTTCCTGAGAATGCCTAGATGCTGGGATTCTATAGAAAAGCTGAATAAATACCGCTTGTCCGAGGATTTGTTCATCGAGTTTGTTCCCTGAGAATGCTGCTAGATGCTGGGGGATTCTATAGAAAAGCTGAATAAAGACCGCTTGTCCGAGGATTTGTTCATCGAGTTTGTTCCCTGAGAATGCTGCTAGATGCTGGGGAATTCTATAGAAAAGCTGAATAAATACCGCTAGTCCGAGGATTTGTTCATCGAGTTTGTGCTGATCATCGGTTTTATTTTCTCTTCAATCGAAAAAACAACTCTTGACATCTCCGAATTCCGAACCTAGACGAGCACTGTACCTCAAATCAACAGAAAACCACAATGCTAAGTTTAGAAACATGATCGTGTGTATTAAGGTTATCCAAATAATATATTGACAGCCACTGTAGTTCTTTACAGACTAAATCGTGCACGATCACAGAGCAGGGACAGCTAGAAGATAACAGGCAAGGACATATAAGAGTATAAGAGCAAGGACATATAAAAGATACAGGAGCAAGGACAGATAAGAAGATAACAGAGCAAGGACAGATACGAAGATAACAGGAGCAAGGACAGATAAGAAGATAAGACAAGGACATATAAGGATAACAGGAGCAGGACAGATAGAAGATACAGGAAGGACATATAAGAAGATAACAGGAGCAAGGACATATAAGAAGATAACAGGAGCAAGGACAGATAAGGATACAGAGCAAGGACATATAAGAAGATACAGGAGCAAGGACAGATAAGAGATAAGAGCAAGGACATATAAGAAGATAACAGGAGCAGGACATATAAGAAGATAACAGGAGCAAGGACATATAAGAAGATAACAGGAGCAAGGACAGATAAGAAGATAACAGGAGCAAGGACAGATACGAAGATAACAGGAGCAAGGACAGATAAGAAGATAACAGGAGCAAGGACAGATACGAGATAAAGGAGCAGGGACAGATAGAAGATAACAGGAAGCAAGGACATATAAGAAGATAACAGGAAAGGACTATAAGAAGATACAGAGCAAGGACGATAAAAGATAACAGAGAGGACAATAAGAAGATAACAGGAGCAGGGACGATACAGAAGATAAAGGAGCAAGGACTATAAGAAGATAAAGGGAAGGACAGATAAGAAGATACAGAGCAAGGACAGATAAGAAGATAACAGGAGCAGGACAGATAGAAGATAACAGGAGCAAGGACAGATAAGATAACAGGCACTAATTAGATTAGAACTCAGATCGATCAGTGACAACGTGACATCACTAGAGTAAAGAGATGTATCAGTGAAACAATTTGAAATATGTCTAGAGTACTGAGATGAAAGTTTGCATGTATACTGACAATATTCTAACATTGAGATGAAAGTTTGCATACATACTGACAATGTTCTAATATTGAGATGAAGTTTGTATACATACAGATATTGTTCTAACATTGAGATGAAGTTTATACTCTACATATTCTACATTGAGATGAAGTTCATAATATGTGTTCTAACATTGAGATGAAGTTGTATACATACATATATTGTTCTAACATTGAGATGAAGATTGTATAAATAATGATAATGTTCTAACACTGAGATGAAGATTGTATAAATACAGATATTGTTCTAATATTGAGATGAAGATTGTATACATACATATATTGTTCTAACATTGAGATGAAGATTGTATAAATAATGTTAATGTTCTATATATCAATGAGATGAAGATTGTATAAATACAATATTGTTCTAATATTGAGATGAAGGTTGCATGCATACTAATATTGTTCTAACATTGAGATGGAGAATGCATGCATACTGATGTTGTTCTATTTGTTGGTGCGGTTATCATATATTTCGTTTCTCTTGTCGATAATGCTCTCAAGAATTCCAGAATTGTTTCCTTCTAGACTTTATCTCTTCACATGTCATATTCCTTACAATAAATTGTTCTTTGTAATGATCAGCCTGTA
This sequence comes from Arion vulgaris, assembly GCA_020796225.1. Taxonomy (NCBI): domain Eukaryota; kingdom Metazoa; phylum Mollusca; class Gastropoda; order Stylommatophora; family Arionidae; genus Arion; species Arion vulgaris. Next base: position 21,795,283 of record CM036766.1, on the reverse strand, counting down.
ATACTCTCGTTCGCTTGTTCGTTTTCTTGTCAGTTCATGTGTTCTCTCCAGCATGGTATTTTTCTTGTCAGTTCATGTGTTCTCTCCAGCATGGTATTTTTCTTGTCAGTTCATGTGTTCTCTCCAGCATGGTATTTTTCTTGTCAGTTCATGTGTTCTCTCCAGCATGGTATTTTTCTTGTCAGTTCATGTGTTCTCTCCAGCATGGCATTTTTCTTGTCAGTTCATGTGTTCTCTCCAGCATGGTATTTTCTTGTCATTTCATGTGTTCTCTCCAGCATGGTATTTTTCTTGTCAGTTCATGTGTTCTCTCCAGCATGGCATTTTTCTTGTCAGTTCATGTGTTCTCTCCAGCATGGTATTTTTATTGTCAGTTCATGTGTTCTCTCCAGCATGGTATTTTTCTTGTCAGTTCATGTGTTCTCTCCAGCATGGCATTTTTCTTGTCAGTTCATGTGTTCTCTCCAGCATGGTATTTTTCTTGTCAGTTCATGTGCCATCTCCAGCATGGTATTTTTCTTGTCAGTTCATGTGTTCTCTCCAGCATGGTATTTTTCTTGTCAGTTCATGTGTTCTCTCCAGCATGGTATTTTCTTGTCATTTCATGTGTTCTCTCAGCATGGTTTTTTCTTGTCAGTTCATGTGTCTCTCAGCATGGATTTTTCTTGTCAGTTCATGTGTTCTTCAGCATGGTATTTTTCTTGTCAGTTCATGTGTTCTCTCCAGCATGGAATTTTTCTTGTCAGTTCATGTGTTCTCTCCAGCATGGTATTTTTCTTGTCAGTTCATGTGTTCTCTCCAGCATGGTATTTTTCTTGTCAGTTCATGTGTTCTCTCCAGCATGGTATTTTTCTTGTCAGTTCATGTGCCATCTCCAGCATGGTATTTTTCTTGTCAGTTCATGTGCCATCTCCAGCATGGTATTTTTCTTGTCAGTTCATGTGTTCTCTCCAGCATGGTATTTTTCTTGTCAGTTCATGTGTTCTCTCCAGCATGGTATTTTTCTTGTCAGTTCATGTGCCATCTCCAGCATGGTATTTTTCTTGTCAGTTCATGTGTTCTCTCCAGCATGGCATTTTTCTTGTCAGTTCATGTGTTCTCTCCAGCATGGTATTTTCTTGTCAGTTCATGTGCCATCTCCAGCATGGTATTTTTCTTGTCAGTTCATGTGCCATCTCCAGCATGGTATTTTTCTTGTCAGTTCATGTGCCATCTCCAGTGCGGTATTTAATGTTTATTTAATTGTTTCCAGCCACCGTCGTCAATTGCCTCATCCTCCAGAAACTATGCCCCACATTACTGCTTTCTCTAAACCACTGTAACTGTTAATCTCCTCGCAATAATTGACTTACCTAGACAAGAAGTTGTTTATGAAACAATCTTTCGTCATATTGAGGTCTTTTGGGGTGTCTATATTTTCCCCACCTCTGTGTCTATGGCGCTACAATAACTTTTATGTAGTACTTTGTTTTACAAATTCGGTTTTAAATTATAATGTGTTTGTTATGTTGTATAGTTCACATCCATGCGTTACCATAGGGAAAATAACATGTTCTGAGAAGTTTTAATGTTGTTATCCTGCATAATTTGGGTAAAAAGGTTGTTTATTCTGTTTTACCTCTGAATTGCAATAACCATTCTCTTTCTTAACTTGTTTGCGCATTCTATATTGTTGCTAGTTACCAACAAACTGGATTTAATATTTATTTTGACATTTTTATTTTCTTCAACATTGATGATAATTTTGGATTGACATCTTGTTTTACCCGTGGAGAATAATCTTTGTTTGTTTGTATTCAGAAATATTTCTGAACTTACTGTGTTTGTTTTATTGGAACAGACTAGCCGTTGTTATTCCCTGACAAGAGAACTGAAAGGAGAACACTTATCACACATGCACACACATACACACGCGTGCACACACATACACATATACACACACACATACACGCACACCTGTACACATTCATATATACGCACATACAAGTACACACATACACCCACACTTTCACATAACCAAACACATACACACAATATATATATATATATATATTTATATTCAGGAAAACAAAAGTGAGAAAATAGCACGAAGACTATACAAGTTAGTAATCTAATTACCTCAGATAAAATAGATATGTGCACATATTAAAAACCAAAATAGATTGACTGCACACCTGAACTGTTCTCTTTTATTGTTCCCAATTTGCACTCTCGTTCTAGAATGTTCATTAGATTCTCATTGAAACAAACTACTAATCAATAGTCTTCATTTACTGCTGGCTATTTCTATTTCAGGTGTCTACATGTATAACAGCTTATCGATAGAACATACTTAGAGATGAATACTGTTGGAAGTAGGCGATCAAGATACTTCTCTCAACAACTGTTATTTTAAACGGGTTTTAAAGCCGAAGGATTGACTTCATTGCACCGTGTTTTACCCCATATGGCTCGGTCCTCTCCGCAGAAATGGTACGGCGCCTGCCTTGAGTATTGCACAAAGCATGAACTCCGTAGCTCCGGCAAAAATTATAATAGTTTCTGGAAAAATGCAGTCGCGAGCAGAACGGCGCGGTCTGGATTCAAACCACCTTCAGCTCGCAAGGCAAGGGTTTAACCACTTAACCCCAGAGACCCATTATTGTAACAACCATTGTAAGCTGGTACAGTACAAGCAACGGTAAAGCATACACACAATAAACAATTCCAACATGTAACCAGATACAAACAATAACATTACAAGTGTAAGTAACCCAACAGAATACAAACAATAAACAACATTCGCTACAACAGTGTAAGTAGCCCAACAGAATACAAAAAACAATGCTCAATATAAGCAAAGCTACATTTAAAAAATGAAATAAAAGAGTCCCGTAGCATTTTCAGACCTTAGGATGAGTAGTGCATGTCCCTTCATATTTCAAGACCAAAAATGCAGGAGGTTCAAATCCTTTCCCCACTTGTGGGACGTCGAGCATGGGATATAAACCACAACCATCTTGTGTCTGAGACGGTAGGTGAAAGCTTACACATTAATACAGAAAACAAACACCGCTAATTACTACAGTGTAAGTGACGCTACAAACAATACACAATGCTCATTACCACAGTACACGCAACTCCACACAATACAAACATCAAACATCACATACTACTACGTCATAAACAGAGTTGCTCAATACACTTCAAAACCAACGCATATTTCTAACTATATACAGAGCAATATTACGATTAGCGTAATGCATAAGCATTCGATTATCGACTCGACACAATAAGGTTGTCAGTTCAATCTCACTCTCGACGTTTCACATATGAGGAAAGGAATTGGTTCTCCTACCTCCTGTACACAAGGTCGCAGAAATATGATGTAACCGCCACTTCATACCCTAAGGTCTGAAAAAAGGCAACGAAACATAAAAAAATAAGAGCAAGAACAGTTATTGAATACAAACAATAACGTCGGTGAACCAGTAAACCAATCGCACTCATTAATAATGTACATCGCTAACAGAATAATACTGAACTTACGTTTCAATCGCTAACATATGAACTCAGTGGAGGTCATACATTGCTTCAATACAACACATACAATATATTAATGTGTATTTGTATATTTCACAGTGCAGGGCAACAACAATTTGTAAAATGGGATTTTGAAGATAGAAAGACTCACATTGAGGACTTTAAAGAAAGTACTTGATGAAACTTCTCTTATTATGAAGATGCCAATGAATTGTTTTGCAAATAGTCTTGTCTCGAATGAGATGTGCTATTTACATTTGCATATGATGAGAAGATGACAGCCGAATGACTGCTCCGGCTAGTGGAGCTTATCACAGTACTTTGAGTCTGAATGACTGCTCCGGCTAGTGGAGCTTATCGCAGTACTTTGAGTTTGTGTGTATGAATCGTCTTCATTTATCTGTCCCACCTGATCACGTGAACTGTGCAATTATTTGTTTGATTGTCAAATTAACTCAAACTGTCTTCTTCTTCTTCTTCCTCGTTCGTTCTCATACTCATGCTGGTTATAGCAATATGCAGCCCGCAGAACAGAATGCGTTGTGTCGTATCGTGCAGTCAGAGTTGTAGTACCTGCACATTTCAACCCCATACATCTGACTTGAGAATAAACATGTTCTTGTGTACCGGGCTTATTTTCTTCCTTTGTGTTCTACACTACACAAACTTACTAGACTTCTAGGTCGTCGACAGTTTCCGGGGCCGTAATGTGGAGACGGTGAGTAGCCTTGATCAGATTTGCTCTTTCACTGACACTGACGGTAATAGTCATCTATTAGACTCCAACAAGTCCACGCACTTTGTGTGTCAATAGTTCAAACATTACCTGAATGCATTCTCATCGTTATTTAGTCTTGTTCAATTTGTTAGCTGGAAAAAAATGTGCATGAATATATGTACATATCTTAATGTAATTGTTCAAATTGTGATGAAACAATACAAATATATCGTAATACGTGCATCACTGACATGCAGAATACAAAGTTCATTTCACAACAATGTAATTTTCATTGCTATAATTCATCTTCGAACACAGAATATCGATCACTTGTTAATCACTTTTCTGATTAATATATGATCAAATCCTAATACGATTGTACGTTGTGCCAGTCAAGCGCCTACAGGTAGGCCAACACATCAGATTTCTGCGGCGTTTTTATGTACTAGGTAGCTTCCTAGGCCCCTACCTCAGTCGTCTCTTATGACATGCCTTGTAGGTCGCAGTGTTAATATTCTTTGTTCCCTTGAGAGCCCTGCTACACACACACATTGTCGATAGCTGTAGTTAATTTATTAATACTAGATGTCATGTTATTGTTTCTGCTACACACATTTTGTCGATAGCTGTAGTTAATTTATTAATACTAGATGTCATGTTATTGTTTCTGCTACACACATTGTCGATAGCTGTAGTTAATTTATTAATCCCTAGATGTCATGTTATTGTTTCTGCTACACACATTGTCGATAGCTGTAGTTAATTTATTAATACCAGATGTCATGTTATTGTTTCTGCTACACACATTGTCGATGAAAACAGTTCTGTGCAATTAACTTATATTAATACTAGATGTCATGTTATTGTTTCTGCTACACACATTTTGTCGATAGCTGTAGTTAATTTATTAATACTAGATGTCATGTTATTGTTTCTGCTACACACATTGTCGATAGCTGTAGTTAATTTATTAATACTAGATGTCATGTTATTGTTTCTGCTACACACACATTGTCGATAGCCGTAGTTAATTTATTAATACCAGATGTCATGTTATTGTTTCTGCTACACACATTGTCGATAGCTGTAGTTAATTTATTAATACTAGATGTCATGTTATTGTTTCTGCTACACACATTGCCGATAACTGTAGTTAATTTATTAATACTAGATGTCATGTTATTGTTTCTGCTACACACATTGTCGATAACTGTAGTTAATTTATTAATACTAGATGTCATGTTATTGTTTTTGCTACACACATTGTCGATAGCTGTAGTTAATGTATTAATACTAGATGTCATGTTATTGTTTCTGCTACACACATTGTCGATAGCTGTAGTTATTTTATTAATACTAGATGTCATGTTATTGTTTTGACACACACATTGTCGATAGCTGTAGTTAATTTATTAATACTAGATGTCATGTTATTGTTTCTGCTACACACATTGTCGATAGCTGTAGTTAATTTATTAATACTAGATGTCATGTTATTGTTTCTGCTACACACATTTTGTCGATAGCTGTAGTTAATTTATTAATACTAGATGTCATGTTATTGTTTCTGCTACACACATTGTCGATAGCTGTAGTTAATTTATTAATACTAGATGTCATGTTATTGTTTCTGCTACACACATTGTGGATAGCTGTAGTTAATTTATTAATACCAGATGTCATGTTATTGTTTCTGCTACACACACATTGTCGATAGCTGTAGTTAATTTATTAATACTAGATGTCATGTTATTGTTTCTGCTACACACACATTGTCGATAGCTGTAGTTAATTTATTAATACCAGATGTCATGTTATTGTTTCTGCTACACACATTGTCGATAGCTGTAGTTAATTTATTAATACCAGATGTCATGTTATTGTTTCTGCTACACACATTGTCGATAGATGTAGTTAATTTATTAATACTAGATGTCATGCTATTGTTTCTGCTACACACATTGTCGATAGCTGTAGTTAATTTATTAATACTAGATGTCATGTTATTGTTTCTGCTACACACACATTGTCGATAGCTGTAGTTAATTTATTAATACTAGATGTCATGTTATTGTTTCTGCTACACACACATTGTCGATAGCTGTAGTTAATTTATTAATACTAGATGTCATGTTATTGTTTCTGCTACACACATTGTCGATAGCTGTAGTTAATTTATTAATACCAGATGTCATGTTATTGTTTCTGCTACACACACATTGTCGATAGCTGTAGTTAATTTATTAATACTAGATGTCATGTTATTGTTTCTGCTACACACATTGTCGATAGCTGTAGTTAATTTATTAATACCAGATGTCATGTTATTGTTTCTGACACGCACATCATCAGAAGCTACTGACATACTACTGCTAACAATGGAGCAGATATGAACAGTGTGCAATCTACCTTTTCGATTAGTTGGAATTCTATGGAGGTAACACATTAGACACGATCACGTGATACAATTTGCATCATGTTTCCGGCGCTCTCCCGCTCCACCTTTTACATTCATTCAAATATTCTTTTTTTATATTATGTTGACATTTTCATGTACGTTTATTGACATTTATTGTTGCAGTTTAGTTGTGAAAACTTTATTTAATAATTCAATACTACAAATTCTCCTCGTTTTCATGTCAGTCACATTACTAACAATAAAATCTTCAACGTGATATGCACATTATGTGTTTTACAGTGCACCGATTGGCACATATGGTGTGTGTGGCTCTCCTAAGAGTGGAAAGTCAAGATTATATCTTTTTTTGTAACGTGTTGATGATTTTGTTGGTTTCAGATTGGCCAACGGTATATATACAATGCTTCAGTGTTGTAGGCGTCTCATTAGTTCTGCCAGATTTCTTTCAATACTGTGGTCAAGATTTGTTTTCAAATCTTATTTTGCTGAATATCTTTGTTTTTTAACTAAAAGATAACTGAAATATTATTTCAATGAGTAAGCTCAGGAAGATTGAAACATGCTGGGCTCAGAGACAATGATTGGAATTGCTGAGGAGATCTAGACTGACATAATCAGTTTATTTTGTGCCAGGGCATGCAGGTGTAATGGGAAATGAACTCGTCGATAGGCTTGCAGGTATGGCTGCTGTAAAAAACGGACAAGCAATGGACCATGCTGATATTATAAATTCCCTAAGGGAGAGAGGTAGCGTACATGTGTCAAGTAATAGTGGGGTATCTACACCACTAACCAGACTACAAGAATTCAAAGTCAAGTGTGGTGTAGCTAGACAAGAACACTATGCTGGTACCAAGGAAGAATAGTAAACCAACAAATAAGCGGTGTCGTTAGTTGCCACACGCTGCGAGACATACTGAGGATGAGATAGAAGTCCTTATGGACGAATTGGTTTGATGTGCAGTGATGATGATCAGACGACTAAACTAAACTAGCGTAGTTAGTTGCCACACGGTGAGAGGCATACTGAGGATGAGATAGGAGTCCTTATGGACAAATTGGTTTGATGTGCAGGACGATGATCCGACGACTAATCTAAACTACTATTAATTCATAAGCACAAGTCGTATATGATTAATAAGGTCATAGTTAAAACATAAACAATGTTGATATATCTATTGCCCAACCCATACCGTTATGTAGCAATATATCTAATCGCCGTGTAGATTTTAAAAAGCATTGTTTTATTTTTCAAAACAATTCTTTAGAAAAAAGGAGAGTCTAAAGGCGAAGAATATATTGCACCGTGTTTTCCTCATATGGTTCCACGACATCTACCTATAATGTTGAACAAAGGTGAAACCCCGTAGATCCAGTCAAATCATAAGGATCTCTTAAAAGGTGTACACACTGGCCGGAACCTTCAGAACAACATGCAAACTTCTTAATCACTTCGCCATAAATACATCCCCAATTGTTTGTAAGTTTCAGAGTAATAAATCTGTTTGTAGCCAAGTATACATCGCATGTCACAAAGCTTGACTCGATCACACTGATATGTTACATCGCATGTCACAAAGCTTGACTCGATCACACTGATATGTTTGTCGTGAATATGAGATTAATCTAAACGTCAATATGATAACTAACTAACAACAAAATACAATCTCTCACGTTTTAGAAAAAAAAACAACATTATAATGCTACTTTAACTGTGTTTTGACAATAAACTTCCGTTCTACTGTTATGTTTTCTGCTAACATCAATGAAACCAATTTTACAACATACATGCTTGAATGATTTTTGTTCTCTTGAAGAAGGAGATAAGCCAATGACTTCCATAACAGAAGTTTAATCTAGTAATGACATCTGAATGACAAACTTGCGTAACTAATGTTGCATATTAGCACGCTACATCAATGATGTTGATGATGGAAGATTCTAGTGATGGTTAATCATATTTTATACTCAAGGTATAAATAGTTTGTGTGAACAACATAATTATTGCATTGTTTAATATATCGAAGTCAAAAACAGATCAAAACACATACAAAGCTGAGAATCGTTCAATCAAATGTGGTCAGTGCTATTGCATGGCTCCGATACATAAAGGAGAACAAAGGAAACCACCAGAAAACTACAGATCTTCGTAAATGGATGTTTACATAGAAGAGAGGGACTGAGATGATATGATACGATTACGAACCATGAACTCTGAGAAATAACTAAGCAGATACCAGAAGAGATGCTGGCGACGGATAACACAAATTGAGAAGACCGACCAGAAGCATTGCCAACCAGCACTGTTTTGGAACCCACAGGGAAAGAAGAGTAGAGGATGGCCTAGAAATACATACAGAAGAGAGCTAGAAACTGATATTAAAAGAATAGTTAAGACATATAGAGACTTGGGAGGGATGGTAAGACAAGAGGAAGAGCTGGAAGAAATTTGTTGAAGAGAGCTAAAAACTGATATTAAAAGAATAGTTAAGACATATAGAGACTTGGGAGGGATGGTAAGACAAGAGGAAGAGCTGGAAGAAATTTGTTGAAGAGAGCTAGAAACTGATATTAAATGAATAGTTAAGACATATAGAGACTTGGCAGGGATGGTAAGACAAGAGGAAGAGCTGGAAGAAATTTGTTGAAGAGAGCTAAAAACTGATATTAAAAGAATAGTTAAGACATATAGAGACTTGGGAGGGATGGTAAGACAAGAGGAAGAGCTGGAAGAAATTTGTTGAAGAGAGCTAAAAACTGATATTAAAAGAATAGTTAAGACATATAGAGACTTGGGAGGGATGGTAAGACAAGAGGAAGAGCTGGAAGAAATTTGTTGAAGAGAGCTAAAAACTGATATTAAAAGAATAGTTAAGACATATAGAGACTTGAGAGGGATGGTAAGACAAGAGGAAGAGCTGGAAGAAATTTGTTGAAGACCTATGATGTGTTGGAGTTGAAATGTGAAGAAGTAGAAGAATATACACAGATGTGTAACATACAACTTGTCATGTAGTTTGCAATAGTCATTTGACAGAGCACTTCTAGGTAAGCCAATTTTTTTTTTTTGTAAAGTGAATATTATAAAAACTACTGAACCTAATGAGATGAAACTTATAGAATATGTTAACACATAAGTAAGATGGCTCTCGAAAGGGAACAGCCTGAAAAGATTTATGGAACTATTTGATACTCTTAGTGATTTTTAAACGACAAATATGAAATGAAGTATCTGTTAAGTATTTGAGAGTTATCTAACCGATATCTTTGAAACGCTAAGTATATTATATAACCAACTTCACGGAACAAATAAAACTCGTGTTCACGCAAAAACGAAGATATTTGGTTTCATTACCTTTATTGAATTATATATATTTACAACAACAATTTTGAGAACGTTTCATTTGCTCTAGAAATGTGAAGTGACTGATACCGCTATGCTTGTTATTGTCAGTCATATGAGAATTCTATTGGCTGACTTAAAAGAAAGCGTTTCTGTTTTGAAACAAATTGATTTTCCAACTTGGATGATGCAGCTAATGTTAGTGGATTTGTCTGATATTTCAAATATGCAGTATCGAGAAGAACGTGCAAAATGATGAGTCAGTTAAAATTGTATTTAGTATAAAAGGAGACATGGCATGGCTTTGTGAGGAAACATAAATCAAATATTTAAATTAAACCAAATGTGTAAGAAAACTATTATTACGGTTTCCATCTTCATATTTAGCTGAATGTGGATTTAGTGACATAACTGATTTGCTGCTAAAAAAAAAAATCGGTTGGATGTAACATAACGATGAGACTTGAGACTGAAGCTAACTAAATTGGAACCTAACATAAAATCTCTTTGCAGCATGTATCAAGCGCAAGGATCTAACTAAATGTAAGTAATAAATAATTACTAGTAATTAAAATAACATAGAAAGATCTGTCGTTAAAATTATTTCGTACTTGACTTTCAGTTCTCCATTATATGTATTTAAAATTTACTTACTGTGTTTCCGAAACAATTTCCTAGTGATTTCTCTCTAAAACCTATCATTTACGTTTCTTCAGTAAACAATTCCATTTTTGGAAATTAAAAATTGTGTATATTAGGAGGGGAGGATGGGTTGCGTATGAATTTTTGACTGACTTTGGTGGGGCATGGCACAGAAAAAAAGATTCGGAATCACTGCTATAGATGCTTTGATCTTTTGATTTTAATCCTAGTTGTAAGTGTGAAGTAATTGTTCCGTAGCTCCCGTAACAATTTTACATTAGCACACAATACATGGTAACAATTTTCAGATTTTATGTCTGTATATTCAATAGCGAAACACGCAACAACAACGTGTTATAGTTTGACAAAATACAATAATAATAAACAGCTGTAGTTTCAACAGCTCAAAATTTGAAGGCGGTCTACATGTGTAGATGATATTCTGCTAATTTGATCTTCATCGACAAACAAACCAAACCTGATGAAGATGTCGCCTAGAAGAACTAGTTATAATATCACAGATCATGAAGAAATCGACTACAAGAACTAGTTATAATATCACAGATCATGAAGAAATCGACTACAAGAACTAGTTATAATATCACAGATAATGAAGTAATCGACTTCAAGAACAAGTTATAATATCACAGATAATGAAGAAATCGACTACAAAAACTAGTTGTAATATCACAGATCATAAAGAAATCGATTACAAGAACTATCTTACATCACAGCATAGTGGACTAGAGCAAAAGATTATATCATAGACCAGGGGTTCCCAAACTTTGCATTACAACGGACCCCCAAAAGTTTCTATATATGAAATGGACAGGAATGAATTATCTGTGTGTTACAATAGTAAATAATGTCTGCAATTTAACATTTTAATAAACAACAAAGACAACATTAGGCCTATAATTAGGCTTCAATTTTTTTTTTGGTTTTAAATGTCAAAGATCATAATATTTCTTCAAGCGCTTGAGGACCCCTGTGAGTACCTTGCGGTCCCCGGGTAGTCCGGGTCCCCGGGTAGTCCGCAGTCCCCGGGTAGTCCGCAGTCCCCGGTAGTCGCAGTCCCGGTATCGCAGTCCCCGGGTAGTCCGCAGACCTCAGTTTGAAAAACGTTGTCATAGAGTACAAACATAGTGACTACAGCAATTAGTGATATAATAGCACATTCACACAGTAATCAGTTCTGCTTTGATAAACATATGATGAAAATCTGAGGGTACACTCACATAGTAACGGTTTGTTAATGTTTAGTTAGTTATTGTCTCTATACAAACATCTATTACACATTTGAAATCGTGATTTGGATATAATTCTTGTGCATGATATCCTAATATATTCAAGAATCGATGTAGTGTACAAATAATACATATTTATCCAACAGATAAATGGTTTGTTCTGTAGAGAAAGCTGACTGATTATTGATTACTTCCTCTAGCACTTACAGAAAACACTTACCAAATATTACTGTAGAAATTTCAACTAACATGACGGATGGTATCTGTTTCGTGGTATTATGTTACATTAGATTTATGTATACATCGGTCTGTTAATTGAGCTGTATGTAAGCGAGTATGTCCTCTTTAACACACTTTCTTCCAAGTTCGGCAGCCTGCGCCCGTTTGTATGTCCCATTTGGTTATGTACCGCAGCCTGCGACGTAATTTGTTTGTTTCATTGCGAACTTAGCTCATTGTGTTTCATAACGCATTTTGATCGTTACATGTTCGAAGTTATTATTTTCACAAATTGTTATCTTTTAATAAATATACGTTCAATTAGCTACACAAATGCATATAAATCATCAATTTTCGTTAAGAAATACGTAAATCACAGCCTAATTTGCACAAGCACGTGCAGAGTGAAAAATTTAACAACACTTAATTTGGCGACATACATTTTTCAATATAGTAAGCAATGTGTTATGTCAGGTACACTCGCCGATGCTACGAAATTCGTGCACCGCAGCTGAGACTTTCCTGTGTAAGAAAGAGATCGGAGCACACATGGTTACTCACCAAAGTGCAATGATGATGGACCTATCAATCAATCAATGTGTTAAGTCAATGTAAATATAAGCAACTTCGATAAATCTATTAGCTCTTTCACTCTGTCATTTGATTTTACCTTCTGACGCATTCATGTTGCAGTATATACTGAATTAGTCAGTACACTGGTTTTGCGTCATCTTAAATAAATACAGATATCCCCTATATCGTCTAAGAAGGGTGAACGAGTTAATATTTCAGAAAATTGTTTGATAAGCCAAGCAGTGATATCGACTTTCTGTATTTGATTGCATTTTGGAAAAGTTGATTCGTCACAATATTAACGAAGTCATACTTGATGTTTACAATTTGCTCTTGTCTATTTGTCTCAATACATATCATTGATAGAACCAATATTTCGATATATTTCTGACTTATGTAGAAGTGCAATAAAACATCAAAAACCAAATACCACACTGTGCGCCACTTTATCTGCCTCTTTAAATCATGTCGCGGGCTTCGTCATGGTATGTTTAATTGTCAAATTAGCTCTAATTTACGTTAAGGATCATTTAATCATTACCGATTCTTTAATTAATTTGTTTCCCACATTCAGTTAGCGTGTGAAAAGTGGTTCATTTATTTACAAAATTGCATGTATTTCACCCAAGGTCATTCACAAAATGAAAGACAACATTCAGAGTGACATTTATAAACTGTCAAGTGAAAACTGATCCACAATTATTTAGATTATATTTAGAAGGCGGGCGACTACCTCAGACTGATCACGAGATCAGTTATGAGAAAGCCTGAACAACCACCGGTTTGCACTACAGAGACAAATGGACAAAAGACCATCCTCAGGCTAACAACAGCGACGGATACTATGGCCTCTCTCGTAGTGAACAAGTTGCCATACTTCGCCTCCGCACAGGTCACAAGCTCCGAGCTCACATGTTCCACAAATTTAAGATTGGCACAACTAGCCTGTGCCCCTGCAAAAAGGCGGACATGACGGCAGAACACGTTCTGCAAGATTGTCAACGGTTAGCAAGTATAAGAAAAAAACATGACCCTAAACACAGAGCTTCATGAAAGCTGTAGGAAGGAACAGAGTCCCTTAAAACCACGGTAAAATTCATGATAAAAGTTGGTTCATCAGTCTAGGCCGGGAAAGCAAGAGAGAGATTATATTGTATTATTCAATGTTGCTGTCATTGTGTTAAAACAAATATTATATTTGTTGTCATTATTGAATTCTAACTAATATCAAATAGACATTCTCTTCATCGCTAAGTAGACCTATTTTGCAACAAGAACGTTTAAACAGCTAACTTTTGTTTTTGCTTGTTTAACGAAAAGTAATATAGGCTCACACAATTTAAAAACAGTCCTTATCAAAGTGAATATAAATCAGTTTAAGTTTGCTTGACAGCAAATTGTCGTTGTTCTTCTACGTTTAATATCCATGTGATCTCTAAATAGATGAGTTTTAATGGGTTGCTTGCTGACCCTTCTGAAATAGTTGGAATATACAGGTCAATTTTAAGTACAGCAGGAGCAGAATATCAATGAGATTATGACGTAGGTTAGAAGATACAAGTAATGGTCAGTGAGCTGGCAATGACTAAGACCTTACTCCACCGCAAATTGGATCCCTGGAGAAATATGTCTTCTTGTAGTTTGACAATACGGGTAGGGATCGAGAGGAAAGCTACGCACGTGGATCTGTATTAGTACATGTACAGTTAAACAGCGTATATGATTAGCGAGAAAATCAAGCAAGCAATATCGTATTGTGGGTAGGCGTACACGGTTCCTCTGCCCAACGTTTAGAACTATTGTCAATAGTTTGCGAGAATGTGGTGGTTTATACTAGGCGAAAAAAAGTCTGCAGTAAAGTCAGACGACGTTAAAGTCGTATAGGTTGTTTGTGCCAGAGTTGACTCTTCTTGATGAATTCTCTCAGGTACATAGGTTACATACTGCAGTCTTGAAAAAACTCAAACTTCCGAGGAGAGCCTCAATCAGCTTAACTTTCCTCATATCAAAGTGACACATGTGATGTACAGTTCACTTACTATTACTTTCCCTATTTCTAACAGAAACGTATCTGTCTCATTTTCATTATTTGTGTTATCTCTAAATGGAAAGCGTATGAAATGAAAACTCATATTTTCATGAAACTCTCAAACTATATAACTCATATTTTCATGAAACTCTCAAACTATATATGTCCCCATCGGGGATGCATGTTCTTCATACGAAATGATTACACCGTCTCACAATAATAGCACAGTGTTCAGAGTTACACGTTTTTCAGGAAGACTGTATTCTTAGTTTTAAAATGAACGATAGCGGTGAATTATTATTCCCACAGGTATGTCGTTATGAAATCTATCAACATTGTCGAAGACATCTTGGGTAATTTCAAGAAAGCCTTGAAATTTGCAAGGGATTGTTTCTTGAACTGACATTTCTATGCACCTTCTGCTGTAAGAGCTTGTAAATGCAATGTTTTAGTTCATGAACATTAGCTAAAAATAGATCTTTCTATCCAGGTTTCAATCGCATCAGGAACGGGAAAATATTTGATAAAAATATTGAAATCTTTTAAATGTCGTGTGTAAAGTAATTTGTCTTTCTCAGATAACTCATTTTCGAGATACCAAGAAAAATTACGAGGAGTGAAACAAAAATGACATGTTTGGTTCAATAGAAGATGACTTGACAATTTTATCTGTAATCACTTCTTTAATCTTGTCTTTAACTTCGGAGAATGTAACTTTTTCTGGAAGTTGTCAGTTCATCATACATAGTTTGACTGAAATCAGATGCACGTGTCCTAAACATGTAGAAGTCTAGGGGCCTACCAAACCAATGGCAAAGATCAAACATATCACAAAGAGTGATTAAAATTGGTTGTAAAGAACGAACGCAAAGAAGAAGAAGAAGATCATACATAGTTTAATAAATAAAGATATCTGACAAATATGCTCATTTTACAAATTAGGAACAATATGTCAAACGATTGCTGTTACCGTGCAGAGTCGGAGGCACTAAGAATAGCCGCTGAAATGATCCTAGAGAGAAGCAGCGTCTCACGCAACAAAGTAGTGATATTCATGGACGACCTGTCGGCCATCACGGCACTAAAAGCTCAACCGGCACAGAGCTAAAATCCACCCTCGAAGTATTAACAAACTCATTCAAACGCACAGTCATACAGTGAATCCCATCACATTGCAATATAAGCGGAAACGAAGAGTCAGACAAGCTAGCAAAGGCAGGAGAGCGACTGCCGCAGACCGATTTCAAAATCAGCTACGAGGAAGCTAAAACAACCATCGGATGGTGATATAGAGAGAAGTGGTCGCAAGATTACCCTCAACACAGTGTCAAAGATGGGTAGTACGATCTTTCTCGTAGCAAACAAGTTGTCATATTCCATCTCCGTACCGGCAATAATAGACTCCGGTCCCATCTTTACAACAAATTTAAAATTAGCACAACTAGCCTGTGCCACTGCAGAAAGTTGGACATGACGGCATGTCCTACTACAAGACTGCTCCCTGCTAGCAGGCCTGAGAAACGAAACCTGGCCGGAAAATATCGAAATACACGAGAAGCTGTACGGAGGTACTGAGTTCCTAAAAAGAACAGCAGAATTTATGTGGAAATCTGGTACATAAGACTAAGCGGTGATCGCGAGAGAGAGAGAGAGATAGAGAGAGAGAGAGAGAGAGGGAGAGAGAGAGAGAAAATGATTGCTGTTGTGAAATTTATGCTCTATAAAAATATTCTTTTCACATCATCTCTCAATTCAGAAACTAAACAAGACACAACTGTACGTCATGATAGCCAGTCAGTTTTGCAGAGTAGGACAAATGGATGTATTCCCTGTCCATATCTTTACTGAGCAGGACAAATAGATGTATTCACCATATCTTTACAGAGCAGAACCAATGGATGTATTCGCTGTCCATATCTTTACAGAGCAGAACCAATGGATGTATTCGCTGTCCGTAGCTTTACAGAGCAGGAACAATGGATGTATTCACCATATCTTTACAGAGCAGGAACAATGGATGTATTCGCTGTCCATAGCTTTACAGAGCAGGAACAATGGATGTATTCACCATATCTTTACAGAGCAGGAACAATGGATGTATTCACCATATCTTTACAGAGCAGGAACAATGGATGTATTCGCTGTCCGTAGCTTTACAGAGCAGGAACAATGGATGTATTCGCTGTCCATAGCTTTACAGAGCAGGAACAATGGATGTATTCACCATATCTTAACAGATCAAGAAAAATGAATGTATTCACTGTCCGTATCTTTGCAAATAAAATGCTCAAAAGGTATTGAGTTAAGTGAGTTATTTTCTATAAAATAGCAAATTTTCACTGTATCAGTTCTTTTTTAATTATGAGTTATTTCTGGATATATCTATTTGTTCTCTTCTCTGTCCATGGTATACATATGACTCTTCTGTAACACATATATTCAAAAAAACATTATTTTCCCACTGCCTTGTTAAATGTCCATGTTTCACACCCATATGTTGCCACTAGGAATATACATGCTCTTAGTATTATGATTAGTGTTTCCTATCCGTTCTATTCCATACTGTTTAAGGTTGTGTTAATTGTTATGTCTGTGTTATGGTACAGTGGCAGAGCAAAATACGGAGATATTGATTTCTTTCTAATAACGTATTCCTTGATATTGACTGACAAACCATCAACTTGCTACTTAAATATTTTATATTTACTACGGTATTAAGAGAAAGGTCCTTGATAGCTTTCTCGATGATCAAAGCAGAAACCAAGATTTTTACTGCTTGTAATAATGGTTTGTCAGCTATTCAGATCGGCTGTTCGTTACTTGCTATTAGTTTGAGCAATTTCATTTCAAATAATGCTCTAACTGAATTGTCATTGATACAACCAGTTGTAATCTTTTTATTTTCACCAGTTTCCTACTTTCCCAAAGTTTATACTTATTGCTTTTGAAGAAAATATCCATGCTATTTACGCCATGTCAATTAAGTTGTGTATCGAGATGTTTTCACAATTATAACGGTTTTATTGCGTCTTTGAACATTATTTCGTAATGTAACATGCACTGAAATAGTAATGTAACATGCACTGAAATACTAATGTAACATGCACTGAAATAGTAATGTAACATGCACTGAAATAGTAATGTAGCAACATGCACTGAAATAGTAATGTAACATGCACTGAAATAGTAATGTAACATGCACTGAAATAGTAATGTAACATGCACTGAAATAATAATGTAACATGCACTGAAACAGTAATGTAACATACACTGAAATAATAATGTAACATGCACTGAAATAATAATGTAACATACACTGAAATAGTAATGTAACATGCACTGAAATATTTGATTACATTCTGGGCATGTACACGTGACGTTAAACGACATATATTCTTTGATATACCATTAGTACTTTTTTAGTTGACTGGAAGAAATTACATTTTGCTTTGCACAGAATTCATTCCTCTCAACATCAGCACATTTAAGTTTCGCATTCAGATCATATACAATATGCAAGTTGCAAGAAGTACGTGAATGGTGAGTGAACGTATATTGGTGTCCACATAAACGGATGAGGCCCAGTCACTGATAAAACTGGAAAACCCACAGAACAAGATGAGGCTGAAACTCGAATATGTCTTGCCTTTTGCATACTGTATGCGCTTAAATGAGGCACATCACACTCACGCAGTTTGACTTTAATCACACAGAGTGCTTAGAAAATGATTGATAGAGAACGCGCATAAGAAAGAACAAGTTATACAGCAGACAACAAGTTTTGAAATACAACCAATGTCGCAAAGTAAAACAAACTAGTAATACAACAGGCAACATATAAATCCAGTTAATGTCACAAAAGAAAGAATAGCTAATACAACAGATAGCATATTTTGAATCAGTCAATATCATGACATTACAACTAGAGAAATATATAGTCAATAAATGAAATCCAAGTTTGAACATATTGAACTACACACAAAAAGCATATTGTAGCATTATTTCTCTCCAGGGTGAAAGTATCAAGCAAAATATGAAGTAAAAATAATCACGGTAGGTTCAATAAAATCAATCTGTATAGTGATTGATCGCTACGTCACGGCAATGAGTATAATTAAGATTGATGTTCACACTCTGCGAGACGGCAGCTAGGCAACTTTAATAAACTGATGTGACTTGAATATGTTCAAATGGTAGTTCAGGGATATTTATCCTGCAGCTAACTTCAACAGTCATTTTGCTAAAGTAGTTTACAGACCTTACTCGATTTGCTTTTTGGTAATTCTTTTTATTTTTTCGATGTTCACTTCGCTCTCGTTAGCTTTTCCTTCCCCCTCTCCATAGTTCTATCTTTCTCTCTCTCTAGATATATATATATATATCTCTATCTCGCTATCTCTCTATCTCTCGCTATCTCTCTCTCTCTCTCTGTATCACTCTCTAAGCGTGTGAGTATAATCTCCATGTATCGTGTCTCTATATAATTGCCCACAAACTCAAGCATCGTGAGTAATTGTTACATTCAATAAAAGCACCTACTACTTAACAATCCCATCTATTAATTATACGTGCAGAAATGTGCCACTCAAACAGTTCTTCGAAATGTTTCTTTTCATACGCCAGATGTCCCGCTACTGATGTCGTCGTTTTGAAATCATCAGTTTCGTCCCGAATTCATCAACCCCCGTGGTCTTCCGTTTCTCATTTTTTGTCTGGATGCTTCCTTCCATAATTGTTTTTCCAGCCCTTCAAGTTTGTTTTTATATATGCAGATGACTTCAATTTTCTTATTCTTATTGGTAACATCAGCCAGTTTGATTTTTTCCTTCTGGAAAGATACATATTTTTTGTATCTTCTCTGTCTATAATATACAGATGACTCTTCTGTAACACTTCAATTCAAACGTAGATATATGCTTTTCCACTTGTGTGTTAAATATCCAAGTTTCACTGCAATATTTGGTTCTTATTATGATTTTACCACATCAAGAAATCTTTAAAAAAAACACAAGGATGATACGGACATCTTCCAAAAATGTAATTAAGCGTATGAGCCATTATTTGTCTAGTATATGATAATATGTCTAGTATATGGTAATATGTCTAGTATATGGTAATATGTCTAGTATATGATAATATGTCTAGTATATGGTAATATGTCTAGTATATGATAATATGTCTAGTATATGATAATATGTCTAGTATAAGGTAATATGTCTGATATGTAATATTCAGTATATAAATATGTTAGTATTGATAATAGTTGATATGAGTAATATGTCTGTTATGATAATGTATCTGTAGAGTAATATCTCTAGTATATGATATATGTCTAGAGATGTAAATGTCTAGTATATGTTATTCAGTAAGTGAAATATGTCTAGTATGAGGTAATATGTCTGTATATATATATGTCGAGTAGATGATAATATGTCTAGTATATGAATATGTCTGAGTATAGATAATTACTAGTAGTGAGAATTGTCTAGTATATGGAAATGTGAGTATATGTAAATGTCTAGTATGTGATAATATGTCTAAGTTATGGTAATATGTCTAGTATATGATAATATGTCTAGTATAGTGATAAAATGTTAGTATATGATAATATGTCTGAGTATATGATAATATGTCTAAGTATATGGTAATATGTCTAGTATATAGGTAATATGTCTAGATATGGAATATGTCTGAGTAGTGGTAATATGTCTAGTAACCCAAAGGTATAAGAAAAGTGAGATATTTGACATACTCAAAAACATTATCAGAGAGATTATTGAGAAGTAGGAACTGAAGAGGAGGCAATTGATTTTAAAAGAAATGTCACTCGAGAGAAACCATGAAACAAGCTTCACTGAGAGAGGTGAAAATGTCACAACCTTCACAGAGAGAGGTGAGAATTGTCATAAACTTCACTAGAGAGTGAGAATTGTCACAGACTTCACTAGAGAGAGGTGAGAATTGTCACAAACTTCACTGAGAGAGGTGAGAATTGTCACAAACTTCACTGAGAGAGAGGTGAGAATTGTCACAAACTTCACTGAGAGAGGTGAGAATTGTCACAAACTTAACTGAGAGAGGTGAGAATTGTCACAAACTTCACTGAGAGAGGTGAGAATTGTTACAAACTTCACTGAGAGAGGTGAGAATTGTCACAAACTTAACTGAGAGAGGTGAGAATTGTCACAAACTTCACAGAGAGAGGTGAGAATTGTCACAAACTTCACTGAGAGAGGTGAGCATTGTCACAAACTTCACAGAGAGAGGCGAGAAATGTCACAAACTTCACAGAGAGAGGCGAGAATTGTCACAAACTTCACTGAGAGAGTTGAGAATTGTCACAAACTTCACTGAGAGAGGTGAGAATTGTCACAAACTTCACTGAGAGAGGTGAGAATTGTCACAAACCACTGAGAGAGAGGTGAGAATTGTCACAAACTTCACGAGAGAGGGAGAATTGTCACAAACCACTGAGAGAGTGAGAATTGTCACAAACTTCACTGAGAGGAGGTGAGAATTGTCACAAACTTCACTGAGAGAGGTGAGAATTGTCACAAACTTCACTGAGAGAGAGGTGAGAATTGTCACAAACTTCACTGAGAGAGGTGAGAATTGTCACAAACTTCACTGAGAGAGAGGTGAGAATTGTCACAAACTTCACTGAGAGAGGTGAGAATTGTCACAAACTTCACTGAGAGAGGTGAGAATTGTCACAAACTTCACTGAGAGAGAGGTGAAAATTGTCACAAACTTCACTGAGTGAGGTGAGAATTGTCACAAACTTCACTGAGAGAGAGGTGAGAAATGTTGAACTCTATAGAAGAGTTTGAACGACTTGAGCAGATTAGATATTTTGTTTTTGAAATCTCCCGTAGCCTTATCAGATCTTAGGTTATGAAGTAACTTTAAATTTCTAGGCCCTAAATGTATGCAGGAGATAGGAGAGTTGTCTATTACATGAATTCTAAGTCTAGCAGATATCATTCATAAGTCTACAGATAATTCATAATCGCAGATATAATTCATAAGTCTAGCAGATATAATTCATAAGTCTAGCAGATATAATTCATAATTCCTTTCCCCATGTGTGGAACGTAGTTTGAGATTGAACCCACATCCCTCTTTTGTCCGAGTGGATAGACTAACGTTTATGCAATACGCTAATCCGTCCCAGGCAGGATAGAGCAGTATGAAGAAATTGCTTGTAGGCACTATGTAACGAGTAATAAAATATTCACAAAAAACCTACATTGGCCGCTGTATTATTGAGCAGTGCCGCTGTATTATTGTGCAGTAAACAGAGCAACTAATATTAAAGCAGTTTAAATCTGGTTCGAGTCCTGAATGGGTAACACTTCCATAAAGATCCACTCTATTCACATAAAGCTACATGACAGAACAATGTGAGAGAGCATCAGGAAAGAGCCTGATGTAGTCAGCTGAATTATTGTAGGAGAAGAAAGCATCACATTTTATTCTCAATCGATGAAACTTTACAGTTTGAAATGTATACAGGAGAACATGAACACCTGCCAGTTATGAGACTATGAAAGTTCTTAAAGAGTTCATACAGTTCTCATTCTTCTCTCAATAGCATTCAGGTAACGTAATTCATTCACGAAATGATTCTCCTTGTGTTGTAGAATGTTCTTTTCTTGAATATCCCCAATTGTAAAACCATGTCTGCTATAAACGTACATAAATGATGGATGTTCGACTTTCATGCAGACAGGTTACAGCTTAAGAATGGCAGATGTACATAAAATGTAAATAAGGATTACAATGGACAGTTCAACTAAACTCTATTATTTTGACATCATTCCGTACACAATACATATCTATATTCTTATGACTACCCAGTAGCCACTGATATGGACATTAAACTGAGTATTGTTTTGTTTTGTTTTTATATAGGGAAAAGTTTGTTACATTCACCTCTATCTAATCGTGGTCAAGCATAGTTAGATTGACCACAAGGACACACATCATTTCTCAAGCTAAAACAAGAAAAGAACACGTATTAGGAGTAAATCTATCTTGCATCTAAGCCGACACTGTTTGATCGATCATTTTATAATCAAAAAGATCTACGATTTATTTCGATATGGGAAGAACCAGAACGTGTTTTATCCCTGGCTTATATAATTCAGTCACGTAGACGATGTCTAGATTTGTCCATGATATTGTTTCTGGTGAGGTCGCATATGAATTTTACAAGGAAGGCGTTTCAGTCGATATGTACGATCAACAAATAAACATGGTACAGGTATTAAGAGCTTCCGAAAAACAAATAGACAAACACGGGACTCGAACCACTTACCTAGTCCTTACGACACCAATCGCCTAGCCTAGCAATACGAGAGCTTTTACGAACACAACCAATGAGCCATTCTAAAATAATGACTCACGGGGAAGTGTCTTTCTCAAACGCTCGTTATAACTAGACACAGAACAATCAGGAAGGGTTCGTTCGAACAGTGTCTGCACAACCACAAGCTATAAGCTTATTGTGCTTGTCTGTATTTGAGACGAGATAATATCATACATACAAACATGTATACACATTGGTGTCGTAAGGACTGTGGTAAGTGGTTCGAGTCCCGTGTTTGTCTATTGTTTTTCGGAAGCTCTTAATACCTGTACCCTGTTTATGTGTTGATCATATTCGTTACTTCCATTGCTTACTCTGGGGTTCTTGAAAAACACTCCTTGTGCTCAGTAGATATGTACGTAGGTTTTCTCGCTATCTTGACTCAATAAGCGTAAAATGTCAGTTACTTTAGATTAACAACTTTTGTCAATAAATTTGAAAAAACAGTTTTTGCTCAGTTTATAAAATATATTTACTGATGTCTTTTGAAGTTAGACTGCAGTTAACGGTTTATAAATAGATTTGCTGATGTCTCTTTATGCCAGACTGCAGTTAACGGTTTATAAATTAGATTTACTAATGTCTCTTTATGCCAGACTGCAGTTAAAGGTTTACAAATTGATTTACTGATGTCTCTTGAAGCTAGACTGTAGTTAAAGATTTATAAAATAGATTTACTGATGTCTCTTGAAGCTAGACTGCAGTTAACGATTTATAAATTAGATTTACTGATGTCTCTTTATGCCAGACTGCAGTTAATGGTTTATAAATAGATTTACTGATGTCTCTTGAAGCTAGACTGTAGTTAAAGATTTATAAAATTGATTTACTTATGTCTCTTTATGCCAGACTGCAGTTAACGGTTTATAAATAAGTCATGTCTTGAAAAATTGATGTGACATCTGCCCAGCATGCTGGTAGTTCTGCTGCATATTTCTTCAAGTGCAGAATAAATAATAAATTGACAAATCCTTACTAGGAATGATATCTGGTAGACTTAGAATTCATGTAATAGACAACTTTTATATATGAATTCGCATGTATGTATTTTATTTATACACAAACAATAACAAATTATCCAAGATCAAAGTTCTCATGAATTAAATATTATATCTGTTGTCCAATTCATGACATTTCCTGGGACTAGCTTTCTGGATTCTGAGCACTCAATGACACACATTATTTTTGTCATGTTGAGGAGATATTTGTATCCTTGAGAATGTCACTTACAGTTCCCTGTTGGAGAACAGCAGATACTGACATGAATGCTCTCAACGTATCAAATGTTGAACATTGAAACTTCTTTATAAAAATAACTAAATTGGGCAAACTCTGGAAAATGTCGTTTGCAGAGACAGAAGACAAAATTGGAAAATCTACTCGTATATGTACAATTTTTTCTAAATGCAAGGAAAAATAATGTAAATAAATGCGGTTTGTTAAACCGACATTTCCAACAAAAACTGTGCTTTAATAAATACGAGGGGAAGTCAATAAGTAAGCCACAAATGGCTGTAGAAAAATAACTAAACATGATAACAACTTGAAACCAGTTTATTTTTATACATACATTGTTCCTTTATTTCTCGACATAATTTCCACCAACATTGATACACTTATCCCATCGTTTTATCAATCCTCCCAAACCGGCTGCATAGAACTGCGGGCTCTGTTTTCTAAACCACGTTTTCACTTCACATTCAACTTCGGCGTCATTCGCGAAATGTCTCCCGCCAAGGTGGGTTTTCAGTGAACCAAAAAGGTGGAAATCGTTAGGGGCTAAGTCAGGACTGTAAGGTTGATGTTCCAGAACTTTCCACCGTAGTTGGTTAATTTTCTCCTGAGTTAATCGAGCCGCATGTGGTCTGGCATTGTCATGAAGAAGCAACACTCCTGTAGTCAGCAGTCCTGGGCATTTTTTCGAATTGCATCATGAAGCATCGATAGAACTTCACAGTATGATTCAGAATTCACATTGTCACCTTTCTTCTTGAAATTGGTTAAAAGCACTCCTTGACAATCACAGAACACCGTCAGCATGACTTTCCCTGCTGATGACGTAACCTTGAATCTTTTGACACAAGGCGAAGAAAGATGTTTCCACTGTATTGAAGCACGCTTTGATTCGGGCTGGTAGTGATGCACCATTGATTCATCCTCAGTAACAATCCTGTTCAGCATGTCTTCTCCTTCATCTTCGTATCGACAGAGATGACGCAAGGACAGGCCAAATCGGTTCATTTTGTGTTCCTCCTTCAATTGTCTGGGTACCCACATTGAGCACAATTGAAGAAAGTAACCAGTCCGCCATTTTCTGAATACCCTCAACAAACGCACGGTTGACACAGCAAAAGCATTCCATGTAACATTCATAGCTCACAGCGTTGCTCAAGCACTAACTCAGTAGTTCGGCAAACGAAACCGGAAAATACTCGACTAAATATGGTGGAAATGCGCTAGCAAAGTCGTGTCCAGAATCAAACAGTCCTGATTCTACCATTGCTTTATATGTTTTATAAGTTTAGTATGTTTTATATGTTTAGTATGTTTTATATGTTTAGTATGTTTTATATGTTTAGTATGTTTTATATGTTTAGTATGTTTTATAAGTTTAGTATGTTTTATAAGTTTAGTATGTTTTATATGTTTCAGAAACATGGACAATGAACAAGCATTTAAAGGAAAAAATTAATGCCTTTGAGATGTGGATACACAGAAGAAAAGGTCGTTGTTGGTGAAAGAACAACAACAGACAAATAAACAAGTTATTTTAAAAAAAACAACTAGTAGTAAAGAAAGAGTTATAATAGGAAATAGCCAAATAAATATGTCGGATACACAAAGAGAATTCATCAAGACAATATTAGAGGGAAAAGCTGACTAACGAGGAATAAGACAGAGACACAAGTGGAATAGATAAATAAAGAGAGAGAGAGATATAGACACACACACAAACTACAGTCTTGCAGAGTCAAGAAGGCAAAGGACAGAGAATGTTAGAGGTTCATGAGCAACATGGGGAAGTCATCTGATAATGATAATGAAGATGGGTGGCATTTTTATTTAGTGCTATTTGTTTAGAAAAAGCTATTCCATTGTCTCCATACACAGTTATGACAAAATAGTTGTACACACATTTATTTTCGGAGACGCCTTTGCCCATCGCCTGGAAATAGTTTTCGAGTTATTGAGTTCCTGGATGATTAGATTTCTAGAATAATGACATTACACGCCACATTTTTGAAAGTATAATTTAAGACAAGCAATGAACTGTCGTTCTTGTTCAAGTTGTTCAACAACATCGTAGACATTTGACTAGTGTAGTTGTTAATTTTTTAAAGGAGGCGGTGTTCATGAATGTTTTCGCCCAGTAGACTCAAATAATGTTGCATATCTCTAAAAGATAACTTTTTATAACAACAAAATGCACTCTCGATTGCTCGGATTGTGTAGATAAGTGCTGTCAAAAACGTTTTATATTTTAGTGTGCGTATGACTGATGGCTATTTTTTTTTTCCGATTCAGAAGCGCTTGAGCTTTCAGCTCTTCGGCTCGGTGCCATGGACATCGTAACCCGTCGGTTCGGTGTCACGAACATCGTGAATCTGGGAAACCTGTGGCTTTTCTGCCAGTCCGCGGAATTGAACCCGCACACACAGAGGACTAGTCACCCGCAGTCATACGCGCTACGAACACGCTGGGCAGGCGGGCAACTGATGGCTATGGAGGCGTGCGCTCCGTGCGATAACTGCAGTAAAAATACGAATATAATAGTCATAATGATAATAATATTATAATAATACAAATAGTAATATTTATATAAAAGTAATAGTAACAGATGTAAACGTAATCCTGACTAAACGTTCAATAAAAAAGACGCATCGAACTTAACTAATTAGTACGAAATTTGACACAGCACTTTAGCTGCAAATTGAGGATATTTTGCTGTTCAGTAAGAATTCAGAATAAACTTGATATTCACCGTTACAGTTTTTATAATTAGTGAAAAAGGTCTACATTACATTTGAAAATGATTGTTTGATAGATTGATGCGACCATCATCATTGCACGTTGGTGAATAACAATATATATTTTGATCGCTTTCTTACATAAAAATATATCAGCGGCAAAGCACGAACTCCGTAAACACTCTCGGGGTCCTATGTAATTTTGAAAATT
This sequence comes from Arion vulgaris, assembly GCA_020796225.1. Classification (NCBI taxonomy): domain Eukaryota; kingdom Metazoa; phylum Mollusca; class Gastropoda; order Stylommatophora; family Arionidae; genus Arion; species Arion vulgaris. The sequence continues at coordinate 21,768,021 of CM036766.1, read as the reverse complement.
GTCAAACATATACATCGACATATCTAACTATTCCCTCAATATGTTGTATTATCTGTCAACCTGCATGAGTAGTCATCCTGTCAACATGTCTGAAATTCGGTCAACTAACATGTCTGGTCATCGTCTCAACATGTCTGATCATAAGTCAACCAACACATCTGGTCATGTGTCAATCAACACGACTGATCATATGTCAACCAACACGTTTGGTCATGTGTCAATCAACACGACTGATCATATGTCAACCAACACGTTTGGTCATCCTCTGCTCAACATATCTTATCATCTACACATTTAATGCTATGAGTCACGACTTCAAATAAAAGTATATAAGACATCTAAAAAAATTGTTCAGACATAAATAGAGATATTAAATTTCACATTATTTCAAGTTTCATAACTCCAGTTCTGCATGTCTTATCCAGATAGGTATTTTCTTATCTCATGTACTGACCCATACTTAAGGGGGGACTCTGGTCTCGAAACTTTTTTCGTTGCTTTGGTATTAATGTAGAATTTGAATAACAATTTTGAAAGATTATGACTTAGAATAGTAGAAAAAATTAGTAAAAATAAAAAATCAACGTTGCCATGGAAACAATACAAAATGGCCAAAGCACAAATTTTCAAATCCTAAGGCTCTGAAGTTAATGAATATAAATGAATTCTGTTTTCACTCTAAGGTGAGCAATTGTAATATCTACAAAATTACACATTCTTTTTAGGATATATTAAATATTACATTTTTATGAATTTTGTGTAAACACACCCTCCAAAAACAGCTTTTTATGACCAAATTTTGAGGAATTTTACCAAAATTTATAAAAATTAAATATTTAATATATCCTAAAAAGAATGTGTAATATTTTAGATATTACAATTGTGCACCTTAGAGTGAAAACAGAATTCATTTACATTCATTAGATTCAGAGCCTTAGGATTTGAAAATTTGTGTGCGCCATTTTGTATTGTTTCCATGGCAACACTTTGACATATTTTTTTTTTTTTTTTTTTCTACTATTCTAAGTCCTACTCTTTCAAAATGCTTATACAAATTTTATATTAATATGAAAACAACGAAAATAGATTCTAGATTTTCAAGACCCGAATCCCCCTTAAGATAAATGCTGTCTAAATGGTAACCTATTGCTACCTGGTCACATACACATCTCATGTACTGACCCATACTTAAGATAAATGCTCTCTAAATGGTAACCTATTGCTACCTGGTCACATACACATCTCATGTACTGACCCATACTTAAGATAAATGCTTTCTAAATGGTAACCTATTGCTACCTGGTCACATACACATCTCATGTACTGACCCATACTTAAGATAAATGCTTTCTAAATGGTAACCTATTGCTACCTGGTCACATACACATCTCATGTACTGACCCATACTTAAGATAAATGATGTCTAAATGGTAACCTATAGCTACCTGGTCACATACACATCTCATGTACTGACCCATACTTAAGATAAATGCTCTCTAAATGGTAACCTATAGCTACCTGGTCACATACACATCTCATGTACTGACCCATACTTAAGATAAATGATGTCTAAATGGTAACCTATTGCTACCTGGTCACATACACATCTCATGTACTGACCCATACTTAAGATAAATGATGTCTAAATGGTAACCTATTGCTACCTGGTCACATACACATCTCATGTACTGACCCATACTTAAGATAAATGATGTCTAAATGGTAACCTATTGCTACCTGGTCACATACACATCTCATGTACTGACCCATACTTAAGATAAATGATGTCTAAATGGTAACCTATTGCTACCTGGTCACATACACATCTCATGTACTGACCCATACTTAAGATAAATGATGTCTAAATGGTAACCTATAGCTACCTGGTCACATACACATCTCATGTACTGACCCATACTTAAGATAAATGATGTCTAAATGGTAACCTATTGCTACCTGGTCACATACACATCTCATGTACTGACCCATACTTAAGATAAATGATGTCTAAATGGTAACTATTGTTTACCTGGTCAGCATCACTCTCATGTACTGACCCTTACTTCAGATAAATGTGTCTAAATGGACTTTGCTACCTGGTCACAACACATCTCATGTACTGACTCATAGCTTAAGATAAATGCTCGCGGAAATGGTAGACTGGCTCCTGGTACATAATAGTCTATGTAATAATGCCCTACATTAAGATAAATGATTCTATAAAGGTAACTATGAACTACCTGGTCAATACACCATCTCCATGTACTGACCCATACTAAGATAAATGCTGTTAAATAGTAACTTATATTACCTGTCATACACTCTCATTAGCTGAAAATCCATACTTAGATAAATGATTTCTAAATGGTAACCTATAGCTACCTGGTCAATAACATCTATGTACTGACCTTTACTTAAGATAATGCTCAAAGCGAACCTATACTCTGGTCCATGACATCTCATGTACTGACTCCATACTTAAGATAAATGTTCTAAATTGTAACCTATAGCACCTGGTCAACATGTCTCATGTACTAACTCATACTTGGTCATAATGCTCAAATGTTGTAATCCATTGCTACTGTCTGGCCCATACACATCATGTGCTAACCCAACTTCATGATAAATGATGATCTACAAGCTAACCTTTGGTACCTGTGTACACATACACATCTAGTGCTAGATCATACTTCTAAGATAAATGATTTTCCTAAATGGTAAACCTTATAGTCTACCGTCACATGCACAATCATCTCATGTACTGACCCATACTTAAGATAAATGATGTCTAAATGGTAACCTATAGCTACCTGGTCACATACACATCTCATGTACTGACCCATACTTAAGATAAATGATGTCTAAATGGTAACCTATAGCTACCTGGTCACATACACATCTCATGTACTGACCCATACTTAAGATAAATGCTTTCTAAATGGTAACCTATAGCTACCTGGTCACATACACATCTCATGTACTAACCCATACTTAAGATAAATGATGTCTAAATGGTAACCTATAGCTACCTGGTCACATACACTTCTTATCTATGCAGACAATCGTCACTTCCTTCTCACGTCATTGGTCATCCTAGACGTCAGTAATGTCACGATCTCCTTGTTAGTATAGATTGGTGGTCTCATTGTGTACACGATTCTCCTATCTAGAGTTTCAGTGATAGACGTTTGTGAACTATGTCTATCAGTTTTATCGTTGACGTTAAGTCCTGCGTGACTAGGACAGTAAACTTACCATCAGACGAGATCATCGTATATGACATGCATGCTATATCATGTCGTGTTTATCAGATGCTTACATAGACTATGTGACATGATATATACCATGACTAATTATGTTGACAGAATGACACGGCACTAAGTCAGTAACTGCTTTCATTATCATTCTTAACCGTACTAGCATACTTTCAAGGCTGAGCTAATATAGGTACTATTTTTCTAGGTCGCAAACTGAATGTACACCTATACAGTGACAGTATATGTTACTGTAAGTCCAGCCCAAGAGGAGAATAATTGATTGTTAATGAGTCTTTGAGTGAATGGGAAAACGTTCTAGTCCTTGCTAAGGGTTAAACTAGATGTTGGTGATTTATACGATTATTACTTAGCCATTACATTTTTTCAAGATTTTCCTGAATGTCAAGAAAGAATTATGTTTCTGTTAGTTCTATATTTAGTTCTAATTACGTCTAGTTCTATGTTTATGTCTAGTTCTATGTTTAAGTCTAGTTACGTCTAGTTCTATGTTTAAGTGTAGTTATATGTTTAAGTCTAGTTACATCTAGTTCTATGTTTAAGTCTAGTTACATCTAGTTATATGTTTAAGTGTAGTTCTATGTTTAAGTCTAGTTAGATTCAATTATATGTTTAAGTGTAGTTCTATGTTTAAGTCTAGTTACATCTAGTTATATGTTTAAGTGTAGTTCTATGTTTAAGTCTAATTACATTGTATGTTTAAGTTAGTTCTATGTTTAAGTCTAGTTAATCTAGTTCTATGTTAGTCTAGTTTATCTAGTTATATGTTTAAGTCTAGTTCTATGTTTAAGTCTAGTTTATGTTCAAATCTAGTTATTTGTCTAGTTCTATGTTTAGTCTAGTTCTATGTTTAAGTCTAAGTTCTATGTTTAAATCTAATTCTATGTTTAAGTCTATTCTATATTTAAGTCTAATTCTATGTTTAAGTCTAGTTCTATATTTAGTTCTGGTTACGTCTAGTTCTACGTTTATGTCTAGTTCTATGTTTAAGTCTAGTTCTATGTTTAAGTCTAGTTCTATGTTTAAATCTAGTTCTATATTTAAGACTAGATCTATGTTTAATTCTCGTTCTATATATTTAGTTCTAAGAGAACAGTGTTTACCTAAACTATGTTTGACAGCGTTACCTTGTTTTATGTGTTATAGTGAAAGAAATGATTCTCATGTGCCCAAATACAAGAAGAACAAAAGCAATCAGAACTTGGTTGTTATCATCTGAAGTCATTTGTTTTTGATTTCCTACCAATACAGTTTTATATTTCCGTATTGTGAGTGCTGGTCTGTAACTGATTGATTCTCTGTTGGATGTCTGGCACATCAGTTGTGTTATGCACACTTCACTACAACGATGATATTGTGTCCGTGGTTAGATTGTATAGGTGGTAATATTGACATAGTCTAACACACACATACTGCTATTGTGGTTAGTCATGTGACTGTCTTAGTTATCCCATTTGACTGCAGTTGACCGCATTCTATTATTAGTTCCGACATTGTTATTTCGGTCAGTTTGCTATTTCATATTCCATCTTTTCCGTGGTCTTCATCTTCTTTTCTTTGGCATACCGGCGAAGAGGAAGACCACGGAGAAGATGAAGTCAGGACGTAACTGATGGTTTAAAAAAGGACGGCTGCAGAGGCGGGGGATCTGACCTACGAGAGACATTCTGAAGGACTGTTGGGGTGGCAAAGTGCTGCTCAGGACAAGCTATTTGATGATGATGATGATGTTATGTCAGTAATAGTGACCACATTGTTATATCATTGATAGTGACCACATTGTTACATCATTGATAGTGACTACATTGTTAATCATTATAGTGACCACATTGTTACATCATTGATAGTGACCACATTGTTATATCATTGATAGTGACTACATTGTTATATCATTAATAGTGACCCATTGTTATATCATTATAGTGACCCATTGTTAATCATTGATAGTGACCACATTGTTATATCATTGATATGACCACATTGTTATATCATTGATAGTGACCACATTGTTATATCATTAATAGTGACCACATTGTTAATCATTATAATGACCACATTGTTCATCATTAATAGTGACCACATTGTTGATTTAATAGTGCATGTGTTACTATGATTGTAACACTTGTACTCATTGTATGCTTGTTTATCATTAATATGACAGAACATTAAATGTAATTGTTTATCATTGATAGTGATCACATTGTTATATCATTAATAGTGACCACATTGTTATATCATTAATAGTGACCACATTGTTATATCATTAATAGTGACCACATTGTTATATCATTGGTAGTGACCACATTGTTATATCATTAATAGTGACCACATTGTTATATCATTAATAGTGACCACATTGTTATATCATTAATAGTGACCACATTGTTATATCATTAATAGTGACCACATTGTTATATCATTAATAGTGACCACATTGTTATATCATTAATAGTGACCACATTGTTATATCATTAATAGTGACCACATTGTTATATCATTAATAGTGACCACATTGTTATATCATTAATAGTGACCACATTGTTATATCATTGATAGTGACTACATTGTTATATCATTGATAGTGATCACATTGTTATATCATTGATAGTGACCACATTGTTATATCATTGATAATGACCACATTGTTGCATTTATATGTGCATTTGGTGTTACCATGGATTGTAAACGTCGGACTGCAATTGTTGCTTGTCTTTATAATAATAACAGAACTTCAAATGTTAATGCGTCTTAATACATATATGTGGAGTCGAATATTGAGAATGTAACTGGTTCCACTTTTTTCTTCTTCTTCTTCTTTGCGTTCGTTCTTTACGACCAATTTTAATCACTCTTTGTGATATGTTTGATCTTCGCCAAGAACGTGTATACGTTGCACATTGGTTTGGTAGGCCCCTAAACATATAGACTTCTACACGTTTAGGAAATATGCCCCGATTTCAGCCAAACCTCCTTAGTCGCTTCTTACGACATGCGTGGCAAGTAACAGTGGTTCTATTCTTTACACCCTAAATTTGGGCCCTGTAATCTTTCGGGCGTGTTCGACTTAGTTAATATTAAGCAGAACAAATTTGAGATAAATGTTAGATACTACAAGTTTGTTATGTATCAACATTTAGTTAAGGTAGTTAAAGTGCAACGGAAAGAAACAAAATACATAGATATTCCCGATTACGATCACTTCGACTAACGATAACTTCGACTTACGACCACTTCGACTTACGAACTTATCGTATGAACTGAACTTTGTCGAAAATCGAAGTTTATTGTTTCTCATAAATGGTTGTATTCTAAGAAGAACATTTATTCCAATGATATTTTCTCCCTTTTATTTTAGTTTTCACATTCATTTTTGATATACAACATAAATATTGTCAGACTTGTAACAAATTAGCCCAATCTTAACTGTAACAATGTAACTAGCCCAATCTTAATTGTAACAATGTAACTAGCTCAATCTTAATTGTAACAATGTAAATAATTTAAATTCCATTTCTGTATTCTGTTTGATTTCATGCCAGGAGTTCGTCATAACCTTACATATCTCATTGCTAATCAACTCTTGCCATGAACTTTTTCTCTTGTATTACAAGTACTTGTTACATAATGACGAGAGACAACACATTAAAAACTGATAATGCGTTACAAGAAATCGCCAAGTGCATGTCCAACGTAAAATATCAAAGAAAATAACAGCTTTTGAAATTTGTAAAAAAAATTGATGTCGCAAATAAAATAAAAATGTCCCCTTAAACAGGCGAAGAACAAACATCTGTAGAATTCCCGAAGCAATGACATCAGTAAAAAAATAATAGCTGAAAACTTGTTCTGATACAGAATCAATGAATTTGACAAGCAGATAGCTATTGCGTAACTGGTACACGGTTTAGAACGTTGGCAGAAAGAGACTGAATGTAGAAAAGTGGTAAATTAGATCGGACAGCCGAGAAGGACAAAATGGCGCTACCGGAAATCAGAACGCTCTGTTTTATCCTTAAGTTGCAAATTAATTAGTTTTGGCCGAGTTTCTCGGGTTTGTTGTTTTATATCACTTCGACACTGACAAGTTATAGGGATTTATGAGTCTGACCGTAGAAAAGTGCATTCTATTTCTATCTGCTGGGCACCTATATAAATGTATTGTCTACAATAGAATAGCAAGTATCTCTGAGATTGATATTTGCAAGCAAAGTATTTCATATATTTTTTGTACTTATTATACGATAGTCTCTTTCTATTATTTTGTTTTACGTCTCAGATTGTTTAGATTGCGCATTTATTTTGTCAACATTTTGGTGGGAAAACAAATAACGTGAATTCAAGAAAATATAGATAGATAGAAATATCGTGTGTGCAAGAAAATATAGATAGATAGAAATATCGTGTATGCAAGAAAATATAGATAGATAGAAATATGAAGGATTGACTTCCTTGCACCGATTTCCCTATATGGCTCCGCCCTTATCGTCAGAAATTGCAAGCCACCTGCTTGTTTTATCCGTTGTCCTTATTTTTGTTTCTATCACAGTGAGATATAGACTATATTTTGGTGCTTTTGTCTTGCACTAACGTTATTAATTTATCAATCCTTTTTTTTTGCGCTTTTGACAGTAACATCGTATCTCCAGTATATCTTATTCATGTGTTTATCTTCCTCCGATTACGAAAGGATCGTATTGTTCTTTTCTGCTATCTCCTGTAATATTCTTCATGATGTTTTCAGCATAACTGTTAGACTGACAAGGCGACAGAAATCGGCCGTGGCTGACTCCCTGCCTTATGTTCTACTAATGTCCGTCTGCCCAACGTGTTCGTAGCGCGTTGGACTACGGGTGACTATCCCTCTGTATGTGCGGGTTCAATTCCGCGGGATGGCAGAAAAAGCCACAGATTCCCAGATTTACGGTGTTCATGGCACCGAACCGAAGGGTTACGATGTCCATGGCACCGAGCCGAAGAGCTGAAAAGCTCAAGTGCTTCTCGATCGGGAAAAAAAAATGTCCTACCAATCTGATGTATCATCGCATGTCCTTACAGTCACCATTTGATCACTATATAGTTCTCTTATGATCTGTATTAAATTACATGATACCAAGCTACAGGAACCACGTAAACAGTATATTACTTAATGTAACTGGAAATATTGTGATCGTTTTAAACATCAAATTGGTTTATTGAGAACAATAAGGAAGGACATAATTCCTGTAAGACCAAGCAAGGAGAGCCCCGTACTATTCCCAGATGGAAGATGTAGTTGGCTGTTCACTCTTGTCGTTAAGCGTAGGGATGGAAGCTTTAATTTGCGTTCTTGGGCCAGATGAGTCGCCCTTGTTGTGTTACATCCGTGTTTATGCAGTGTGGTCGTGATATTGTCTATCCATCTTTTTCTTGACCCCGTACTACAGGATATTAAAACAACTTTGGACAGATAATGGAGGACGAAGGAAAACTAGCCCAAAGATTCTTTCAGTCGGACGATGATGATAACGATGTACTGCAAAGGCAATTTTACCTGATGATGATTTAACGTTTAGGTCGTGTTACACCTCGTCATTAACATCTTCTTACCCTATACAGTCTTCATTTCTTTTCTTTTTTCTATTGTTTATTGTTGCAGAATTATCGATCAAATTCACTTTATGTTACTACATTTCGTCTTCTATATTTCTCTCCGTTCCAAGTGGAGCATAGGATCTCAGCAATTGTTCGGCATTTTCCTCAGCCTCTTGCTGGTTTTTTTTTTAGCTTCCAGATTAGTCCAGCCGCCAACAGTTCCTCAAGAAGACTCCGTCTCCAGGTCTATTTAGGACATCCCCGTTTCCGCTTTCCTTGCTGGTTCCACTCAAGTGCTTGTCTAGTTGCCTTCAACTGTGTGTCTTCCGCAGGGTATACCCAGCACATCGCTATTTTTCTCTGCTTAACCGGTATCATGATGGTTGTTTTCTTAAGCTACTACTGGCAAAACTGAACTAAACTCAAAATGACATTTATCTATCAAAGATTTTTATTTGATTTCTACTCCATCATTTCCGTGTCTTTATGAAGTGTTTTTATTTTATCATCTTAATATTGATGGATATTACAGTCACACGGTACTTGATAACTTTCTAACCAACAATTGTAGTATGTTATTGATTCTGTTCTTTTGTTAGAATATTTGACAGCATAGATTATCATAGACAAGTATGTACTCTCAGTGTGTGTGTCAACTGCACTAGATTACACTAGAAGAGGCAAGCGATAGTAAGCTGTGTGACATATGATCAATCAACTGACATCTTGACAATGATCGATAGACGTATTACTATCACTCCAAGTCGGATGCAGATCTCTAGTGCTTTCTATAGTTCTTCATCGGTGGCTCTTTAAATGTCATTAGTTGCTTTCGTGAGCATATTGTCTCAATGAAGATATATACACTAAACTGACCTCTCGTTTTGTTACATCTATTTGTCTATCTATCTGTCTGTCCAACTATATGTGTATCTGTCTGATCATCTATCTGTCTATGTGTCTATCTGTCTATCTATATGTATGTCCATCTATCTGTCTACGTGTTTATATGGCTATGTGTCTATATGTATGTCTGCACATCTATATGTGTATATGTGTGTCGATCTATCTGTCTCACTGTCTGTCTATCTGTCTATATGTCTATCTGTCTGTCTATCTGAATATCTGTCTGTCTGTCTACATATTTGTCTGTCTGTAAATAAATATGTCTCTATGTCTGTCTATATGTCTGTCAATCTCTGTGTCTGTATGTCTATATGTCTGTCCATCTGTCTCTCTGTCTGTCTATCTGTATATCTGTCCGTCCGTTTGTCCATCTTTCTCTCTTGCTTGGTATCTCATTTTATCTATCGCTCTCTCTCTCTCTATATATATATATATATATATACTGGCAACTGTACCCGTTCTTTGAATAGTATTTCCACTTTTGTTCTAGAACTAAGTGCATGCAGTCCATGAACAAATATAAATGTTCTAGAACTAAGTGCATGCAGTCCATGAACAAACATAAATGTTCTAGAACTAAGTGCATGCAGTCGATGAACAAACATAAATGTTCTAGAACTAAGTGCATGCAGTCCATGAACAAACATAAATGTTCTAGAACTAAGTGCATGCAGTCCATGAACAAACATAAATGATCTAGAACTAAGTGCATGCAGTCGATGAAGAAACATAATGTTCTAGAACTAAGTGCATGCAGCCCGATGAACAAACATAAATGTTCTAGAACTAAGTGCATGCAGTCCATGAACAAACAAAATGTTCTAGAACTAAGTGCATGCAGTCCATGAACAAACATAAATGTTCTAGAACTAAGTGCATGCAGTCGATGAACAAACATAAATGTTCTAGAACTAAGTGCATGCAGTCGATGAACAAACATAAATGTTCTAGAACTAAGTGCATGCAGTCCATGAACAAACATAAATGTTCTAGAACTAAGTGCATGCAGTCGATGAACAAACATAAAAGTTGATATTGTATTGTTTTTTTGTTGTATCTAAAGAATAAAGAGTGGAGGTGACCATGTTGTCATTTCTTATGGTAAGGTTGATATATCTAGATAGAATTATGTAAGAGCTAATATGAACAAATTATCGTTGTTAAGAACTCTAAATAAAAGCGACATAAATTGGACCAAGAGAACTACATTAATACAGTAAGTTGATTCTAGCCAGTTCTTCGCACGGAATTCATAGTTTAGTTTTAGTTTAAACTGTTTTTAAATTTAAAGAATATAGATGATGATTTTGCACTGTTCTTTGCGTTATCTCAACCCACACGTTAAGTTGACTATGCTTTCTATCCTTAAATTGAAGATATTTCTCTGATTTTCATTCCTGTTCGTTTTAATCTTATATTAAGGTTAACATCTGTAGTTAAATCCTACTTACGATTCAGCAACTCAGTGTAACATTTCCTGTGTTATGTATGTACCTTTATTCTGTGAGTGAATGTTTAAGCCAACTTACGATTCAGCTAACTCATTGTAACATTTCCTGTGTTATGTATGTACCTTTATTCTGTGAGTGAATGTTTAATCCAACTTACGATTCAGCTAACTCATGGTAACATTTCCTGTGTTATGTATGTACCTTTATTCTGTGAGTGAATGTTTAAGCCAACTTACGATTCAGCTAACTCATTGTAACATTTCCTGTGTTATGTATGTACCTTTATTCTGTGAGTGAATGTTTAAGCCAACTTACGATTCAGCTAACTCATTGTAACATGTCCTGTGTTATGTATGTACCTTTATTCTGTGGGTGAATGTTTAAGCCAACTTACGATTCAGCTAACTCATTGTAACATTTCCTGTGTTATGTATGTACCTTTATTCTGTGGGTGAATGTTTAAGCCAACTTACGATTCAGCTAACTCATTGTAACATTTCCTGTGTTATGTATGTACCTTTATTCTGTGAGTGAATGTTTAAGCCAACTTACGATTCAGCTAACTCATTGTAACATTTCCTGTGTTATGTATGTACCTTTATTCTGTGAGTGAATGTTTAAGCCAACTTACGATTCAGCTAACTCATTGTAACATTTCCTGTGTTATGTATGTACCTTTATTCTGTGAGTGAATGTTTAAGCCAACTTACGATTCAGCTAACTCATTGTAACATTTCCTGTGTTATGTATGTACCTTTATTCTGTGAGTGAATGTTTAAGCCAACTTACGATTCAGCTAACTCATTGTAACATTTCCTGTGTTATGTATGTACCTTTATTCTGTGAGTGAATGTTTAAGCCAACTTACGATTCAGCTAACTCATTGTAACATTTCCTGTGTTATGTATGTACCTTTATTCTGTGAGTGAATGTTTAAGCCATTGCCTTGTGTTCCGAAGGTCATCGGTTCGAATCCAAACTGCACAGTTCTGCTCATGGGTGTTTGATTTTCCAGAGACCCTAAGATTATTGCCGGAGCTACATCTGTGGTGCTTTGTCTAATACTATTATTAGGGGGAGTGCCATTTCTGCAGAGAGGGGATAAGCGATATGAGGTCAAACCTGGTGCAATGAAGTCAATGCTTCGGCTGTAGAATAATTAGAATATGTTATTTATCTCTTTATTCATTGTAAGATGTGTATAACTGTTTGAATTTAGATAGTAACGAGATTTGTATAACTGTCTCATTTTACATAGTAACGAGATTTGTATAACTGTTTGATTTTACATAGTAACGAGATTTGTATAACTGTTTGATTTTAGATAGTAACGAGATTTGTATAACTGTTTGATTTTACATAGTAACGAGATTTGTATAACTGTTTGATTTTAGATAGTAACGAGATTTGTATAGTTGTTTGATTTGACATAGAAACGAGATTTGTATAACTGTTTGATTTTACATAGTAACACGATTTGTATAACTGTTTCATTTTACATAGTAACGAGATTTGTATAACTGTTTGATTTTACATAGTAACGAGATTTGTATAGTTGTTTGATTTGACATAGAAACGAGATTTGTATAACTATTTGATTTTACATAGTAACAAGATTTGTATAACTGTTTCATTTTACATAGTAACGAGATTTGTATAACTGTTTGATTTTACATAGTAACGAGATTTGTATAGTTGTTTGATTTGACATAGAAACGAGATTTGTATAACTGTTTGATTTTACATAGTAACAAGATTTGTATAACTGTTTCATTTTACATAGTAACGAGATTTGTATAACTGTTTCATTTTAGATAGTAACGAGATTTGTATAACTATTTAATGTTAGATAGTAACGAGATTTGTATAACTGTTTGATTTCAGATAGTAACGAGATTTGTATAACTGTTTCATGTTAGATAGTAACGAGATTTGTATAACTGTTTGATTTTAGATAGTAACGAGATTTATATAACTATTTGATTTTACATAGTAACGATATTTGTATAATTATTAGATTTTAGATATTCTAAATTATGGAAGCTATATACATGCCAAATGCCAAGTTGGTTGCATGCAAGGACAGAGGATGAAATTGTTTAGTCACCAACTAAAAATGCAGCAATTCTCCAGCCCATTTCTATTTTAAAAAACTGAGCGTAATAATACTTCTCATGTGTACAGCGAGCAAAATGAACTTTTGGATGGCTACTGCAGCGAAGGACGGAGGACAGAGCACGCATGGGAATGTCCAATGTGCCATGTCGTCAATCGCATAACATAATCTAAAATCACTGAGAGTAAAAGCGAAGTTTTTAGTGTTCGTATACCAAGAGTAGTTTGTTGCTACCGTTGTCTTGGCCTTTCCCTGTTCAGTCTTACATAAGCCGCGCAATCTATGACTGTTCTCTCGTAATCAATGGGAAGATTAAGTTTAAGAAATGATGTCAGTATCCGAGACATGATAATATTTATGAATCAATCGTTTTCAAAGTTCAAATTTTGAATTAATGTCTAGTTTTTCTTCCCCTTCATTATCCACGATGTCCGAATCATTTTTCTGCCACACTTAAATTTTTTAAAAGTTCTGATTTTCATTTTAATGTTTCATTTATGACAAAAAATGTGCTACGGAAGACAAAATGCAAGTTATATTTCAAGCTTTACTTGAGATGTTATGTCTGTTGTGTCAATTTGTATTCATACAGTAACAATATATTACATAAAATATATTACATAAAACATATTACTTCAAACATATTACATAGGACATATTATAGAAAATATATTACATAAAACATATTACTTCAAACATATTACTTCAAACATATTACATAGACATATTATAAAGACATATTATAGAAAACATATTACATAAAGCATACTACATGAAACATATTACATACAATATATTATATAAAACATATTACAGAAATCATATTACATAAAACATACTACATGAAACATATTACATAAAATATATTATATAAAACATATTACATAAAATATATTACATAAAACATATTACATAAAACATATTACATCCAACATATTACATCCAACATATTACATCCAACATATTACATTCAACATATTACATCCAACATATTACATCCAACATATTACATCCAACATATTACATCCAACATATTACATAAAAGAAGACATCAAGATGTTATCTACTGCGACTTGAACATCCAATTTGTATAGACATGAGATAGTCAATTATTCTATTTCTCTTTAAACTATATTGTCGTTACCTTATGACTAACATACATACGATTTGTCTATACTCTATAGTGTGTCTTCTGCAGAAGTTCTAAACACTGTCAACAATCACATCATTTCTAGCTACATATGAAGATCAATTTAGAACTACTAAAATATGATCAAATATCTCTAGTCATCAGATAATGAGATGAGGTTACATTGAAACGAAGCATTACATTATCTGTGGTAATTCGAGAAGGAGACATTTGATAACATTCTATCAAACAGCGTTTCCAAAACTGGGGTCCACGAACCCCCGGGAGTCCACGAGGTACTCACATGGGACCTCACGGGATTGACGAAATATTATAATCTTTGACATTTCAAACACAAAATACATTTTTTTAAACATGTATAAAAACAGTGGTAAACTAGTTTAGGTGCGAAATCAAAGAGCGCGGACCAGTCCGGAGTCTAACTTTCTAACAGGACAAAATGAAATATCATGTGAAGTTGTCCGCAGTCTGAGAACATTGTGTTAATATTGTAACACAAAGACAATTCATTCCTGTCCTTTTTCATATATACACAAGCTAATCTGGTCCGTGGTAGCAAAATCTGTTTAAAAGGGGGTCCACAGTCATGTATAGTTTGGGAACCGCTGAGCTAAAATGTATCCCAATTAATAAGGAAAGTTTGGGAACCGCTGAGCTAAAATGTATCCCAATTAATAAGGAAAGTTGAAAAGTTGGCAAAAACTAAGCTTTTCATTATATCAAATAATAAATCAAACAGCACGGTTCAATTTCTTGATTATATTTGGAGTAATAATGGGGAGTTGGAATTTAATGAAATCAGTTCGACGGAGGAGATTGAGCGAGTTACCCAGGATAGAGCGGTATGGATAAATTGCATGCAGGCTCTATGTAACGTACAACGTTACGAGAGGAATTATTATTATTATATTAGTTTGTAAGATGATTTGAAGAACTCAATTTCATACTTAATTCGTTGCCTGCTGTTACATTATACACTAACAAATAATAATAACAATAATGTAACAGTAGGCAACGAATTAAGTATGAAATTGAGTTCTTCAAATCATCTTACAAACTAATATAATAATAATAATTCCTCTCGTAACGTTATACGTTACATAGAGCCTGCATGCAATTTATCCATACCGCTCTATCCTGGGTAACTCGCTCAATCTCCTCCGTCGAACTGAGACCAATATTTCTTGCCTCTCTCAGCACAATTCGTTTCAGGGTCTCCTTAGGTCGTCCTCTTTCTCGTGAATCGTTTACATCCCACTTCAATGCCTGCTTTGATATTTTTTTAATAATTTCTTCACAAGGTGTATCCAACATATCTCCATCTTCTCCTTCGTATAACAGTTGTTACTTGTGGTTGACCAGGCATTTCTCTGATTTCATCACTTCTCCTGAATTCGTTTCATTTATGTACATTATTTTCATTATGTACATTATTTTATGCACATTATACACATTATGCACATTATACACAGTATGCACATTATGCACATTATGCACATTATGCACATTATGCACATTATGTAGACGAGACAGAGAAAGACAAAAGATACAATTTTAGATATCCTGACTAAATGGCACAATAAAGCGTCAACGTCTGAGTTGACAGCAAATACCAAAGATAGAGATTTGTGGAGATCCATGATCGCCTACGTCAGCCGGCACGGCACTTGATGATCATGACATTATTGTCCCGAGACATCTATTTTTTAAAAGCATTCAACTTGCTTTCTATATCTTTAGTCATTTTCCAAATCTCGCTGGCATATGTTACATTGGCATAAATGAATATGAACACATTTTAATGTGATATATAATTACATTACGTACAAATAATGACACTTGTATGGTTATTTATAACGTCTCTAAACCTCAATGTTGTTGTAAACGCAATGTTTGATTTCTGACAGCCTAGTAAATATAACTGTGTAAATGGGCTATATAAGTTGATGAGAAAATTAAATATCGGCACAAGTCGATAAATAGAGAACATACAACTTTTCCGTCTGATGTTTAAATCGCTATAAAGAATGGCATTGCCAGTGACGGCTCGTTCTCAGTTTTGTTGGTGGGACCAGACATTTTGTTCCGGATAAATCATGGTTTTTGGTTGCTATATTTTAATTTATAAAATATTTTGTTTTCTTTTTCCGATCCAGAAGCACTTGAGCTGAAAGCACTTCGGCTCGGTGTCATGGACATCGTAACCCTTCGGCTCGGTGCCACGAACACCGTAAATCTGGGGAACCTGTAGCTTTTCTGCCAGTCCGCGGAGTTGAACCCGCAATTACAGAGGACTAGTCACTCGTAGTCCAACGCGCTACGAACACGATGGGCACGCGGGCTATAAAATAATAAATACACGTTATACATTATTTTTGGTGGGACCCGGCCCCACTGGCCCTTAATGACGAGCCGCCACTGGGCATTGCTATCGACAAATTTAGAAATCAATTATGATTATAATAGATGAACGTCAGTTAATAGTGATGGCGCAAGAGGAATAAAATTAAACGTTATATGTCATTAGTTGTTATATAAACGTGAGAGAGTTGTGTAACACATGCAGCATCTTTGTTCATCAACATAACAACTATATAAAAAAATTAATGTTTGAAATATAAGAATTGCTCGTGTGGTGTTGGAGCCCTCTATGGAAGCAACGAATAGTAACACTGCCACCAACAAAGCATGTCGTAAAAGGCGACTGAGGTAGGAGCCTAGGGAAACTACCCTGGTAAATAAAAAGCGTTGCAGAAATCGGATGTGCCGGCCTACTTGTAGGCGCATAACTTGCATAACGTACAATCGCTCTTAGTCTCAGATGACATACAAATCACAAAGAGTGATCGACATTGAGCCTTGGAAGAAGAAGAATAACAGAATAATTTGATTCCGGAGCAATTAGTAAAGCATTCAAATAATATAAATATAACAGCTATCAGAAAAATATTATCTGTTATTATTTGTTGAACTGGCATAGTTGATTACGACGAGACATACACGCTGATCAGTCTCTCCTAGCAGAAGTCGAAGGATATTATGCTGATGGTTCCTGTGACTTGCTTTGCTACTAATTCTACCAGTCATGTGCCCAGTCTTATTCAATTAAAGTTTGAGACAATATCCCTTACCAAATGAAAGAATAAAAATCAATAAACTAACAGATCTCAACACACAAGAATCATATCTACACAGAATCACAGACTTTTTTCCAAGACTACCTAAACAAACAAATTATTAAAAGAAGAATGGACATTAATTAAGAGAGCATTATTAGAAGCAGCCAGAGAAACATGTGGAACAATAAAATACGGAGGCACGAGACAAAACAACTACCAGTTATTAGAATGACAAGTAAATATAGCAGCATAGGAGATAAAATGTAGATTTCACTGGCAAAAATCAGACAACAAAACGACTGAGTTAACTGAGTTATAGAAGAGCAACAAAGCAAGTCAAATATTTTATAGAAAGAGCTAAAATACAATCATGGGAAGATTATAGTGAAATGTTGAATTCAACATCAAAAGCTCAAGAAGAATGTCCTATAGGAAAGTTATGAGGTACAGAAAAGAACAATATGATCATATCGAAATTATTAACGATGAAAAGGGAACTGTTTTAAGCGAAACAAAACTTATCATAAACATATGACGACAATACTTTAACGAACTTCACAACAAGATGACCAACTCAACACTCAAGAAAACAAAACTTATCATAAACATATGACGACAATACTTTAACGAACTTCCCAACAAGAGGACCAACTCAACAATCAAGAAAACAAAACTTATCATAAACATATGACGACAATATTTTAACGGACTTCCCAACAAGAGGACCAACTCAACACTCAAGAAAACAAAACTTATCATAAACATATGACGACAATACTTTAACGAACTTCTTAATTTACAACAAGAGAACCAACTCAAGAAAACAAAACTTATCATAAGCAAGGCTAGAACCATAAAACATTTAGTGATTAGAAATGATGTTAGATACCACTCAAATACCAGGCCCATACAATATTTCTACACCTACTCAAAGCAACTAAAGAGGTCCAAATAAACTGGCTATACAGATTATTCAACCAAGTCTGGATCACACAAAGCTCACATGATTGCAGAAAGCAAAATACGAGTTCCATCTGACGACAAAAATGTGAACAAGGTATGCACGTGATTAGAAGGAAAATGAGAAATATCGATACTGAGAAATAGAAGTACATCGACAATTATTCTGTAAACTTAAAAGGCTATGCCATACTATCAATCCACAATTTAATGGCTCACACATGGTATATATATACGTGTGTACGTCTTCCAGTTTATGTCAATAACCAGTTTGGAGTATATTAATGTTTACAGAAAAAATAAAAGAATATACTCGTATATATATATACCACATAAACATAGGGGTATTAAGAATGATTGATTGATTGATAGGGCCATCATCATTACATTTCGGTGAGTAGCCATGTGTGCTATGATTTCTTATTACACAGTAAGATCTCAGCTGCAGTGCACGAACTCCGTAGCACAGGCGAGGGTCCCTGATGTAATTTTGAAGATGGTAAAGACATCTTTTGGAATTTTATTTTTAATCTTTTATAATGAATTTTGCCCAGGCAGCGGCTTTCCAGCCTGCTCTTCTCGATTGTGAACTGCGAATGGTTCTTCTACGTGGTCAAATTGAACACGGGACCTACGTTTTATCGTCCGTCTTTGATAGGGCTAGGAACTCGATCTCACCTACACTGAGATCAGGGATCTCTGTAAAAATATGCAGATGGCTCCACGAGGGAGCGAACCTGATACCTTCGGCACGAGAGACAAACATCTAAACTCTACACCACAGAGACAAACATCTAAACTCTACACCACAGAGACAAACATCTAAACTCTACACCACAGAGACAAACATCTAAACTCTACACCACAGAGACAAACATCTAAACTCTACACCACAGAGACAAACATCTAAACTCTACACCACAGAGACAAACATATAAACTCTACACCACAGAGACAAGCATCTAAACTCTACACCACAGAGACAAACATCTAAACTCTACACCACAGAGACAAACATCTAAACTCTACACCACAGAGACAAACATCTAAACTCTACACCACAGAGACAAACATCTAAACTCTACACCACAGAGACAAACATCTAAACTCTACACCACAGAGACAAACATCTAAACTCTACACCACAGAGACAAACATCTAAACTCTACACCACAGAGACAAACATCTAAACTCTACACCACAGAGACAAACATCTAAACTCTACACCACAGAGACAAACATCTAAACTCTACACCACAGAGACAAACATCTAAACTCTACACCACAGAGACAAACATCTAAACTCTACACCACAGAGACAAACATCTAAACTCTACACCACAGAGACAAACATCTAAACTCTACACCAGAGACAAACATCTAAACTCTACACCACAGAGACAAACATCTAAACTCTACACCACAGAGACAAACATCTAAACTCTACACCACAGAGACAAACATCTAAACTCTACACCACAGAGACAAACATCTAAACTCTACACCACAGAGACAAACATCTAAACTCTACACCACAGAGACAAACATCTAAACTCTACACCACAGAGACAACATCAACTCTACAGAGACAAACATCTAAACTCTACACCACAGAGACAAACATCTAAACTCTACACCACAGAGACAAACATCTAAACTCTACACCAGAGACAAACATCTAAACTCTACACCACAGAGACAAACATCTAAACTCTACACCACAGAGACAAGCATCTAAACTCTACACCACAGAGACAAACATCTAAACTCTACACCACAGAGACAAACATCTAAACTCTACACCACAGAGACAAACATCTAAACTCTACACCAGAGACAAACATCTAAACTCTACACCACAGAGACAAACATCTAAACTCTACACCACAGAGACAAACATGTATGAAGAACAGCAGCAGTATATGCCTACATTGTGATCTTGTCAGTAACATATTGTATACGACTAATTATATCTTGTGAAAGAAATACATCAATACAAATAAGATGAGATGTAAATACATATGATGTACTGTTCACAGGTCAAAGACGAGATGTAAATACATATGATGTACTGTTCACAGATCAAAGACGAGATGTAAATACATATGATGTGCTGTTCACAGATCAAAAATAAATGATAAATATAGAAATCAGTTGCATGTAACAACAGCTAAACAAAATTGTGAGTTCATTTAATCAGAAAACATTAATTCAGTCTGAGCTAAAAGAACAATCCGCCCCTGAATTAGAAATCTGACTGTATATGAAAAATCGAAAGATGAATACGACATATAATTAGAAATGTTGGTCTGAAGTCATTTTCATCATGCAAGTAAAAAAATTGTCTCTAGTCACGCAATCAGGAACAAAGGTGGACAAGAAGAATAAGCTAGGCACCCAGAGGAGCATAGAGTCATAATTGTAGACTGACACGGAAAGGGGATTATGTACTTGAATCAGAATTAGCATTATCTTTATATTTGGTTTTATAATACGATCTATCTTGTCGGTAGAAATAATACATCTAGCATGAGACTCTACCGTCAAGATTATATGACTTATCTTGTTCTTATAAATAATACATCTATAGTCCGTTCAACTTGTCATGCCCACAGATAACAATTTGTATCTTTGTAACCATTTGATTAAATAACTTGAAAAATTGCATGTGAACTACACATGTTCCCGACGCTACAAAATATTTTTGCCATCAAACCATCTAGAAGTTTCCTCTATTGTGCTATATATTTAACACCTCCATTGGCATGGTTGAAGAAAACTAATGTTTACAGCAATTTAATACATTCATGACAAAAATAGCAACATTTCGGACGAATTCCATTGTTTTTTTAACAGTTCTTGCATTTTCCGTGCACGAATTCGACTCGTTGTTCATGGTGAATAAATGACGTTATTAGTAGGACAAGGTCTGTTAGCTAAAGGTGTATTTCGAAATTAGTGTGGAGCTATTGCATAATGTTACTTACTTCCCAAAACAGACATTGATATATCATTTCTAATAAGTTTGAAGTTACAATATAAAAAAGTGTGATTGATACTATACACGCATTTCTGCATAGAGGAAGATATGGGTCATCTGTACCACAGTATACAAGAACTAGAGAAACGAGCTATTTTATTATAGAGATACCTCCCTACAACATATGTTATCACACGCACATTGTATCGAAGAAGTAGCGATTTGAAAAGAACGTCTCAACGTATCTTCGCCATTGTTAATCCCAAGTCTGGACGTGAAAGGGGGATGACATTATAACATGGCAGCTAACTTTAACTGTAATGTAACATATTTAAAAATAATCATACAACTAAGTCTACATTTCTTGTTTATTTCATGACTATTGCAAATATCAACAGTGACCCCCTTGTATAATCTGGGATGATACGCCTTTGCATGAGACTTGTCATCAAATGTCATTTTGGTGCATTTACTGTAAAAACCAAAATTCTATATCAGACTCGCCAATTATGCCGCCAACATCAAAGGAAACCGTTATATTACAAAATCCAGGTTTCCTGTAGCAATTTCTTCCATCAGACATTTGCGTCGGTATAATTCTAAGATTAGGTGCAAAGTTTGTCTACTGTAGAATTGATGGTTTTGCTACAATTCGTAGTGGACTTCGGACATGAGTTGTTGAACGGACTATAGTATGCGTTCGGTTAATATGACTTATCGTGTCCTTATAAATAATACATCTAGCATGAGACTCTATCGACAAGATTACAAATTGACATCATCATTTCATCTCTCTATATTTCCAATTATGCAAGGATATAATAGTTTGGCGAGGCTGCATTCTGAGGTCGTATAGATCTATGTAGTTACATTTTTATGTGATGTTGACGATATAATCAACGAAGATTGGATTATGTATAAAATGTGGATGAAGTTGACAGCGTATTTCTAAGACACTATTTTACGAAAACTACCAGCACGCGCATACTTAATTTGAAGGTAACCTGTTGAACACCCACCAGAACCACCTGCTGAAGACTGGATTCATGGGCGCAGCTAGTCTTGCAGTCAGAACTTCAGTGTGTATGAAATCTTCTTCGCACAAAAAAGATATATATAGTTATCAGTTAAACTAGACTGAACATCTATAGTGCGTTTCAAAATGATTTTCCGCGGGGAAATTTAATATCTCTGCAACCGCTTGATCGTAATTGTTGTAACTTTGCATATGATCTAATGATCGTAATGTCCCGAGGTTGATATTTTTAAACTCAATAACAAACGTAAGGTTTAAAATTTTCTTTATGTAAAGTATATAAAAGTGACCATCTCCTTAGCCAACCATATAATTAGAAGTATTACCCCTTCATATTTGTGAGATGTTGCAAGTTCCACGACTTGCACGTTTTCACGTGGTTTTCCCGATTTTAATCGCTTTATCGCACTTTAAAAAATGTATAATGATCCTTCGGTGTGTTTAGTTACAATTTACCGTTTGTGTTTTCAGAGCATAGGTGTATTACAAAACGTTTAGTATTCTAGATTTGTTATACAATGGGTATGAAAATCAAGTTTCTTACACTGCATACAGTGGCTGTGAAAATGTATAAATATTTTATCAGAGAATCTAATCGTGGAAAACTGTATCGGAGTATATCAAATCCTGAACAGAGAACTATGCATGCTTTGGGCTTAAGTAAAAGATATCTACATAAAATACTCAATGTTAATGAAGCTGTCAGTACAGTCAATACATTGACTCAAGGCAGAAAGAAAGTAGTAGACAATTTTGACAGGGATGTGATTAGAATCGAAATTTGCAGAATGTTCGATTCCAAAGAAACTGTGACACTAAGAAAGCTGAAGATTAGGTTAAGAATACACAATGACATTGATGTATCGAAATCAACGTTATGGAGAACTGTTAGAAGCATCGGCTTTACTTTTAGGAAGTACTCTAATGGGATAAATGTCATCTGCGAGAAGCCGCATTTAGTACGTCTGAGAAGTAAATATTTACGTGAAATACGGAACTGCGTAATCAAGGTTACGATATTGTGTATGTGGATGAAACCTGGATCAATGCTCACCACACTATTGAAAAGGAGTGGCAGTTATCCGATGGAACAATTAAACGATATGCACCTAGTGGAAAAGGACAACGTCTGATAATGGCACATGCAGGCAGCAGACAAAATGGGCTGGTTAAAGATGCTGAACTTATTTTCACTTCCAATTATACGGACAACAGGGACTATCATACCGAGATGAACGGTAACATATTTAGAGATTGGATTGAACATACTCTTCTTCCGTCCCTAGACAGACCATCCTGTGTGATAATGGACAACGCATCATACCACAACACTGTATCAGAAGAAGACAAAATCCCGACATCTTCGAGTACAAAAGATGCTATAAAACTTTGGCTCAGAAAGGAGAACATTCCATTTAACGAAGGGCTTTTGAAGCCTGAATTACTATCTATTGTTAAAACATCACAGAAGACCGGGGTATTCCAAACAGACAAGTTGATTCAACAGCATGATCATGTGTGTTTGAGACTACCACCTTATCATTCACACTTAAACCCAATTGAACTCATTTGGGCCAAAGTTAAAGGACTGGTAGCAGCTGAAAATAAAACTTTCAAGCTAAGCAATATGAAAGAACTAACATATGCCGCCCTGTCGAAGATAGACAGAGATTATTGGTGTAAATGCGAAAGACCATGTCTTAAAAGAGGAAAATGACTACTGGGACAAAGATGGACTGTCGTTCGTGCAGCCAAGAATAGTCATCAATAGTTTAGACTCATCGGACTCAGAATAAGTGAGTAAACACTTTATATGATTTATTTAATATGAGTTATCTCACCCTCCAAAATTCGAATTGTATATACGCCTATGCCGAAAATATGTGATTTTTTAAATTTACGGTAAATTATTTTCTTCCAGCACCAAATAATTACTAGGTTTGAAAAGATCAAAGTAATTCGCCGTTGCAAGAAAAATACACTACCTGCAACATTGAATTTTAGAAAATCGTTGGGACATCGGAAATACAACACCACATGCAAAAATCACGTTCATCCATGCAATGAATATGGAGATATGTGAGGCCAATCGTTGACCAAACGTTTTGAAACGCACTATTAAAGTCTTCCAGAAGTAGAGTGACTTTTAACGACACTGAACATCTAGAGGTCTTCCAGACGTAGAGTGACTTGTAACAAGACTGAACATCTAGAGATCTTCCAGAAGTAGAGTGACTTGTAACAAGACTGAACATCTAGAAGTCTTCCAGACGTAGAGTGACTTGTTACAAGACTGAACATCTAGAGATCTTCCAGAAGTAGAGTGACTTGTAACAAGACTGAACATCTAGAAGTCTTCCAGACGTAGAGTGACTGATTACAAGACTGAACATCTAGAAGTCTTCCAGACGTAGAGTGACTTGTTACAAGACTGAACATCTAGAAGTCTTCCAGACGTAGAGTGACTTGTTACAAGACTGAACATCTAGAGATCTTCCAGAAGTAGAGTGACTTGTAACAAGACTGAACATCTAGAAGTATTCCAGACGTAGAGTAACTTGTTACAAGACTGAACATCTAGAGATCTTCCAGAAGTAGAGTGACTTGTAACAAGACTGAACATCTAGAGGTCTTCCAGACGTAGAGTGACTTGTAACAAGACTGAACATCTAGAGATCTTTCAGAAGTAGAGTGACTTGTAACAAGACTGAACATCTAGAGATTTTCAGAAGTAGAGTGACTTGTAACAAGACTGAACATCTAGAGATTTTTCAGAAGTAGAGTGACTTGTAACAAGACTGAACATCTAGAGATCTTTCAGAAGTAGAGTGACTTGTAACAAGACTGAACATCTAGAGATTTTTCAGAAGTAGAGTGACTTGTAACAAGACTGAACATCTAGAGATCTTTCAGAAGTAGAGTGACTTGTAACAAGACTGAACATCTAGAGGTCTTCCAGAAGTAGAGTGACTTGTAACAAGACTGAACATCTAGAAGTCTTCCAGACGTAGAGTGACTTGTAACAAGACTGAACATCTAGAGATCTTTCAGAAGTAGAGTGACTTGTAACAAGACTGAACATCTAGAGATCTTTCAGATGTAGAGTGACTTGTAACAAGACTGAACATCTAGAGATCTTCCAGAAGTAGAGTGACTTGTGTTTTGTTAACCAATAACTGGTTTCTCTTTCCAAAGAACACAATCACAATACAGATCAACTTACTAAAAAATAATAACATTTTCCGTAGCCTTTTGAAAACTTGGGTATGATGTGCTTGTCATTTCCTATTTCTAGACCCTAGTATGAAGGAGGCAGGAGGGCCAGTTCCTTTCCTCACGTGTGGAACTTCGAGGTAAGAATTTAAAACACATACCCCACTCGTGTTTGAGTCGATAGGCATTACGCTAATCGGACCCACGACCAACATACTACTACTGCTGCTACTACTACCGCTGCTGCTGCACTGCTGCTGCTACTGCTGCTGCACTGCTGCTGCTACTGCAGCAACTACCGCTGCACCTGCTGCTGCTGCTGCTACTGCTGCTCTACACCTACTGCTACCACCGCTACCGCGCTGCCACGCTGCCACGGCGGCTGCTGCTGCCCTACGCTGCTACCTGCGCTGCTACTGCTACTGCTGCTGCTACTACTACTACTACTGCTACTGCTGCACTGCTACACTGCTACGCTGCTACGGCGTGCTGCTGCTCCTACTGCTGCTACTACTACTAAATCGTGAGCTCAATAAAACATAGGATGAGATATCAACACACAACCAGGAATAAATACTATTGTTCCTCAAAGTGACAACGCAATCACACGACATTTTATCTAGATAACCATAATTATACAAACAAATAGTGTCGTCAATAATATGTCACAAGCAGCAGACGTGTGGTCCTGGTTTAATTCCACAGTTGGAGTGACATTTATTCCTAGACATAAAGGTCATCAGGTCAACCCATCCTTAATTGGTTGCCAGAAAAGCACTGAGTAGTAAAGATAGTCGATGTGATGTTGACCACATTATCTATCATGTGAATGACAAGTACACGTCAATGAAAAGTACAGGCATAACACAGTTTTCCCTAACACATCATCTTACTGTGAAAGGGTTGTTAAACTTACTACTAGCAGAAAATTTATTGGAAAAGTTTGATTGAATATACTATAAAGTCAATATGTGTACCCAGTTCTTGTCACCGTGGAATACGTTTGAGAATTAAAACTAAGCCAGAAATTACGTAGAGTAGAGGGACTGAGATGGTATGATAAGATGACGAACGAGGAATTCAGAGAAAGAACTAAACAGATACCAGTGAATAAACAAATAAGGAAGAGACGCTGGTGATGGATAGGACATACAATGAGAAAACCGTTTGAAAACATAGCAAGATATATACTGTTTTGGAACCAGCATGGAAAGAGGAGTGGGGGGAAGGCCTGGACAGACCCGGATAAGAGAGCTGGAGGTTGATATTTAAAAGGATAAGTAAAACATGGAAAGAATAGGAAGGGATGGCAGGAAAGAGGAAGAGCTGGAAGAAGTTAGGTGAAGACATATGCTCCGTTGGGAGTTGAATGGTGAAGAAGAAGAAATCAAATATTAAAACAGAATAAAACCTACTAATTACATTAGTATAAAGAGACAGAACGACAACACTGTATATTTCTTGTAGAAGCATTATTTATCAGCACTGCAACATCACAAGGATATAGATAGATAGATTAAACAAAGAAGTACACACAAATAAAATAAAAATGACGATGTTAATAATTGTGTTTCTATTTATGGTCTAGCTCATGATGTGGCTTGTCAGAAAATTAGTACGAACGGGTTGTCAGTGAGCTTGTTGTACTGTTCGAGTTTCATAATATGGAATTAGTTCACGACACAGGAGACAGTTGTTAGCATTTCGTGTGATTTTCGTTGGCATAGGAACGGAGCAATTATGGGGTGACCCGTTGAAGTGATGTTGGAACCGTACAAATGAACTATGAATATGGAAATACGAGTTTGATCAAATAATCTAGAAAATATAGATTATAATAAATGTACATTAATATTAAACAGTCAGGAACAAACGATATAGAAAATAAACAAAAGAGTTTCTATTTGATTGAGAATGTGTGGCAACTATACAGTTACACAGAAAAATAAATCTATTATTTACTAACCACTGAGAGTTGTACAGTTATCTGCAGATTGACCAATTTGAAATGTGCATTTTAAAAGAAATGACATTCATTATGCAGTGATTAGAAACAAAGCTTGCAAATGGAAAACGAAAGTGACAAGAGAGGAGGAGGGGCGGTGTCTGATAACTGTATTATATAATGGAGAGAGATAAAACCATTGCTACGCCACTCTCAAATCTGATGTTATATATTGTATGTACGTGTTGTATGTTATTGATATAAATCGATCTGCCTTTTTAGCTCAGATTGGGGCATATGCCCTAAACCAACGCATGCCAAGTCTTACTATCTCTACCTATCTCCTGCAGCTCCCTTCCGTTCATCTTTATTATGTTGATCTCTGCCTCCAAATCTCATCTCCGTGTATTTCTAGTCTTCTCTTTCTTACTTCATATCAACGATTGAGTTATGTACTTCATATCAACGATTGAGTGATGTACTTCATATCAACGATTGAGTTAATTACTTCATATCAACGATTGAGTGATGTACTTCATATCAACGATTGAGTTATGTACTTCATATCAACGATTGAGTGATGTACTTCATATCAACGATTGAGTGATGTACTTCATATCAACGATTATGTGAGTATCAATTAGTACTTCATATCAACGATTGAGTTATTTACTTCATATCAACGATTGAGTTATTTACTTCATATCAACGATTGAGTTATTTACTTCATATCAACGATTGAGTTAATTACTTCATATCAACGATTGAGTTAATTACTTCATATCAACGATTGAGTGATGTACTTCATATCAACGATTGAGTTATTTACTTCATATCAACGATTGAGTTATTTACTTCATATCAACGATTGAGTTATTTACTTCATATCAACGATTGAGTTATTTACTTCATATCAACGATTGAGTTATTTACTTCATATCAACGATTGAGTTATTTAGTTCATATCAACGATTGAGTTATGTACTTCATATCAACGATTGAGTTATTTACTTCATATCAACGATTGAGTAATACTTCTATCAACGATTGGTTATTTACTTCATATCAACGATTGAGTGATGTACTTCATATCAACGATTGAGTTATGTACTTCATATCAACGATTGAGTTATGTACTTCATATCAACGATTGAGTTAATTACTTCATATCAACGATTGAGTGATGTACTTCATATCAACGATTGAGTTATGTACTTCATATCAACGATTGAGTGATGTACTTCATATCAACGATTGAGTGATGTACTTCATATCAACGATTGAGTTATTTACTTCATATCAACGATTGAGTGATGTACTTCATATCAACGATTGAGTTATTTACTTCATATCAACGATTGAGTTATTTACTTCATATCAACGATTGAGTTATTTACTTCATATCAACGATTGAGTTATTTACTTCATATCAACGATTGAGTTATTTACTTCATATCAACGATTGAGTTATTTACTTCATATCAACGATTGAGTGATGTACTTCATATCAACGATTGAGTTATTTACTTCATATCAACGATTGAGTTATTTACTTCATATCAACGATTGAGTGATGTACTTCATATCAACGATTGAGTTAATTACTTCATATCAACGATTGAGTGATGTACTTCATATCAACAATTGAGTTATTTACTTCATATCAACGATTGAGTTATGTACTTCATATCAACGATTGAGTTATTTACTTCATATCAACGATTGAGTTATGTACTTCATATCAACATTGGTATGTACTTATATCAACGATTGAGTTATTTACTTCATATCAACGATTGAGTTATGTACTTCATATCAACGATTGAGTTATTTACTTCATATCAACGATTGAGTGATGTACTTCATATCAACGATTGAGTTATGTACTTCATATCAACAATTGAGTTATTACTTCATATCAACGATTGAGTTATGTACTTCATATCAACGATTGAGTTATGTACTTCATATCAACGATTGAGTTATGTACTTCATATCAACGATTGAGTTATTTACTTCATATCAACGATTGAGTATGTATCATATAATTGTTACTTCATATCAACGATTGAGTTATTTACTTCATATCAACGATTGAGTTATGTACTTCATATCAACGATTGAGTTATTTACTTCATATCAACGATTGTGTTATGTACTTCATATCAACGATTGAGTTATGTACTTCATATCAACGATTGTGTATGTACTTCATATCAACGATTGAGTTATGTACTTCATATCAACGATTGCTTATGTACTTCAATCAACGATTGATATACTTCTTCGAGTTATTACTTCATATCAACCATTGGTTATGTACTTCATATCAATCCATTGAGTGATGTACTTCTATCAACGATTGAGTTATGTACTTCATCCATCTGTCTGGTATAACAATAATAATTCTTCTCGTACAGTTATACGTTACTTAGTGCCTGCAAGTAATTTCTCCATACCGCTCTGTCCTGGGATACTCGCTCAATCTCCTCCATGGAACTGAGATCGATATTTCTTGCCTCTCTCAGCAAAGTTCGTTTCAGGGTCTGCTTTGTTCGTCCTCTCTTTCTTGAACCCTTTGCATCCCACTTCAATGCCTGCTTTGATATTCTTTGATCATTTCTCCTCAAGGTGTGACCAACCTATCTCCATCTTCTCTTTCCTATAACAGTTGTCACTAGAGATTGATCAGACATTTCTTTGATTCCATCACTTCTCCTGAATTCGTTCCACTTCATATTCATTATTTTCGCCTGAAATATATTTACTATAATATATTATTATGTCTGGTATATAATCTAATATATTTTCATATAACGGGTACTATTTCTCTTGTATTCTCGTTACTAACACATTCAGAAAGTAACGAATATTCGAGTAACTGATCGCGAATCACTACTTTTCAGTGACTAGACCACTGGTATTCCACGTAGAGTGTATTCTCATCATAAGCGGCGGAAACATTACCGTGATGGGCACTAATCCACTCAAGAGGTTTTAGTGGAACACTGTTATCTCTGTAAGAGGCTGAAGAAGTCATTTGTGAAAGGTTAACAACTAATGGCTCTATCGAAATCTCGATCGTTGTATTAGCTTCACTTTAGCAGAGATGTCTGCAGCAAACGTTTTGGCAACGTTTTATATTTGATGTTTCACTATTCCACGCTTTCAACGTGTTCTATTTTGATGATATATTGATGTTTCACTATTCCACACTTTCAACATGTTCTATTTTGATGATATTTTAAGGTTTCACTATTTCACGCTTTCAATGTCTTCTATTATGATGATATATTGATGTTTGACTATTCCACACTTTCAACATGTTCTATTTTGATGATATATTGATGTTTCACTATTCCACGCTTTCAACATGTTCTATTTTGATGATATATTGATGTTTCACTATTCCACGCTTTCAACATGTTCTATTTTGATGATATATTGATGTTTCACTATTCCACGCTTTCAACGTGTTCTATTTTGATGATATAACTAAATTTACTAACCAGCTACGTCAGAGTTTGACATTCTTGTAAATACAAATTGTATGTTATATTTTGGTTATTGGTTACTAAACTGACTTCATTGCTCTCCAGGCAGACCCATAAGTGCTCAGTCTTCCCCAACAGATATCGAAGAGTATGCATACTGATGGTTCCCGTGGCTCGCTGATTAAACACACTCCTCACTCAGCCCTCAGGCATCCAGTTCTACTTGTACAACGGGTAACTCCAAATTACTTAACTCGCTGATTAAACACACTCCTCACTCAGCCCCTCAGGCATCAAGTTGTGCAACGGGTAACTCCAAATTACTTAACTCGCTGATTAAACACACTCCTCACTCAGCCCTTCAGGCATCCAGTTCTACTTGTGCAACGGGTAACTCCAAATTACTTAACTCGCTGATTAAACACACTCCTCACTCAGTCCCTCAGGCATCCAGTTCTACTTGTGCAACGGGTAACTCCAAATTACTTAACTCGCTGATTAAACACACTCCTCACTCAGCCCTTCAGGCATCCAGTTCTACTTGTACAACGGGTAACTCCAAATTACTTAACTCGCTGATTAAACACACTCCT
Organism: Arion vulgaris; assembly: GCA_020796225.1. NCBI lineage: Eukaryota > Metazoa > Mollusca > Gastropoda > Stylommatophora > Arionidae > Arion > Arion vulgaris. The sequence goes on along the minus strand of CM036766.1, from coordinate 21,736,212 downwards.
CACTCAGCCCCTCAGGCATCCAGTTCTACTTGTGCAACGGGTAACTCCAAATTACTTAACTCGCTGATTAAACACACTCCTCACTCAGCCCTGCAGGCATCCAGTTCTACTTGTACAACGGGTAACTCCAAATTACTTAACTCGCTGATCAGTTCAACATATATTTTGTGTCTTCACCCAACAGGCAGTCTCGAAGAGACCGAAGAACATCCCCATTATTCATCTTCAACTCTCCAACAATCGATGTTGTTGATGCAAGTCTGTCCATGATGTTGATGCAAGATGTTTTATTTTACACAAAAACTAAGAAAACATTTGATGTTTTACATGAAAGGAGAAAACATACACTAAATTTGCTAATTAAATATTACTTACACATTGTGAATGACAGAATAACTAACATGTGATTTTCTGTTCTACCATCGATACTGTAACGACATTTTAAAATTCTTTTAATTTTAGATGCTAACTTTTAATAATGTATCTTAGTGACAATAATTTAACACTCGTTGAGGATACAAACTAAATTTATTTCGTATGTTATTATAAGTAAATACATTTTGATCCGATTTTTAAATTGATTTTCTAAATTCATAAATGGTTTTGCTATATTTTTACGTAACTGCTGCACATTATCTATAACGGAGACATATGGAGTAACCGTTGTCCTGAAGTCAGTCCTTCGCCTGTAGACACTTTAGATACGTCGAAGTGTCTTCATTCTAATGTTTCTTTTTGCTTACCGGTTGCAGACACTTTTCTCAGCAAGATGTTTGCTATGCTCCCATCTCTCAAAAATTAATTCTTCTCCTCATGGAATAGTTAGCAGCTGTTGTTATCTGGCAAATCATTCTTTCACCGTCAGCCATATATGACAACACATGCCAGATAGCATGAATATCGTTTCCTTAATGTCAGTATTTTCCATAATTAAGTAGTTGATGTATATGATAAGCAGTAACACGTAAATATACTTTGATTTGTCAGATAACATAACAGTGAACGTAATGACAGCATGTCAATAATATATCTCATATTTACAACCGAAACATTACATTTGCTGTTAAGGACAATACGCACGTCCATTCTGGCACGAGATAAATTGTTTGTGCGATAACATAGATAACATTGATACATTGAGATAACATTGAGATAACATTGAGATAACATTGGATACATTGAATAACTTGAGATAACATTGAGATAACATTGAGATAATTGAGATAACATTGGATACATTGAGATAACATTGAGATAACATTGAGAGCTGCGTCACCGTGCAAGCAATATTGCAGCGTTTATTTATCATGATTTTTGAAAAATAGACAGTGATTACATTTTATCCACAGATTATAGGCTCCTGACACTCGATAACCTACCCATTATACCAGATTTCTATTAGGTCAACGCCCACTACAAAATAATTCAAAGCGCATCACAACATATAAGTCGTCTCAACACCGATGTCAGAGTGTGACAATTCTGACATTGACACAGCATGATTCATAGCGTCTTTTGGATGTATTTGATTATTTCTTGTCTATCGGATCATGCATGTTAACTGGTCAACAGTGTGTCAATGTCCGACACATCGTATGTGGTAGAATTGTGGTAACAGTGAAGGTGTTGAGCATGTGTTAAAGTGAAATTCAGTATACATCTCCGCTACACTTGTGTATGCTCTGATGCTCATATATGTATATATAATGAAACGATTCTCTCTCTCTCTCTCTTAAACATATGACCAGTTAATAATTCAATGATTTAGTCTACAATTTAGTTAAGATCATGGCTGAAAAGTCCACTTTGTTAAATACCACACACGCCCTCGAAAAACGTCATATACAAACGTGTCACCCTTATAACCAGACCCTTTCAATGGCTGTTGTTCCCCACTATGTTAGGAAGGATATAATCTGCATCTACAAGGCACATAAATGTTTTGGCAACTATCATCTCCAATAATATATCATATATAAATTGCGTGTTGAGTATAGTGTGAAAACTGAGCAGTGTGCAATCATTTAGAACAGCGTTTCCAAGGTGGGTGTACACGCCCAGTGGGCGTTGAAGTGTTCTAGGGGCGTGAGTGGGTTCAGAATAATTTAGGGGTGTTCAGGTCATTAGGGGTCGGTGGCTCTTAAAGAAGAACTTTGTGTAGAATAAACTTGAATTCTTCATTTTAATTCATCTTATGCCCGTCTTACACTATCCATTTTCTCATCAATTTTCTATTTCATGCATATAATCATTTAAAATTGACCATGTATTACAGAAATGTATCAATTTTCTATTCAAAGGCAAATAGAGCATGTATATGTGGGAGGGTTTGGCAAACTGGTATAATGTGGAGGGGGTTATCAAGTTTACGTTGAGCAAAATGGGCTGTGGGTCGAGAAAGTTTGGGAATCTTTGATTTAGAAGTTTATAAAAGGTAGTAAACAGTTGTGATGTAATCCATCAATTCCTACAACATTATCCATAATGTTATTGAAATCCATCACCAACGAGTTAATATTTATCATGACAAATTGTTTATCCTTGGGATAAGAAACACTACTGCGTCCTGAAGCAGTGCTGAAACATTCTTTAGGTGCATTTACTGCATTATACGCGGCTATGAAATCAGTATAGCATTATCGACTGTTGATAATATCATGAAGAATGTCAAATAAGTATCACGCATTCTGTCTGAGCCACAACAATTGAAAGATCACCCGCCCTTTTTCTGCCTCTGTAGTCGATAGACCGACTGTCGGGTTCAGTCATTTGTGAAATGACTTGCCGCTAGTTCTTCTGTTCATTGTCTAATATGACTGTCAGATTGCTGTATTGACTTATCATAGCCGGCGTGGCTTATAGAAACTTTCTATACTTCGTCCTTGGCTTCAATCGCAATTTTTAACATCACTAGTTGATATATGTTGGACTACAGCCTTTTCATCCACTTTACACATATATTTCTGGAGAGGCTCCACCTGAATCTCTGATGTGGCTTTTTAGTCACCTATTGTGTCAGCCATGAGTATCCCATCCGTTCAATCCAACATGATGGTTGAAAGAAGGATATCTACAAGTTGACGATGTCATATTGTGTAATAAAATAATTCTTGTTTGTAGCTTCGGTGTCGAGAGGTATTACTCTCGGTAAGGAGGACAACATTAGGAAATTGATCACTTTCCTTCGTTCTAGGGACACTCTATTGAGCAAAGATAGAGTTAACAGCGAGGATAAGTTTAGAGTTAACAGTGGTGATAAGTTTAAAGTTCACATCGGAGATGAGTTTAAAGTTAACAGTGGTGATGAGTTTAGAGTTAACAATGGAGATGAGTTTAGAGTTAACAGCGAGGATAAGTTTAGAGTTAACAGTAGTGATAAGTTTAGGTTAAGACGAGTGAGTTTAAGAGATCGGAGAGTTGAGTTAAGTGGTATGAGTTTAGAGTTAACACGGAGATGAGTTTAGAGTAACATCGGAGATGAGTTTAATTACATGGGAGATGAGTTTAAAGTTACAGTGGTGATGAGTTTAGAGTTAACATTGGAGATGAGTTTAAAGTTAACAGTGGTGATGAGTTTAGAGTTAACATCGGAGATGAGTTTAAAGTTAACAGTGATGATGAGTTTAGAGTTAACAGTGGAGATGAGTGCCAGATGGATGAAACCATATATGTCATCAGGTCTTGACATTATTGTTATTGGGTGGTCATCACTCGAAAAATATATTGTTCAGCTGAATGGAGCCTCGTTCAAGGCGATGCCTTTTCCATTTTAAATAGGGTTGTAAAACTCAATCAATTGTCCTTTGAAATCTCCTTCTATAAGTCATTTATTCTCGTATCTGCCCATGGTATAGATATTATGTAACACTTATATTAGAAAGCACATATATGGTTTCTCACAGTCTTATTAACTACTCGTATCTATGCGTCATACCAATATGTTACCACTGAGAATATTTTGTCGTGCACCGTCAAAAATACCACAAATTATCAGACAACAACAGAAACCAGAGACAACATCTCATGAAGATAGTTTAAGTTACCCAATTGTGAATCCTTATTTCAATACGTCTGTTATTATCCTCTATTTCTTATCGTTAGTTAATGTCGTGATTTCTTAACGTTAGTTAACTATCATGTTTCTTCTTAACGTTACTTAATGTCGTGATTTTCTTAAGTTTTTAGTTAATGTCGTGATTTCTTAACTTTAGTTAATGTCGTGATTTCTTAACTTTAGTTAATGTCGTGATTTCTTAACTTTAGTTAATATCGGTTTTATTTCTTAACTTTAGTTAATATCGTGATTTCTTAACTTTAGTTAACGGGTTCTAACGTTAATGTCGTGATTTCTTAACTTTAGTTAATGTCGTGATTTCTTAACGTTACTTAATGTCGTGATTTCTTAACGTTACTTAATGTCGTGATTTCTAAGTTAGTTAATTGTGATTTCTTAACTTTAGTTAATGTCGTGATCTCTAAATCCCTAATCACATTTATATAAAAAGTAGACAACATCTCAGTACATTAGGACATCTTCGTCCAGTTGACATTTGTCTTGTTACTTATTTCTTTGACATTTCATCGTGCACTTAATAAACTATATTATTTATTATCCACAATTTATGCTTATTTAATACTGTGGTAGCTGTCGATGTACTTTTGTGTCAATATGTAGACCTTATAATGCCCAGAAGCAAAGTCACAAGGGAATGAAGAGTTCTAAGCGACAAATGGGAAGCACTAGAATCAATGAGCATCGTAAATAAGTCGACTTTACAACCAAATATTTGATATTCCTGGACACCAAAAAAACAACACAATTATCAAACACAGAATTGCGCCAGTACTGTTATATTCTGACCTGATTTCCCGTGTTGTATAATCGATGATGTTTGATAAGACACGACCACATTTGTTTGGCTAGCTAGCTTGGTCGTAGTTTTCATAAAACGCTCATCTTCACGGCAAGGTTCATCTTCACATCTAGATGATGAAGGACGCTGAGAGAAATACGAATTGTGGTCTAATGAAGTGATTTGAACATTTTTTTCCACAGTTCCATCAAATATTTATCCAATATCTATTTATTTACTAGATTTATTGTACCACTGTCTATTTCGTTAAATTATTTGTAAAACTAAACAAGAATAATCATCAAGTAAAACATAATATTAACAATTATGGAAAGTTTAATAAGATTAATCACATATTAACATTTATGGAGAGTTTAACAAGACTAAACACATATTAACATTCATGAAGAGTTTAACAAGATTAATCACATATTAACATTTATGGAAAGTTTAACAAGACTAATCACATATTATCAAAATTAACAATATGTAAAACTAGCAAAGCAGAGAAAATATTTGAGAATTTCTCCAAAACATCAGCTGATGTACTAGAGAACACATCCTTCTGAACGTGTACACTTGAGCGGAGATAGTTTGTGGACTCAATGGCACAACTTAGTACGTCAGCTGAATCGTACAGCACGCGTACGCACACACACACACATTATTAGTTCAAATCAAGGATTGCGGTGTAGGCATGCTATAAAATATAGAGCACAGGTACTAGGAAATAAAAAGACATGACCAACATATAGACATGTATACATAGAGACATACTACTGTACCAACATATAGACATGTATGCATAGAGACATACTACTGTACCAACATATAGACATGTATACATAGATACTACTGTACCAACATATAGACATGTATACATAGATACTACTGTACCAACATATAGACATGTATACACAGAGACATATTACTGTACCAACATATAGAAATGTATGTATAGAGACATACTACTAGTACCAACATATAGACATGTATACATAGAGACATACTACTGTACCAACATATAGACATGTATGCATACATACTACTGTACCAACATATAGACATGTATACATACATACTACTGTACCAACATATAGACATGTATGCATACATACTACTGTACCAACATATAGACATGTATACATACATACTACTGTACCAACATATAGACATGTATACATACATACTACTGTACCAACATATAGACATGTATGCATACATACTACTGTACCAACATATAGACATGTATGTATACATACTACTGTACCAACATATAGACAATAATGCATACATACTATTGTACCAACATATAGACATGTATGCATACATACTACTGTACCAACATATAGACATGTATGCATACATACTACTGTACCAACATATAGACATGTATGTATACATACTACTGTACCAACATATAGACATGTATACATAGAGACATATTACTAGTACCAACAGTTACAAGAAATGGCAGATAGAGACATGTTGAGCATACTCTGAGAAGAAATGATCAAACAATCACAAAGCAGGTATCGAAGTGGGAGGCAAATGATCAAACAATCACAAAGCAGGTATTGAAGTGGGAGGCAAATGATCAAACAATCACAAAGCAGGTATTGAAGTGGGAGACAAATGATCAAACAATCACAAAGCAGGTATTGAAGTGGGAGACAAATGATCAAACAATCACAAAGCAGGTATTGAAGTGGGAGACAAATGATCAAACAATCACAAAGCAGGTATTGAAGTGGGAGGCAAATGATCAAACAAGCACAAAGCAGGTATTGAAGTGGGAGACAAATGATCAAACAATCACAAAGCAGGTATTGAAGTGGGAGACAATGATCAAACAAGCACAAAGCAGGTATCGAAGTGGGAGACAAATGATCAAACAATCACAAAGCAGGTATTGAAGTGGGAGACAAATGATCAAACAATCACAAAGCAGGTATTGAAGTGGGAGACAAATGATCAAACAATCACAAAGCAGGTATTGAAGTGGGAGACAAATGATCAAACAATCACAAAGCAGGTATTGAAGTGGGAGACAAATGATCAAACAATCACAAAGCAGGTATTGAAGTGGGAGACAAATGATCAAACAATCACAAAGCAGGTATTGAAGTGGGAGACAAATGATCAAACAATCACAAAGCAGGTATTGAAGTGGGAGGCAAATGATCAAACAATCACAAAGCAGGTATTGAAGTGGGAGACAAATGATCAAACAATCACAAAGCAGGTATTGAAGTGGGAGACAAATGATCAAACAATCACAAAGCAGGTATTGAAGTGGGAGACAATGATCAAACAAGCACAAAGCAGGTATTGAAGTGGGAGACAAATGATCAAACAAGCACAAAGCAGGTATTGAAGTGGGAGACAAATGATCAAACAAGCACAAAGCAGGTATTGAAGTGGGAGACAAATGATCAAACAATCACAAAGCAGGTATTGAAGTGGGAGACAAATGATCAAACAATCACAAAGCAGGTATTGAAGTGGGAGACAAATGATCAAACAATCACAAAGCAGGTATTGAAGTGGGAGGAAATGAGTTCAAGAAATAAAGAAAAAACTAGGGGAACTCTGAAGCAAACTTGACTGAGCATGGCGAGAAATTACGGACTAAATTCCATACAGAAGATTAAGAGAGTTGCCCAGGATAGAACGGTACGAAGAAATGTGCTTGCAGATTCTATGTAACGTTTAATGGTACGAGAGGAACATCATCATGTAGCTTGTCGATTCCAGAACATGGCTCCCATGACAGCAGTCCTGAAAAACTCGCTGTTCTATGCAAGTTCACCGACGTCAGCAGCAGTCATTCTCAGTTGGTCAATGACATTTTGCACCCATCGTCTTCTAGGTCTTCCTCTAACCTTTCTTCCAGGCACCATTCCCTCCAAAATTACAGGGTGTTCAACTTAAAAGCAGCCCCAGTGATAAATATAAATTTGCCAGGTACGCATTGCAACTCATCTATTTACTATTTAAACCGGTTCTGACTAGCTTGTCCTACGTCACATTTGTTCATCGCCCCTTCCCGCACTACACTTACACACCATCACACACCCTTGACCTACACTACTTCATAACTGAACCTTCTTATTTCCATACATATATGCCAGATTAGCTCCATTCACAGGCTGCTTTTATCTTGAACACCCTGTATCTTCTTTAGGCACTCATGTCGTTTGATGTATCGGAAATATTTAATTTTCCTTGTTTTTATGCTCTATGATAGCCAACTCTCTTTAATATCAAGCTGTTTCAGAACATAATCGAGGTCAAATGCGCAAGGAAGTGGCGCGCCAGAATTAGAGAGATGGCTCTAATCCCCTGCTCTCACCTCCAAGTGGTGACCCTGGTAACAGACGGTAGTTCCGGTCTGGCTAAGAGGGCAGCTGCCGTGTGAGATCTACTCTGGGGCAAGTAGAGATGCAAAGGTAGTCATGCTTGATGGGATCCGCACGCAACACAGACAAGCGAACTCCCAGAGTGATTATTAATGCTCACCTCTTCCGGCCGATGGGAAAAGCTAGAACGATACATGTGGAACCTCGCGGGGCGGAACTCGGAGACCGCGCATTTTCTCTCTTGATGCACCTCTCTTGAGCCGATGAGTATGCTGGGTGCCGAGCTGAACCGCAATCTGGGCCACATAGGTCAAAGCACTGGCCCCCATCACAGAGATGGAGGCACGACCCAAAGCCATCGAAGAGACGTTGACCCACGTGTGGTGAAATTCGGAGCCCAAGCATACTCTCTCTTGAGCCACTATCCTAGAGCCGATTAGTATGCTGGGAGTCGAGTTGAGTTGCACATGGGAATCATGGGACGAAACTCGGTTTTTGCCCCCTCGAAGTCGGACAGTTCAGAGGGAATTGACGGAAATGGTGAAGTAGGCACCAGGGCAGAGCGAGCACGCACGCTGGCAAAGTCATAGTGGCCCCAAGGTGGGAGGCTGAGGCGCGCGAAGGCGGCAGGCACGAGCGCGGCAGGCACGGCAGCGGCAAGCATGGCAGGCAAGAGGGTGTGCGTCCCACACATATGAGCAGAACAAATGGAAAGCCCAGCAGAGGCAAAACCAGTGTAAGCGCGGCAACGGCAAGCATGGCAGGCAAAAGGGTGTGCGTCCCACCCAAATGTACGGAACAACTGGAAAGCCCAGAAGAGGTAAAGCCAGTGCGCGTTTCCGCTCGCAGGGAACTACTGCTGCCTTGTAGTTTGATTGGGGACAATCAAAGACTAGCGTAGCAAACAGTAAATAAACTTGAACGGGCGGCAAACCAAGGTGTTCATTAAAACGACCAGTTTTGTTGGGCAGATGGAGCTCATAAGCCCGGGAGGGCAGGCCGTCTAATGGTTGCTGCCCTGAAAGAAAATGGCAACCCTCTGCCTTGTGGGTTCGGCTGGGGACAGCCAAAGGCTAGCGAAAAGCGTACCGCATACAAAGGCTGGCTGAAATCGAACACCCCACCCAAGGATAAGCAACTGTGCTCCAATAGGTGCTGAAGGTTGGTGCACGTACATTACGTTCTGATGTTTGGCTGTTTATACATCACAATAGAATGATAAAAACGGCCCCCTAGAACGATCGAAAGAAGAAGAAAAGAACATAATCATTTATTCTTTTCTCTGTCCATGATATTCTAAGTACTCTTCTGTAGTATTTGCATTCAAATGCATTAATGATCTTCTCTGTCGCTTTGTCAATTGTCCATGTCTCACAACCATTTGTCACCAAGGGAAAAACGCAGCCTCTTAAACATTTGATGTCTGTTTTATGTGAGTTCCTTCCGTAGATTAGTTAGTTCTTTTAGGTTTTGCAAAACAATGCCCAGCCTTCTTCTAATTTCTTTTATAATATTCCAGTCATTTGTCAGCAATGCCCCAAGGTATTCAAAGCTGTCAACTCTTTATGTGAGGTACATATGTGGATAGAGAAATCATCCATATACATTTTGTTTGACAATTATGTTGATATTCTATCTGATTCATATCTGACAAAAACGTGTTGGTTATATAGTATCATATAGTGTCAGAGATAGTATATGGCAGATATCTACAAATTATGTTATACATGCACGGTTAGTCAATATTGTGATACGCACTTTGAAAAAAGGGAAATCACCATGTTTTTGTTGTAATCTTAAACAATCGGTTACTTACCTTTGGATGATCCACAAAAAATAAAATAAGTCTGACATAAAATACATTTAGCTATCATCTATAAAGCTACTCTCTCATGCCCGTCTTCCCAGCATGTTCGTAGCGCGTTGGACTGCAGGTGACTAGCCCTCTGTGAATACGGGTTCAATTCCGCGGGCTGGCAGAAAAGCCACAGGTTCCCAGATTCACGGTGTTCGTGGCACCGAACCGAAGGGTTACGATTTCCACGGCACCGAGCCGAAGAGCTGAAAGCTCAAGTGCTTCTGGATCGGAAAAAGCTGCTCTCTTAGTAAGTTAGTGTAAGTCTAACAAATTCAATTCATGGAGAATCTCTGATGTAATCTTATCTTCATCATCAGGTGCCATGCCAGTTGCCGTAGGCGATGATGGATCTCAACAAAATGTCTCTGGTGTTTGCTATCAACTCGGATGTTGACGCTCATCCGTGTCATGATGTCAAACTATCAAAATTTCTCTCTCTGTCTTCCTCTGTTTCATCTATCCTCGATTGTACGGTTGCTGCAATGTGTTCTACACATCCCTTCCTCATCACATGTCTGTCGCTGTCTTATATTGATGATAAGCTATCTCTGTGTCTTGACCTCCTCATTCAACAACGAGAAAATCTACCTAACTAATTAGAACACACAACATAATTAGAAAGGTTATATAGTTTAGTTTAGTTGCAAAATCATTGTCACTGCATCTCTAACCAACTAGCAATAGGTGTTCTCATAGTCTTTTTCATATCACTTATGCGTTTAGCGACTAATAAGGCTATGTTTGTTTACTGATCTTTGACTACCAGCATATCGTTCAGTTTTGTAAAGTTTGTGCGCACATTTATTATCATTCCTTGAATATTTTATCCACGCTGATTCCACATTGACTCGAAGATAGGCAGTATATATATCTATACATATATCACTATATAACGTTCTAATGAAAACTAGCTGATGACAGAGTTGTGTGGAAAGCCACATTGCGAAAGGGCGGAGAGTCTTTTGAGAAGAGACTTATGTATGAGCTGAACGACAAGAGAGAAAAGCGAAAACTCAGAAGTTGTCAAAGTAAAACACTTGCCAACTGACCGTCTGTAAAGACGAAGCATATATATATATATATATATAATATATATATATATATATATATATATATATATATATATATATATATATATATATATATATATATATATATATACATATTTTCACATTTGTAGTACAGACAGTATATGTAAAATGTTTACATAATTTAGTAAACATCATCATCATCATCAAGTAGCTTGTCCCTTCCGGAACTTTGCTCCCATGACAGTAGTCCTGAAAAAACTCTCTGTTCTGTGTAAGTTGACCGACGTCAGTAGCAGTCATTCTCAGATACAATGATTATCATGGGTTTCTTGGCCACATAAGAAGGTAGTTTGGCATTGCTTTAAACATTGAAACATAGCTGTATATATATTTTATAGTATATATATTTGTGATATATATAGTATATATTAGTAGATATATTTTAGTAATACATATATATAATAATAATTCCTCTTGTACCGTTATACGTTACATTATTCCTGCAAACAATTTATCCATACCGCTGTATCCTGTGCAACTCGCTCAATCTCCTCCATGGAGCTGAGATCGATATTTCTTGCTTCTCTCAGCAAAGTTCGTTTCAGGGTCTCCTTAGATCGTCCTCTCTTTCTTGAACCCTTTGCATCCCCCTTCAATGCCTGCTTTGATATTCGTTGATCATTTGTCCTCAAGGTGTGTCCAACATATCTTCCTTTGACCTGACATTTCTCTGATTGCATCACTTCTCATGAATTCGTTCCATTTTATATTCATTATATATATATATATATATATATATATATATATATATATATATATATATATATAAATCGTTGACTAAATATGGTACAACATAGATTTACATTTGAAATAATGTTGTAAAACATATCTGTAACTTTCACATACTACGATTCAAAACAGATATCACTTTGTATAACAACATAAATGCAACTGTTACACAAAATAGTACACAACATATGTACTATTATCACAATGTTTATTACAACATATATGTTAGTTTTACATAATGTGATACATCATACATGTAGCTTTCACATATTATAGTACAGAATTGTTGCAACTTTTAGATATTGAACATAAATGTAACCTTTACATAGTGTAGAACAACAGTAGATGTGACACAATATATTACAACATGAAAGCAACCAGATCATACAGATAATATACAATGAACAAAGTAGGTATTAGAAATGCACACAATAATGTAAAGATGACATCAATAAATGGCAAAGTGGATTGTACAATATGTGGTCAGCCAGCACAACGAGACAATATCAAGGCAACAAGAAAGACTGCACTGTTGCACCCACCGACATGTGAAGAGACAAACTGTCAGGTCTCGGAATCAGTACTTCCTCAGCCTCGGTGCAGAAACTCACACTCTTGCTTGGGCTGTGCTGAGATGATGGACTGGGCAGAGGCTGAGCCACCGTCTCTGCGCTGCGGCTGATTGGGCTGGGTACTCTCACAAAACGGGGGTAATATGGTGTTAAAATCGGCGCTGAAGCTCGTCTGCTTCTGGGATCTCTGCTGTTGTGGTAGTGCTGGTAATTACAGTGGTTGTATCTTGTACCGAACCTGTATGCGTTACCTCCAGATTTGCGTCTGGTTTTTCTGGCTAGATTAGTCGCTCGAGTAACCATAGACATTTTTTCAGACTTGTGTTCTCTTCAGAAATATTAGTCTGTGTAAACGTGTCAAAGTTAGTTACACAATATGTTATAATGTAAACGTTGTCTTCTCAGGACACTATATTCATAGTTTATTTGAACAACTTCTGTAACACTTTTGTCATATCGTCCTCACAAACTATATTAGATGTTGTGATAATATTATATATTATTCACAATGCAATAACTATCGTATTACTAGTAACAAAACGAACATCGTAGCATATCCTTTACAGGACATAGCCATCAACAACAGTAAACGAGTCGTTGATTTTCTTCTAGGCACCACTTATATGTTCAGTAGTTTGCCTTTTATTTCTGAACGGTGATGTATACTTTTACCGTTTGTAAACATCCAACGAACTATTTTGCTTCCAAAATTTCCCGCCGTGGAGTTTGAACCAGGTATGCTTGGATTGTGAACAAACTCACTACCACTTAAACTACAGACGCTCACATGACTACTAAACTTTAAATTATAACTTATAAATGTCCGGTCTATATTGACGTCATGTCCTAATCAAAGTATCGTTGACACTTCACACTCGAAAGAAATGATACGTCACATATCCTATAACAAGTATATTTAGAACACATTTAGCTTAACAGGAGACGGTAGACTCACTCAGAACAAAGGGTAGTCTTTTTAAATTAACATTAAAAAAACTAACAAACATATTGTCATATAATTTGACCACATGTTGCAAAAGACAGTGTTTATTTTAGGATTAACAACGTTTAGTGTTTACACTATAAATATTTATAATTTCTTTTAAAAATTTATATTTTTTTTTGAAAATATATTTAACTTTCCCTTCCCCTCACCTTTAATCAAGCGGTGGATTTTACTAATATAAGAAGTGCAAAGACTGCCAAACTAGTATATTATGTACATATCACCCATAATCTCCCGCCTGCCCAGCGTGTTCGCAGCTCGTTGGACGACGGGTGACAGACCCCCTATGAGTGGGGTTCAATTCCGCGGGATGGCAGAAAAGCCACAGGTTCTCCAGATTCACGGTGTTCGTGACACCGTACCGAAGGGTTACGATGTCCATGGCACCGAGCCGAAGAGCTGAAAGCTCAAGTGCTTCAGGATAAAAAGCAAAAAATCACCCATAATTATAGCATGAATCTCCCAAAAATGTCTAACCAAATTGGTTTTGTAGATATGACTCTTGCAATATAGCCCTTCCATATAAAAAAAAAATCAAATTAGAACAGCAATATCTCTGCTTATATACAGTTTAGACAAAACGTGGAGGTTCACGTTATAATTCTGGGTGATATGTACATCATATGCTAGTTTGGCATTCTTTGCACTTCTTATATTTGTGAATCCCCTGCATGATGAAAGAAGGTGGGGATTACAATATAATTTCAAGACAATTAATACATCTGAAAATAAATAATTAAAATCCATAAACTAAACCTTGTTTATCATCAAACACAATGTCTTTTGCAACCTGTGGCCAAATTGTATGACAATATCTTTTTGTTTAACCTGGTCAATTCCCGCCTCCTCCTTCACACCCCTAACAATATCTACATGATTAATCTCAGTTAGTTATACAAATAAGAGAACATGGGGTTAATTAATTGAGTTAGTCAAATGGTACTGACAAAACAGGTGTCTATGTTGAAAATGGGGGAAAGAGGGGGACTGATTTAGAAATAAAAACATGAGAAATACGTGGGGCAGGTGTCAAACTTTGACCAGGCATATTTGCGAGTGTCTCCACGTGGAGAACAGGATCTTTCCACGTGAAAAGCAGATAAAACTCACCGCCTCTATTACCGTCGGAGACATCCAAATTAGAATAGCTGCATGCTCAGATATTACCAGAATGACGCGTTCTCACATTGAAAGGAGGGGGCGTGGAGTTGGGGCGGAGGGGCGTGGGGTGAGGGAAGGGGTGTGGAGTGAGGGTAGGGGGTGAGGGTAGGGGCTAGCTTGAGGAAGCTTTAATCTTTGACATTACAAACAAGCTAACATAAAGTTAAACAGAATGACAGCAACACACCACAGACAGGTGACCACGTGTGACACGAAATGCTGGAGGAAGGCAGTGGGAGTCACCAGGAAAGATAGACTACGAAATGAGGACATCAGAAGCAGAGTGGTCATAACTTCATGCACCGAATACATCGAAAGACAACAAATGCAGTGGTTTGGATATTTAATGGGATACAACCAACCACCACTAACAGCATAATATAAAAAGAGATCGGGTACTAGAGCGAAGGGAAGACCAAGAAAAAGATGGATAGACAATATCAAGACCACACTACATAAACCGGTTATAACACAACAAGGGCGACTCATCTGACCCTAGAACGTAAATTAAATCCCCCATCCCTACGCTTAACGACAATAGTGGACAACCAACTCCATCTTCCACCTGGGAATAGACAATAGACAAAAACAGAATATTTTAGAAATATGAAAGACATACAAATATGTCCAGCATATTTTCGATATTTGTAGCAGTAGGTTAGCTTGGAATAAAACCATTCTTGAGAAATAGATGTGCAGACATTTTGTGCATTCTTAGTGAACACCAGAAACAAACAAATCAAGTTTGTTGGAAATTAGAAACAGTTCAGGAAGTTTGGTTACATAAAGAAATATAATAATGTTAACAATCTTACATGATTAAAAGGTTAAAAGTAAGATGTAAAGAGGAAGATAAAAGTAAGATGTAAAGAGGAAGATAAAAGTAAGATGTAAAGAGGAAGATAAAAGTAAGATGTAAAGAGGAAGATAAAAGTAAGATGTAAAGAGGAAGATAAAAGTAAGATGTAAAGAGGAAGATAAAAGTAAGATGTAAAGAGGAAGATATATTTTTGGAAGGAAGAATAAGATCATGCCCTTTATGTCTGTACTCTCTAAACCACAGTGACATTTAGTGTGACCAAAATATGTGATTTTCCGAGATATGATTTTGATTATGAGTCAATGTTTTTCGACGTTCTCGTATTGTGAGCTGTTTATTTGTTTCCCTATTTTGTTCACATTGTTCTTATAAATAGTCTGCGTTACTTTGTTTCATTACTACTGTGCTTTACAAATTACTGTTTGTGTTATAAGTTTTAAATAAGAATCCATTTTTCATGCCTCGAGGTATACTGGGTAATGCGGTGTTAGACCGGTATTTTTCATTGACCGTTGGCAAATGATGAGTGTAGTGGTCAACATCACACCGGCTGCTTTTATGTCCCGGTGCTTTTCCTGGTACATAATTCAGGTTAGGTCGATCTGAGAGCCGTTACAGTCGGAAACATATTCAACGCCCACATTGTGGAATTGAACCCGGGCCACAAACACCTCAGAAGCGAGTTGACTAACAAGTGCGCTACTGTGGTTTGTGTTATGGTTATGATTAATTCCATACGTTGTCACAAGAAGATACAAGTTCTCGGAAGTTTTACTATTGTTTTCTTGCTTGTGCTTGACAGATGTCATTCATTATAATATGTGAGCTTGACAGATGTCCTTCATTCTAATATGTGAGCTTGGCAGATGTCATTCATTCTAATATGTGAGCTTGGCAGATGTCATTCATTCTAATATGTGAGCTTGGCAGATGTCCTTCATTCTAATATGTGAGCTTGGCAGATGTCATTCATTCTAATATGTGAGCTTGGCAGATGTCCTGCATTCTAATATGTGAGCTTGGCAGATGTCATTCATTCTAATATGTGAGCTTGGCAGATGTCCTTCATTCTAATATGTGAGCTTGGCAGATGTCCTTCATTCTAATATGTGAGCTTGGCAGATGTCATTCATTCTAATATGTATGCTTGGCAGATGTCATTCATTCTAATATGTGAGCTTGGCAGATGTCCTTCATTCTAATATGTGAGCTTGGTAGATGTCATTCATTCTAATATGTGAGCTTGACAGATGTCCTTCATTCTAATATGTATGCTTGGCAGATGTCCTTCATTCTAATATGTGAGCTTGGCAGATGTCCTTCATTTTAATATGTAGTGATCATTCATTCTAAATTGGACATATGTCATTCATTCTAATATTGAGCTTGGCAGATGTCATTCATTCTAAATGGGAGCTTGGCAGATGTCATTCATTCTAATATGTGAGCTTGGCAGATGTAATTCATTCTAATATGTGAGCTTGGCAGATGTCCTTCATTCTAATATGTATGCTTGACAGATGTCATTCATTCTAATATGTGAGCTTGGCAGATGTCATTCATTCTAATATGTGAGCTTGGCAGATGTCATTCATTCTAATATGTGAGCTTGGCAGATGTCATTCATTCTAATATGTATGCTTGGCAGAGTAAAATGACTTCCAAACACTATTCCTCAGATCATATAAAAGCCAATTAAGCAGCCGGAAAAAAATCGTTTGTGTGACAAGCACACGTGTCTCAAGTGATTTAAAATGTTCATAATCCGGAACGGTCTCACATAGTCAGAAAGGACGCATACTGTAGACACACGCTTAGGCGAAGATCATAAAGCGCAAGTATACGGCGAAAAATGATCGTTAAAGATCAATGAATACAAGAAGCAGCCGAAAAGGGACCGTTCCAATGACTAGCCCTAGAATGCTTCTAAACCGGCACGACCTCACCTAGTCAGCAAAGTAGTAAATGCTCTGTGGCGTGGAGCCAAGTCCAAATATACATCAAAAGATCATTAAAGAGTGTTTATCATAAGATGCGTACGGAACGATCTCATCAAAGGCAGGAAATCCGATAAAGTCGCACTTCAATAATACACACTGCCCGTAAAAGTACCGATTGTACGAGGATTCAAGACATGTTTTCTGTAACGATCACACTCGAAGGATCTAATCTTCAAGTACCCCTGAAGTCGGCGAATACTCACCGCATGGCGAGGGACACCAGAAAAATGGTAAGCAGGCCTCACGCACAACTCAGAAGCGTAATACCAGGCGTTAAGCCTTCCGCCTGAATTGGCAGCAGGTGAACGAAAACAAACAATCGAGTCCACATAGAAACTTGGGATAATTCAAGTGTACGAAATTAATTTTAAAATGTATTTGTAATATTGTTGGAGACTTGGGTTGACCATTGAAAAACTGATTTCATTGCAACGGGTTTCTCTTATAAGGCTCGTTCCCTCTCCACAGAAATGACAGCGCCACTTGCCAAAACTATTATACAAAGCACGAATTATGTTACTCCAGTAACAGAGACTTCCAGGAAATCGGTTAAACTCAGGAGATTTCCGGGTAATACGGTTAGCGACATTGTTAATATTAAGATAAATATATACGTTCGTACGTAAGTATAGATAATACAGTTAGCAGCTATGTTGAACTTTACAACACAATGAGTTTCAGGAAAATATCAATTTTCTATCTTACACTAAAGGTCGGTATACCTGTCATATTGTGATGCAGTCTGACACGAAGCTTGAAATGAACATCCTCTGGCACAGATATGTCAGCTAGTCTACACGTCATGCACAGAATGTGCCACTATATTTACAACATACACTGCAATCATCAAGCTGGGCTACCGTTTAAAGATGAAAGCGACTGCAACTCCCGCATCGTGATGATTAAGAAAATGACAACAGGACATTGCTTAAAATAGACTATCATTAATGTAAGTATATACTGCTTCATATTTTGGTCATTTTTATTTGGCGTGTTAAAGGATAGTTAGATCACAGTAGCTTGGATGGACTCTGTGGCTAACGGGATAGTGACTCGGTCTATTAACCCCGACGTTCTGAGTTCGAATCACGCTGCGGACAATTTGGTTGCAAAGTGTTTCGAGTTGATTTTTACAAATGGACGATGTCCCCACCTGTTCAGAAAGCAATGGCAAACTACTGAACGCAATAATGCCTAGAAAAATCACAAACAGCGTTAAAAAGCTGGAGTTGATTCGCAAAGTCATATAAATGATATGCAATTAACTTTAACTTAACTTGGATATCTGATTGTCGGATGTGTATAACAGTAGAGAGTACAATTTCGCATATCAGATCATTGTGATCAACTGCTAGCACTAAGCACGAACTTAATATTATACCGATGGTGATGGTCAGAAAAAGAATAGTCCCACCGACTAATTAAGAGTGATTAGACTACAGTGAAAATGTGGATACGGGGATCGGGCATACAAAGACGAAGACGGTGGATAGTAAGTGTGGAAAAGTAATTTCTATCCTAAGTTAAGACTAATTTATGTAACAATAAAACTATACAGAAACAAGACTATGCAATATTTTATGGTGTAAAAATAAATTAATAAATTGTGCAACTCATGAAATCAACATAATAATAATTTCGTTGAATTAAAGAGAAAATGCGAAATACATGGTAGTACCGTAAGCATATGAACAATTCATAGAGATAAAGTATACCTTCTAAAATATAATCAACTATTTTCCAGGAAATTCATATTTGATATAAGAGAAGACTGCAGTAAAACTATGAAGCAATGGCGAAACACGTAAAAGCAAAGTACTGTGGTCTTACAAAATACAAAAACAATTCACAGCACAGTTTTGACCAAAAGACCTTTATCCAGGAAAATGAGGCAAGAAATGTGAACAATTGCACCTCTCGCACAACACACAAAATGTAGAGTCAAACAGCAAGTTCCTAACGGCTAATGAAATGAAAATATGTGACTAAAAATAAATATCGAAATAATGTCAATTTATTGAATTAAAGACAAGCCAAAATAAGCAAAGAAAGAACTCAACAAAATGATAGAAAACACAGAATATTGAGTGATGAGAATAGACATTCCTTTACTTAAAGCTGATTTACTGACACTGATATTATTACACATAACTTAAACTTATTGAGTACTTTGTAAACATCCGTTAGATTTGATATGATCATGACAGACAGACAGAGTCACAGTACTTTTATGAGTACATGATTATTTGTTGACAGTTTCAAACCGATCCGCCAACAACAATCCGACATCGTTGTCTACACGTGATTTTGAATATATATATATATATAGCAGATTGAATTGTGAAATCTCACTCAATTGTTTTGTTTGACACACATATGTTCTACATTGTGGGTCTACATTTGTGGTGGGAGGGGCATGGATACGGTAAACAATAATTTGTTCACACTGTACGTTGTCATGTGATATTATATAGTTATATGTTGATTGTGAGACGCAGAAAGACATCCATGGATTATAATGTATATGTACTAGACGTGCAACTCAGTCTTTAAGCAAAAACTTTCAAGATTTATTTTTAATATCTTTTGAAAAGGTCTAAAGGCGTTGGATTGATTTCTCATGTCCCCACCCCCTTCTCCCCCACCTCATACTACTCCACCCTGTGAGCAGATATGGCATGCCACATTTTCTAATAATATATTACGAGAGTGCACGTTGATAAATGAATGATAAATGATATCACAATCGTCCCAATAATTATCAATACAATGATGGTTCTATTGTTAAAATAACTGATGTTGTATTATTGATATAAACAAACACATTACTACCAGATCAGCTAGTTGTGCGACTTGACCGGTGTGCGGCGCGAACCCAGCACACATATTCTAATCTCATTCTGTACGAAAGAGAAATAAAGAGATATTGACAACACGGAACTAAACAAGGTAAATTTATAATAACCCGAGGCGTGTGCGCATTAGAATGTCAACTTTTAGTTATATTATTCAACTTTTCTTCTTTGTGTTATACTACAAGAATTGTACATACTAAATCTATTTACTATTGTGGAGAGCAAGTCATCTAGTTTTGTGTCAAATATAAAATAGTTTATACTTCGGCAAGGAGAAGAAGAGGAAGACACGAAGAAGATGTATTCAGGATGTAACTGGTGGGTTGAACATGACAGCTGCACAGGCAGGACAACTGACCTATGATAGAAAGAAATTCTGGAGGACTGTTGGTATGGGAAGTTTCTGCTCAGGACAAGCTATTTGATAGTGATAAAATGTACTTGAGATATTCTCCAGTTAAAATGACGTTATAATGTTTACCATCAATTGTGTAATTATAATATTAACAATATTACTGCATGCAAGTTTCATTTACTTTGTGAAAGTCAATCTGAGAACATTAATCTGACAGAGTACTAGGTTTATTACCCAGATTGATGCTTGAGATTTCACTTCTTGTGTATATCAATTGTATATTCTTGATAATTTACAGAAAGAAATATCCAGGTGTTTAAATTTCTTCTTTCTTCTTTCTTCAGTCCTGTTTTGCCTCTAGCGTAAGGATAAAAATATATTTCTAGAACGACCCTGGTGTGCGCTTCATAAACAGCGTCTTTCGTCGCCTCTGTTATCTATGAGGTCCACCTTTTGCTTGATCTGTCTTTTTCTTGGCACATTGTATCGTATAATCTTTCTATTGGAGGTGCACTGTATGTTAGTAATCTGTTTATGTGGCAGGTGCACTGTATGTTAGTAATCTGTTTATGTGGCCGAACCATTTAATTTGTTTTTTCTTGATGAAGTGCAATACTGATGTTGTACCCACGTTTTTTCCTGATGTCTTGATTTCTCAACCGGTCTCTTCTTGTTACCCCTAGTATTCTGCGTAGAGATTAATGTTTGCATGATATAAAAATTGATTAATTATTGTTCTTTGCAGAATCAATATTTTGTCTTGATTATCTGTGTTATAATTATCGTTCGCAACAGCAAGTTTCAAGTGAATACAAACATCCACATGGAGCGTCTTTTGGTTTTATCGAATTCATTTCGGTTTCGACATTTCTATCATAAATTGTCAACAACTAAAAACAATAAAGAAATGATTGTACCCGTTCACAAATGTTTCTATAAACTTTGTCAAGTAATTCAGTTCTCGTGCGCATGATTTCCGTTGTATTTACGCCCACAAACCACTACAATAAATTGATATTTTCATGATTGAAAAACAAGCGTAAACAAATGTCTGTAATCACAAATTACTTACACAGTTGTTGTAGATGGCAGAATAATTTGCGACGATTTTCAGAATTACATTGTTTGTAATCGCAATTTTCAATTATTTTGACTTCGAATGCGTACATTTCATGTCCTTTTGAGGATAACAATTCAATTTGTCTCGTACGTTTTAATAAGCAAACACATTTTATTCCACTTTTTAAATGATTTCCCTGTTCATACATGGTGCTAAACTGCGTTACACATGCTGAATAACCTAGTATAATATCTGATTGAACACGTTATGAAATCTATACAATTGTTAACCAACTCAGTTAACTCATAACTCGGTAAAGATACTACGTAAAGAGTTTATAATAGTTACATTGACTTATACATTTCTGCATATGTATGCTGTTAAAATGTCATGAATATTGACTTATACATTTCTGCATATGTATGCTGTTAAAATGTCATGAATATTGACTTATACATTTCTGCATATGTATGCTGTTAAAATGTCATGAATTCAAAGTTTTTCGTGCGAAGGTTGTGTTTTCCCCCTGTGACACACAAACAGACGCAGGGACAATGAAGTTTATATTTAAAGATGGTATTCTCTCTCTCGAGCGATCCCGGCCTAGACTGATGAACAAAGTTTTATCATGAATTTTAAGATGGTATTCTAAATTTGCACTCCCCCTAAAATCGACGATCAACGTACGCCTCTGGAAGTCATATATTTGATGTATGTATTTATTTGTAAATAATTGCTGTGATATATTTGATGTTAAGACATCAACTGATTATGTGAAATGTGATGTTAACGTAACTTGTTGTAGAGAACAAAGTACATCAGCTAGAAATGATTGGTTAGAGAAACTGTTAACTTTCTTCTTGCATTATGTAAGATGAAAACAGTCTCACAAGTTGTCAAGCAAATACATTTCATGGTTGTATTTATTTACATTTTGTAGATTTCTTATCGATATAATGGAAGACTGTAGTAAAACTATGTAGTAATGGCCAAGCACAGTACTGTACTTTTACAAAATACAAACAAAAAACAATAACATTAAACAGCAATGTTTCGCCCAAAAGGAATTTATCAAGCAAATGATACAAGAAAAGTGAAGAATTTCAATTCTAACACAGAAAACAACATGTAGATATTCTTACAATTATGATAAATATTATTAAACAATTGAAATCAAGCAAAGTATTAGTATTACATGTTCAAACTAGATATAATTTAGTCATATTTACACACAAGAATTGTTTCAGATAAGAATAAGGCTTCTCCTAATGTAAGTACTAAATATATTCCCTTGAATCGGCGACGTTTTTTATTATCAAAGGGACAAAACTCGTATATTTTTACAATTTGCTATATGCCTGTCTGTATACATTGTTGGAATGAGAGTTGTGTTGATCGTAGCGGATCTGAGTTCGACCTAGACTGAATTATTTGGTATCAAAGAAACACTAGGAAGTAAAGGTGACTGATGTGACTACATTCGACATTCGATAATTAATAAAGAACTTTTCATTTGAGATAGCTCTCAACGAAAAATGAAGATCTGCCTGGACACAATTCTTCTTCTTCAAACGCTCCATATCGACCACTTTTTAGCCACTCTGTGTGATTTGTATGTGATCTGAACCTAAAAGCGATTGTACACCGTGCCAGTTATGCACCTACTGTGATGATTCTTATTTACTAAGGTAGCTTTCCTAAGCCCTTCATTAGCCGTCTTTTACGACATGCCTTGTAGGTGGTAGTGGTACTATTCTTTACTTCCTTTGCGGGCCCCGGCACTACATGGGCGGAAAAGTACATCTAAAGTCGGAGTACAGCTCGTCTGAATGGTAAGTGGCACTGGTGGTGTGAAAAGCAAGCTTACAAGTACAAATAAGTCACATGTGCCATGTTAGAACTCTGCTTGAATTCATGATAAATAGAAAGAAAATTGAGTTGGCAACAGATTTGTGTCTAAACCCTGTGTCCACATAGTATTCTATCAACAAACCCCCAACTCAACCACACAAAGAAAATCAGAGAAAGGGTGTACATCGTAGATAATGAACAGCACATACACAAGTAAATATGAAATATATGAAACTTCATGAGAATAAAGCCATTATCTCCAGTCATTAACAACATCAATTATTTCTTTCACAACAATTCAGTCGTCGCTTTATTTCGCAATATAAAGATGAATAAATTGTTACAAACTCAAGTACTTCACTAGGAAAGACAACATAGATAGTAATTATATCAACAAAGGAAAGGTTGGAAACAAACCAGAAGAGTGTTTTGTTTGCATGCGTTTAATCAACCAAGTTAACCACTCTTTAATCTCTGTGGTTTGCGCAGAGATTGTGAGTACATTATGCAACCTTTATACCTCCGCGGCAAGTAGACAAGCATACAATAATTTTGGACAGAGTGTATGCATATTATCCAACAGGGCCCACATTTGTACACACGTGTAACTATTTTATTGTGCGACAAGAAAACATCCACTTTCAAATATCACATCTGGAATTATACTGCAGCATAGTATCAGATCAAATGATCTAAAGTCGAAGGATTGCCTTCATTGCACCGGGTATTACCCCATATAGCTAGGTCCCTCGCCACAGAAGTGGCAAGCCGCCGACAGAGAATATTGTACAAAGAACGAACTCTGTAGCCCTGGCAACAATCTTATCGGTTTCTGAAAAACAATGCACTTGTTAACAGAACGTCGCTATCCGGATTCGAACCCACGACCTTTGATACGCAAGGCAAGAAACTTAGCAACAGAGACCTCCAGATGTGATTGGTTGTAGGGAGGTCATCAGAACTGACACATGCCAACAAGAAAAGTTGATTGCGGTTTGATTCTTTTAGTCACGTACAAGAATAACATAGACTATGTATGAATCGATATCTACATAATCTTAATGCCATAGATAGCAGATAATGTATTCACAAGTCATCCCCGTTGCTGCCAGACTGATGTGTTATTTCTTAAATTGATATCATATGTTAAACCCCATACCTTCATTTCTCTTTCATCATTCCTTCACCACGTCTCATTCATCTGTCCATTTCTAATGTTGATGTGTGTATACTAATAAATATGCATGCTGGGATACATGGGATATATCAAGTTCTTATTATTCTTCTTCTTCCAACGCTCAATATCGACCACTTATTAACCATTCTTTGTCATCTGTATGTGATCTGAGCCTAAGAGCGATTGTATGCTGTACCAGTTATGCGCCTACAAGTACACCAGTACATCCGATTTCTGAGACGCTTTTTATTTACTAGGGTAGCTACCCAATGCTTCAGTCACCTTGTAGTTCGCAGTGTTACTATTCTTTGTCCCCTGAGAGTTAGGCAACACACGAGCGATATCAAGTTCAAGTAATGTTGATTCTCAATCAACTGGATTTTGAGCAGGTTCTTAAGATCAGATATCAATTAATGTCGACATAATCTGAGATGAAAATCCGTGTCTAATGACTTTATCTATATATCAGGCGGATAACTACCGACAAGAGAGTACGGCAGACAATGAGAAAGAGACAGTGCACATGCAAATATTTTAAATATATCTCAAGATGAAAATCAAAAGATAATCAGATACTCTCTGACACCTAAATCGCTGAAGAATATCATTCTAAAAATATAAACATAGAAGAAAAATCATTTTTCATGTTCAATAATAATGTTCAGATCAATTCTGATCGTGTATTAAATTCCATAGAAAAGCTCAATATGAGACAAACAATCTGAGACGTGCATGAGATGCTTCAATTGAATTATGCAATGTTATAACAACATTGTACAGGGGATAAATCTAGACAATTGAATTATGCAATGTTATAACATGCTTAGATAAACTGACAATTGAATTATGCATGTTATAACAGTGAACAGTACAAACAGTACTATAGTTTTACAAAATACAGAAACAGTGACGATAAACAGCAACGTTTCGACCAACAAGGCCTTTATCAAGCAAACGAACAAACAGGAGTGACAAATTAAAATGAAAAACAAATGGACGACCAAATACAAACGTATCTAAGGAAAATCTGGAATAAAAACGAATAACGAAATAAATGTAACACAAAAAACAGGAATAGAACGGAAAAGAAACAATGAAACATCTAGTAAATATATAACTTGAATACATGCAACATATACCCATATAGATTACAAAGCATGGGAAGAGAAAGTACTAAGAAGCATAAGAATGTAATACATGCAACATAAACCCATATAGATTACAAAGCATGGGAAGAGAAAGTACTAAGAAGCATAAGAATGTAATACGTTGAGCCCGCGTGGTCGCAAGGTACCATACAAAGAAATCAACCGATTCTCCAGAGCAAATCTACTACGATCATCAGAGGAACATGATCGGATGGCTGTGACCTGGACATCGCAAGCTCCTGAATGGCCAGTATCATTGAAATGGGTAGCTACAGGGGTCACAGAGCATTGGCGTATATCGCGCAAATGTTGGGCGAATCGGTCACTGAGTCTCCTGCCGGTTTCCCAATATAGGCCTTGTTGCACCGCTTGCAGGTAATGGCATAGATAATATTACGGGACTCGCAGTGAAACTGTCTTCAACAACGAACGTGGCTTTAGGAAAAGACACCGTGCGGGTCTGTATTACATAAGCACATGTGTTGCAGCGCCGACGGCCACACTGGATGGTGCCAAAATAACTATGGATATTAGGCTTGAGGCGACTGTGAACCAACATATCCCTAAGGCTTCTGTCCCGTCTGTACGCCACCAAAGGATAGTGTTGGAAGATTGAACGTGTCTCAGGATCAGACTGAAGAATGGAGAGATGACGGAATAAGACTTTCTTCACAAGGGAACTATGAGGGTGGAAAGTTAAGACAAGTTTCACCCTGTCAGAATTGGAAGTTCTATGCTGGTTAGAGAGAGCCTCCTGGCGAGAAATTTGCTGAACGCGCCGCATAGCAGAAGCAAGCACCTTATCCGGGTATAAGGCTTACGAAAGAAATCCAGCATCTCGTGAGCTTTATCGAGAAAATCGTCGTCCTCGCTACAGAGGCGACGAAGGCGCAAGAGTTGAGAGAATGGTAAAGAGTCACGACAAGCCTGGGAATGGGAAGAGGTATAAAGAAGAAAACTATGTGCATCAGTAGGCTTGTAGTAGACTGATGTAGTGATGGTGGATAGGCTGATAGTGATAGTGATGTCAAGAAAGTTGACACAAGAGGTAGAGATGTGAGATGTAAACCGAATAGCCGGATTGAAGACATTAATGAAATTAATGAAGCGTGACAAATCGGCTTCAGGCATATCGGTAATGCCAATACAATCATCAATGTATCTATGATACACAGACGGAAGAGGGCCATCATAGAATTCCATACTAGGTGCTCAAGATGACCCATGAATAGACAAGCATAACTGGGTTCCATTTTAGTACCCATGGCGACCCCACTGATCTGCTCAAAGAACTGGTCATTGAACTGAAAGGAGTTGAGAGTTAGAACTAGTTCTGCAAGACGAAGGAGAGCCGAGGTGGAGACAAGTGGGTTAGTTCTCCTGTCGAGAAAGAACTGGAGAGCTTGAAGTCCGTCGGAATGAGGTATGGAGGTGTACAATGAGCACACATCAAGGAGGAAGAGACGGTAAGTCCTGCCAGGCAACAACTCAATAGACGAAAAAACAGACAAGGTGTGGTTCGTATCTTTCAAGAATGAAGGTAGTGTGGTGACTATAGGATTGAAGATACTATCAAGAAATTCGGAGATATGTCCGTAGGACAAGAGCAAGCAGAAACGATGGGCCTACCCGGATTGTTCAGTTTATGAATTTTGGGGAGCATATAAAGGCGGGTTTTCCTAAACAGCTATCGATGACACAAAGTGATGATGCGCCGGTAGGAAGATCGTTAGAGGCAATTAAGTTCTTAATTACTGTACGGACTTTACTATTGTTAGATAGTGTTACATCAGAAGAACTAGTTTTATAGAATTGGGTGTCAAGTAATTGGTTGCGTCCTTCCTGAAGGTATAGTTCTTTGCTCCATACCACTATTGCACCGCCTTTATCGGCGGGTTTGATAACAATGTCATCACGTCGACGGAGGTGTGATAGAGCACGAAACTCGGACGGAGACATGTTAGAATGCCCTAGGCGTTCGGGGTGGAGCAGTCCAAAATCGTGTAAAGTATTCTTGATGTAGAGATCAAGAGCGTTGGAGACACCAGGGTTGGGTGTCAAATCATGTTTGCGAGTAGAATATTTAGCGAACATACTCGTGTCATGACATTGGTCAGTGTCAACCTGGTTCCGAAAATGAAATTTCAGCCGTAAGCCACGGTGAAAACGGTGCACATCTTGAAGAGTAGAGTAGTGGTCAATGGTGGGTCAGAGAGGAACAGACTTGAGACCCTTACTTAAAACACATCTCTCGCTGTCCGATAAGGGAAGGTCTGGAAGGATGCAAACCGCCTGTGTGGGAGGGAAAGATCGTAGTGGACAATTGGAAGGAGTGGTAGAAGGTACAGGGCGAAGAAGGTTAAGTTTTTGTTGGTGATGGGTGCAAGAAATTCATGTAGTTGTCTGTTAAGAACATGGATAATAAAACGAATAAGGGAGTAAAGGAGCATATTGTTAGAAGTGAGAAGTTGTAGACGCTGTAGAAGTAGGGACTGTGAGGAGTCCAAGTCAGTAAGAAGATGAGAATGGTTAGAAGCAATACAACGCATACGTTGTAGCGCACATTTGGTTTCTAGCTTCTGTAACATTCGCTGCTCCCTGGGGTATAACAAGCTGCCGAGGGTGAAAATTAGACGCAAAGCCATCCAGGTAACAGCCATCCGACATGTTCCTCTGATGATCGTAGTAGAATTTGTGGAGAATCGAGTTTTTCTTTGTATGATACCTTGACACCGGCTAAGTAACAATCTTAGCTTTTAGACGCTTCCAAGTGTAATCTACGGTTATGTTGCAGTATTACATTCTTATGCTTTTAGTATTTATGCTATTGAATCTATAAGGTATATGTGCATGTATTCAAGTTATATATTACTAGATGTTTATGTTTCTTCCGTTCTATTCCTGTTTTTTTGTGTTACATTTATTTCGTTATTCGTTTATTCCCAATTCTCAGATACGTTTGTATTTGGTCGTCCATTGTGTTTCATTAATTGTCACTCCTGTTTGTTCTTTGCTTGATAAAGGCCTTGTTGGTCGAAAGTTGCTGTTACGTCACTGTTTCTGTATTTTTCAAAACTATAGACTTGTTTGACGTGTTCACTATTAACAGCAAGTTTACTGCAGTCAGCCTTTATCAATGTTATAACAACATTGTACATATAGAAATCTAACACTAATATGAAAGATTATATCAACATATCATATAGAAAATCTAGACAATTGAATTATGCAATGTTATAACAACATTGTACAGAGAGAGAAATCTAGACAATTGAATTATGGAATGTTATAACAACATTGTAAAAAGAGAAAAGCTAGAAATTGAATTATCAATGTTATAACATAGATTGTACATAGAGACAAAACTAGAAATTAAAATATGTTATAATAAAACAATTTGTATCTAAGTAAAACCAAAAATGTTTGGACATATAAATACTGTAAATATCATACAGATAAGATGAGATTTATTGATTGATTTATAGATTACAGTGGCGCTCCTTGTAAAGAGAATTTATTGATTGATTCTCAGAACAGTGCGGCTCTTGTCATTTCTTATTGGGGACAACAATGATCGGAAAATCATGGTCTTGGAGTATTTACTATTATTTGCCTATTCCGGGAAGTTATTCCTTCCAGAAAGAAAAAGTTTCGTTCTGCAGAAGCTGATATTAAAGACAGTTGGCTATTAAAGATGCTAAAATCATGGACAATTACATATTTCGACACATCTAGGCTTCGACACACGAGACATAGAAAAGATGGTTTTCTAAATTGTCTATCTCTCCCTCATTTCTCTCGCCATCTCTCCTCTCTCCTTATCCTCCTCTCTCTGATATCTGTGTTTGTGTTTGATCTTGTCAACATCTTCCAAAATAAATATAAAATGAAAAAAACTAGACAATACTGAAAGATAACATTGAGTTTGGGAATAATTGATGTCACACGATCAAACCAGGAAATGTAGCATCGAAAGAGTGTATCTTAGGACTAAGAAGGCAGATGTTGATAAATTTAATAGTCTGGGTCCCTCGTTATAGAACTTGTTGAACATTTCATGTCCGACACGAGAGTTGGGTGAGTGCTTCTAAAGCCTTGATACCAGAATGTCCGTAAATGATTCTGAAATTTACTGCTGGAATTTTCTAACTAATTTAGAAACCACGAGCTTGATTACATGAGCTTCTGTTCCCTATGACCAGGTTCAAGTTATATATGATTTTATAACTAGAGATTGAGCCCAATGTTATAACTCTTTATATGAATGATCTAAATGATTGTCACTTGCTCACGAACAATTAGAACGCAAACCTGGAACGGAAATTTGAATAGCTTATTCCGAGTAAATGTAGCTGATTTGTCAACTCTCGTCTTTCTACGAGTTATGAGTTAGTTGAGCTACTACTTTAAACTGTATAAATTTAAAACGTGTTCATCAGCTAATATACTAGGCTTACTGCTATGCGGAAACAGATAAAAACATAGCTGAACCCATAGCTGACACCTCAGTGTTTGGCAGATCAGTCACTTTGTATAAATATACAGGGCGTTCAAAATAAAAGTAGCCCGATTGACAAATCAAATGTTACCAGCTGCGCATTGCGTTTTGTCTATTTACTATTTAAACCGGTTCTGAGTAGCTTGTCCTGTCGTCACGTTGGTTCATCGCCCCTTCCCACATCATAATTACAAAAAGACTCGCGTACTTGACCTACACTACGTTATAATTGAACCTTCTCATTTTCATAAATATATGCCAGATTGGTTCCTTTACAGGTTACTTTTATATTGAACACCCTACGTGAGACAACACAAAACTAACATTGCAGACGAAGATTCAAATATATTGAGCTTGTGGAATTAGTTCTTTACTATATGGCTCAGAAACATGGACAGCCTAGTCAAGACACGAGAGGAGAATAAACAGCTTTCACCTTCGATGTCTTCACACGATTATGGACATCATGTGGTATGAGAAAATAACCAACTCTGAAGTACTGCAACTTGCAAACTTGCCTTCCATCATGGGCATGCTCAGCAGTGAGCGTCTAAGATGGTTGGGGCATGTGAGAAGAATAGAAACTTGTCGCAAACCGAAACAAATGTTGTTCTGTGAACTCTCGAAGGGGAAGAGGCACCAGGGCAGACCACTTCTCAGATATAAAGAAGTATGTAAAACCTAAATGAAAAACTGTTCCATAGGACCCAGCACATGGGAAAAACTAGCTGACGACAGAGTTGTGTGGAAAGCGATATTGCGAAATAAAGTGTTGTTATCATAATGTATTTCACGGTTCAAATTATGTTGAGAAAATAAAGCCAACAATGTTAATCATTGAAATCCAGATTTCTCTTATCCAAATGAAAAACAATGTCCATAAAGAGTCTCGCCCCAGGTGTCTCCTTTTTCGACTTGACCCTGAACGGCAAAACAGGATTAGATAATAGATAGATAAACAAAAGGTTGTATCCCTCTTATACTGCTTAGCAGATTGACTAACATGTTTGCACGTTTCATGAATTTCTTATACTAAGATAATACAGATAAAAAAAAGATACAGTATAATTTGTCAGATACATCAACAAAGAAAATGATGAGAATCATGATATGGTGAAACGAATAGTATTTGGCAAAGAAGGGGAACAAATATAAGATGACATAGAAAATAAGACAAAATAAGCATGCATGAGATCAACATGAAGAGAATAAATAATATATTGAAAGAATAAAATGAGAAATCTAACAAGTAGAATGAGAGGTGATAGTGATTACAGAAACAGGAAACCGAGATCAATAATAATGATACTGTAGATATAATGATAGTTGTTGGGCATGAGAGTGGGCCGAGTAGGTGAGTCTTTGCCAATACCTACCCAACCTCAACATCGATGTCAGTTACCAAGCCAGATTATATATTTATATAAATATATGTACATCAATATACTAGAAGCATACCCCCGTGTCCGTCTTCTATGTTGACGATAACCACACGGCGCAACCGATGGTACAGCTAGTAATTATTGACTTGTATTTCGTGTTGACAAAAATATCGAGTATGTAATGGTGTCTACGACGCCTACTTCATCGTCTCTTGTGGATTTGCTTCTGTATGATAAATGATGGAATAATGTTTCTGTGTTCATTATGGTATGGATAACATAATTAAATCAGTCATTGAGCATTTTGGATTACTTGAAAGGCATTAGTCAAAATGGACGCAGCTGTGTGGATAACAGTGACTTGTGAGGTGTTATTGATAACAGTGACGTGTGAGATGTCTTATTGATAACAGTGACTTGTGAGATGTTATTGATAACAGTGGCGTGTGAGATGTTATTGAAAACAGTGACTTGTGAGAGATAGTTATTGAAACAGTGACTTGTGAGATGTTATTGATAACAGTGACTTGTGAGATGTTATTGATAACAGTACTTGTGAGATGGTATTGATAACAGTGACTTGTGAGATGGTATTGATAACAGTGACTTGTGAGGTGTTAATGAAAACAGTGACTTGTGAGATGTTATTGATAACAGTGACTTGTGAGATGGTATTGATAACAGTGACTTGTGAGATGTTATTGATAACAGTACTTGTGAGATGGTATTGATAACAGTGACTTGTGAGATGGTATTGATAACAGTGACTTGTGAGGTATTAATGAAAACAGTGACTTGTGAGATGGTATTGAAAACAGTGACTTGTGAGATGGTATTGATAACAGTGACTTGTGAGGTGTTATTGATAACAGTGACTGCTGAGATGGTATTGATAACAGTGACTTGTGAGTGTATTGATAACAGTGACTTGTGAGATATTGATAACAGTGACTTGTGAGATGGTATTGATAACAGTACTTGTGAGTGGTATTGATAACAGTGACTTGTGAGATGTTATTGATAACAGTGACTTGTGAGATGTTATTGATAACAGTGACTAGAGATGCATATAACAGAATTAGTGAGTTATTATTGATAATAGTGACTTGTAGAGATGGATTGATAAATGACTTGTGAGATGGTATTGATAACAGTGACTTATGAGATGGTATTGATAACAGTGACTTGTGAGATGGTATTGATAACAGTACAAGAGAACTGCAATCAATCAACAAATTAGTTGATGGTTATACCTAGTGTAAGTAGTAACACCAGAGCTGTAAGTAGTCCAATAGATTGGGAATTCGTTGATTATATGTTCCAGTAAATTAGCGCAATGTGTAGAGTATACATCTATCGAACTAAACACAAAAAGTGTCAGGGTTTAATTCCTTATCTGACCAGAGTGGAAAGATTTCTGCAAACTTGAACTTAGAAATGGGAATTGACAGACACGTCATACCCAATGATATGTAAAAAAATACTTAATATTTTCATTTTGTTTCTGACATGGAAAGGTTATGCAATTTTAAAATGAAACGGGGATAGAAATGTCACAATGGTATAAGTTCAAACTTGAGATTTCAAACAAACAAATGTAGAGAACGGATTGTGTTTGACAAGCTAAGGAAATGCAAAGAAAACCAAGTGTTAGAAAACTAATAACGTTAGTAAAATATTGTATCTCAACTCTTTCTATTATTCCTAAACAACTAAAATATTATGGAATGGAATTGATAAGGAAACAGAGATCTGAATACTAAGAGCATGCATATTCCCAGCGACAATGTATGGGCGTAAATCCTGGACATTTATTTAACAAATTAGTAGCATATGTGTGTTTTTGAATTTACATATTACAGAAGAGTCATGCCATGAACAGAAACTAGAGGAAATATATCTTTCAATAAAGAACTACAAATCAGAGAAGACTGATGTTATAAAAATGAGAAAACTAAAGTAATTTTGAACATATAAAAGACAAGAATGATTAGAGGAAACCGTTATGGCAGGATTTCTGCACATTTTTATCTTCATCAAAATTACATTGGGGGGCCTTCCACGGTGTTCCTGAGTTCGTGTACTGAGGCTTAGATCTGCCTGTGTAAGAAAGACATCAGCAGGCACATAGTTATTCGTCAAAGTATACTATTGATAATACTATTGATAATACTGTAAATCAATCAATTCATCTAACATATTCATCTAACAACGTTATATATATTCGTGTATCTGTTGATCAATGGTTAATAACATATTTAGATTAATCGGTGTCTCACATGCTCTACGTGAAGCATGCCATTTACAGATCGTTAATATTCATACAAATCTATCTGCAAGACTTTCGATTATGTTATTCCGCTATCCTGATCGTCATATTCAATTTTCACTGAATGCCCTTCTGCCATCATCATCGTGTTGCCTCCAGCATAATCGTTAAGTTAACATGTCTATTCCATTTTTGTTCTTCCTAAACTTCTGGGAATTGTAA
Source organism: Arion vulgaris (assembly GCA_020796225.1). Lineage (NCBI taxonomy): Eukaryota > Metazoa > Mollusca > Gastropoda > Stylommatophora > Arionidae > Arion > Arion vulgaris. The sequence continues at coordinate 21,701,943 of CM036766.1, read as the reverse complement.
TATGACTAAAATATTTCAGTTTGGATGTCATGATATTGATTCTCATTGAAGTCAATGTTCCTCGATCCTCATTGAAGTCAATTATTTCCTCGATTCTCACTTGAATTTTCATGTTCTCGATTTCATTGACACTGTCCTCGATCTCATTGAAGCAATGTTCTCGATTCTCATTGAAGTCAATGTTCTCGATCCTATAAGTCAGTTCTCGATCCTCATAATCAATGTTCCTCGATTCTTTAAGTCAATGCTTCCTGATCCTCATTGAGTCAATGTCTGATCCTCTAGTCATGCCCGATCTCATTAACATGTTCTCGACCCATTAAGCAATGTTCCTCGATCTCATTGATATGTTCTCGATCCTCTGAAGCAAGTTCTCATCCTCATTGAAGTCAGTTCTCGATCCCATTGAAGTCAATGTTCTGATCCTCATGTTTTGTCAGATATTTATATTATTTTTCTTCTTTTCTTTGTTTACTAATCTTGAAGTATTTCTCTTTCTTCTTCGAATGTTCCATATCGACCACTTGTCAACCACTCTGTGTGCTTTGTATGTGATCTAGCCATAGCAATTGTAGTTGTGCCAGTTATGCGCTCAAGAGACCAACAATCCGATTTCTGCGATGATTTTTATTTACTAGGTAGCTTCCTGGTCACATCAGTCGCCTCTTCGACATGCCTTATAGGTCGCAGTGGTACTATTCTTTGCGTAACGCAACTACATTCCCTTGGATGAAAATTTATGTGATCATCATCACCCGTGATGGACGAGCATCATTCTGTGTCTCTAGCGGGCCCCGGCACCACATGAGCTAGAATTTGTCTAGATCACTTTGTTTTATTTTCTAATTTAATATGTTCGTCTGAAATCCATAAAGTTGACACATGCAATTGCCGTCCGGAGATCTGTTACCTGTGACATTCTTGCATAATATTGTTCGATTATTTGTTACCTGTTAGTACCTAGCTCAAGGGTGATCACATGCTCAAGTGCTGATGTAATCAGTCTCAGACCATATATTTATATATATTATATATTATGTATGATATATTAGATCTACTGCTCAGGGGCTTGTTGTAGTCTTGTGTTTCTGAGACATGCTCAGGTCTTGTTTGTATCTTGTTCTGAGACTAAAATAAGATACACTTTTATTTGTGTTCGATCGCAGTAATGATACTTGTCGCTAGTTTAATCGTTTTACTAATGGCTTCGAAAAAGTTTTCTTTTCATGAATCAGTAGTCGCTAATGGGAAACGATAACTAAATTCTGGTTACAGTGACTTTGAGAGAAGACTGGAGGTGATGGACGGGTTAAACATACACATCTTCATCCTTTTATTGTGAGATACCTTACAGTTTCTAAACGGGATGGGCAGGAAACTCTCAGGTAGTCAGTTTTTTCAAGGTGTTGCAGGATGCGAGACAAACCCATTTGTAGATCGCTGACAAGACAAGACATCTAATGTGTGTAATATATCACTGTGAAATATGAAAATGAATATAGTGGCTTATCCTTTACAGGACGTAGCCATCAATCACATTAAACGAGTTGTTGATTTTCTAGGAACCACTTATACATTCAGTAGTTTGCCATTGCTTCTGAAGAGTACGGCTATTTTTATCGTTCGTAAAAATCAATGGGGACAAATTTGAGAAAAACTCCCCACTGCGGTGTTTAGACCAGGTACTTGAGTTGTGATCAGCTCACTACCACCATACATCACTGTACATACAATGTTCTAACCTTCAACTGTTCTTTGTCACTCTTTTTATACACTTCTGTTATACATCTTGTTCCTTTTTTATCACTTTGTATCTTGTTCCTTATCCTTTTTATACACTTCTTTACTTCGTTATATCTTTTAATTTATACTTGTTATACCTCTTCGTTCCTTTTCCTTGTTACACTTGCTATATTTATCGCTTGTTATACTTTTATCCTCTTATCTTTTATACTCTATCCTTTTATATCTTTTATATACATACTTTTTACACTTCTATATACTTTGTTTATACTCTTTTATATACTCTTGTTATACACTCTTTGTTATACACTCTTGTTAACACTCTTTGTTACCCCTCTTTGTTATAACTCTTTGTTATACACTCTCGTTTCTCTTGTTATACACTCATGTACTATACACTCTTTGTTACTTATACCTTGTATACTTTCTAACCTTGTTATTTTGTTTCCTCTCTCTTTTATTACACTCTCTGTTAACACTCTTGTTACACTCTTCGTTACACATGCTTCTTTACTCACTCTTCATTATACACTCTTTGTTATAAAGCCTGCCTCTTACACTATACTATCTTCTTATTGAATTTTACTTTCCTATTCATCACGGTTTTCCTACATCTCTCGTTACCTCATCTAGTTACCATCTGAAGCTATGAAATTGCTCATATAGACAAGATGGGACTTCGTTATAGGACCGCAACACATGAAACCTACATTGCATATTCAGCAGAGTCGCTAGATTAAATTACGTCACCATAGATTCCCAAACTTTTTCGGCCCATCGCCCACTTTGCGCAACATAAACTCTGTAACGCCCCTCCACATTATAACAGTTTGCCAACGCCCCCCTCCCACATATGCATGCTCTATTTTCTCTTTGACATAGAAATTGATATATATTTCTGTAATACGTGGTCAATTTTCAAATGATTATATGCATGAAATAGAAAATTGATGAAAAAATGGATCGTGTAAGACGGGCATAAGATGAATTGAAATGCAGAATTCAAATTTTAAATGATTATTCAATCGCAAAATAACGAGACTAATTTATTTTAAAATATTTATTATTAATTTACTCTTTAAGTAACCACCGACCCCCACCAATACTTCTGAACCAACTTCGCCCCCTAGAAGCTTCAGCGCCCACTTTGGGAAACGCTGATGTACGCCATGGTATGGTTGACATCTAATATTTACGTTGGTGTCTATAAGCACACAATGTTACCCATTCTTTATAATATGGGCGATTTACGCTGAGAACGCTAAGTACCTTTCACCCCTGTTAGACCATTACGTGATGTAGGACATACGCATTATATTTGTGACCAAAGTATGTATATTATCCAATAGGACACACAGGATCGTGCGGTATATCTTCTCAGTATGATGCAAGTCTTCGAAATGAAAAGTTTTCCTTAAAATAACCTTCAACTGTAATTTTGATGTTTCTGCTGATACCACCCCATTACGGTTCCACCTGATGCGGCTCCTCTCTGTATCATAGCACGGCACGACCCTGAGACATACATTTGTACAGACGATAACTATACCATTTTATAAGCACACAAATCACTTTAAAGTAGCACATCTGGAGTTATATTGTAGCATGGTATCAGATCGGAATGGTTATCTGGAGTGATATTGTAGCATGGTATCAGATCGGAATGGTTATATGGAGTTCGTCAAAGAAAAGTGGACTCATATCAATATCTTCTAATGGACTTGGTCTTTGCTCTCCCGAATAACGCAACAGTCTGTCTGTTGAATGCCGCTTGGTCTGCAGGATGGTCATACGGATCACCAATGAGACTATTGTCTTACAACAGCTCGTATAGTTCGATGGTTTATTCCCTTTCTCTTGATCTTTCTCTCCTCACAATAAGATCAGAGCACACATGGTTGTTCATCGAAGTGTGGTTCTATCAATCAATCAAACAATTGATCCTTATATATCTTCTTATCTCTGTGTCCTTTCTAGTGAGATATAAGCCATGATGCATGTTTTCTCTCATTACATCTGTCAACTGATTTACGTCACTCACTCTCACAGAGAGAGAGAGAGAGAGAGAGAGAAGAGAGAGAAGAGAGAGAAAGAGAGAAAGAGAGGGGAAAGGAAGAGAGGAAAGAGAGAGAGAGAGAGAGAGAGACAGAGAGTGAGAGAAGAGAGAAAAGAGAGAGAAAGAGAGACAGACAAAGAGAGAGAGAGAGAGAGAGAGAGTGAGAAAGAGAGAGATATACACACATTATAGTAACTCCCGTCCATTGCAAGCGATAATTACAACAGCAGCAGATGTGTGTTGTTGCATCTCTCTAGTGTGAGCGGAGGCGACTAAAGTGTACAATCCTGGAACACAATCCCCTACCAAAGGTGGGGCAAACATGATCAAGGTTAGACATGACGGTATATTGTGTTCTGAAGTTTCGCGTAGCTCGCTTTCTCTGCGCGTCAACAGTACGACTATTCTCCATGATTTCAGTTCGACTGAAATGTGGTAAGATGTGGTGTTTGTAACATAATTTTTTAGAGAGAGTTAGTTTACTTTTTCTGTTTACCTTCTTAAACGCAATATGCAACACAAGATCATGAGACAATCATGAGAAGTGAACAATCATGAGAAGTGAACAATCATGAGAAGTGAATATTACTGATGTGAGACGAAAGGCAACGACAGAATAACTAGAACCTTTGAGAAGAATAAATGACGTCCTGTCTAGACACTAAATAAAATGGATGTGGTTGTTTTGAGAAAAAAAATGGTACGGTTGAAAGTAGAATCCAAGAATATATTAACGGAAACACCCAGGGGTGGCTCGTCATTAAGGGCCAGTGAGGCCCAGGCCAACCAAGAAAAATGACCACTGGTTCAAGCACCATATTTAGGTACAACTTGTATTTATTTTCGTCTTTGACAAATGAGATTGTTAATACACGCTTGAAAGAAAGAATTATCAAAGAGGTAGATCAAGTGGAAGCTGAATTAGTAATATTGTGTCTTCTCTTTGAAGTGAGGATATCATTCTCAACTGATTTCATCGCTTTTTGAGAATGTGTTTTGAAGATATTGAGTGATGACTTTAGAAGAACTTTCACAAAGGCTAACGGCAATGCAAGATAAAACAGATATTTAGTTTTGTTTTCAATTTATTGCGTTTAGTAATATTGTTCGCCTGACGAAGAGAGTATTGCTTCAATTGTAGTAGGGTCACCATCATCATCATCATCATCATCATCATCATCCTCATCAAGTAGCTTGTCTATTCTGGAACTTGGCTCCTATGACAGCAGTCCTGAAAATCTCTCTGTTCTGTGCAAGTTGACCGGCGTCAGAAGCAGTCATTCTCAGATCGTCAATGACATCTTGCACCCATCGTCTTCTAGGTCTTGGTCTCATTCTTCTTCCAGACACCACTCCCTTCCCAGACGTTATTCCCAAGTGTTAGATGCAAGCTATTCGGTGCGTTGTTTGGGTCATTTTCATTTGGTTTGTGGGGGTGACATTAAATACAATACGATCTAAAATATTTACGCTGGAAGAGAACGTCACATTCTCCATTTTGTTAGTGTTAACATACAAGATAGCGAAGACTGAGAATTTGACTCTCAAGAGTGTTTTTTTCTATTAGAAAAAATATATGGTATCAATAGTGTCACACACACAAGGAGCTTATGAAGAGAATGAGATAGATCATATTGAAACAAGAGGTGAAGAAAAAACGCAGGCGGTGGATATGACACACCTTGTGAAAATTCGAGTGGAATATAACACGAAGTGCCCTTTCCTGGAACCCACAGGGAAAGCAAAATAGAGAGAAACCTAGAAATACATAGACAAGAGATTTGAAGGTAGAGATTAACAATATACGGAAGAGCTGGAGGAAAGCTGCCTGAGATAACTAAAGATTGAAATACTTGATATGAGTTGATTGATGCTATATGCCCCAAAGGGGTTACAAAAACGATAGAACGATAAGATAGAACATCATTTGGCTCTCATGTTGCAGTGCGTTGTTTCTATAAAAATATATCATAGGAAGAATTATCTTTCCTCGAGCGTTCTTGTTTAGGAAAAAGTTGAATGAAATGTACATTAGTGTCAAATTGACACTGGGTATCAAAATAGTCAGATATACTAAATATTCATGATAACATATATTATATATTTCTAGCAATGGAAGGTGTATTAATTTTGTTAAGCCACGCTGATAAATGTTCATCTTCAGCATGATAGTTCTCTTGTATATGTCTAGCAGAGTGTGTGCAAATACATCAAGACGGGGCCACATTAGCAAATACATTTTAAAAAAAAGACAACATCGCGCTAGGGTAAGTGAGCTGGTATTGACCAAGACCCTACCTACCCCCTCCCCCGCACGTGGTGGCCGTAGAAACGGTCTACCGCACTGTAGTCTAGCTAAGCGGTCATGGATCGGGATCGCGAGAGAGCTAAACAGTCATGGATCGAAGTAGAGCTACTATAGGTAGTAGTGTAAGTACAGTCACGATTGTTAGGAGATCGGATTGCAACATAGACAGTATCCCAGAGTGAATCTCCTGACCGACGTCTCGGTGTGACAACCAGCTGTGAGAGATACTCGAGAGCACTACACAAATATAACAGCTGTGAGAGATACTCGAGAGCACTACACAAATATAACAGCTGTGAGAGAGATCACAATGTCACAGAAATCATTACAAAGCGATATTTCAACTTGGAAAGGGAGAGGGAAGGGGGAAGAGAACTAAACCTCCGAGAAAATACTACAAAACTGTATTTCTGGTGTGAGTGTGGGTGTGAGGTAGTGTGGGTGTGGGTGTGGAGAGAGTAGAGAGAGAGTGAAAGAGGAAGAGATTGAGAAACTACAAACCTGTATTGTGGGTGTGAGTGGAGAGAGAGTGAGAGAGAGAGAGATAGAAAGAGAGGGGAAAGAGAGATTGAGAAAAACTACAAACCTGTATTTCTGGTGTGAGTGTGGGTGTGAGAGAGAGAGAGAGAGGGATTGAGAAACACTACAAAACTGTATTTCTGGTGTGAGTGTGGGCTGGGTGTGTGTGTGGGGAGAGAGAGGGAGAGAGATATTGAGAAAACGCTACAAAACTGTATTTCTGGTTGAGTGTGGGTTTGTGTGTGTGTGGAGAGAGAGAGAGAGAGATTACGAAAATACTACAAACCTGTATTGTTAGTGTGATTGTGGGTGTGTGAGAGAGAGTAAAAGTCGTTGCTAACTCAGATATCATTAAGTTATGGCTGATTGATCGCAATTTGATTGATAAGAGATCATGTTGACGGTATTTTGTATTACGATATCACTTAGTTTCATAGTTCAAAAACAGCTGTTGGCGTGTTCCACTTTGGAGAGATTTCCCAGCATATAGCAGTGTTGTCCTTTAGAATACATGCAATAACTAAACTGTTTATGGACAATAAGTGATCAGTTATATGAGGACTATCATCATAACACTCCGTACATGTCCAATTGTGCTCCGATCTCTGCCTCAACTAATTCAGCAGCGTCAAGCGGTCCAACATGTCAATGTGATGTTGATTAATCAATTTTATGCATGCTTGGTATGACGTCCTTTTCGTACAAACTTTTCCAATGTCCTTGGCGCTTTTTATGCGTATCAAAAACAGATAACCATCTATCTCAAACTTGTCATCGACCGGACAACCATCTATCTCAAACTTGTCATCGACTAGGATGCACAACCCTGAAACTCCTCTGTTCGGAAAGACTCTCTCAATACGTTAACAATGGCATTCACGTTCCATCGCAGCTCCATCAGATATTTTAGCCATGCCAGCTAATTTATCATTAACCCTGATCGTGCCCAGGGACAAAAATGAAGGTAATTTCTCAGATGTTCATTATGTATGCACAATATGCAAGATCAAATTCCCGTCAAGGTCTAGCAATATCTTGATATTTATAGTGCAATATTTGATCACAAACTGTATACACTTCGTAGAGAAAGCTCTAGCAAAACAACATTCAACCATCTTATCTAAATCTCTCTCTCTAGCGCTCTAGGTTACCGGAAATATACGACAGTCCTTCACAGATCTATTTAATCTAAATATATATATATATATATATATATATATATATATATATATATATATATATATATATATATTCTTTATTTATATTTTTCAAGCGTCGTGTTACATATTTTATATTAACACATTCGTATGTACATACCATGCACAATTCTCTCTATCTCATCTCTCTCTCATTTTCTCTATCTCTATCTCTCTATCTCTCTCTCTCTTCTCGGTTTAATCATTGCATTTTCTTCTACCCAAATCTCTCCATTTGATTATTCACCAATAACACCGAAATCAATATGGAAGTATGACCTCATTTTCTCCATGAGTTTTTCTATAGATAATTTTAAAACTGGGAAACTTTAATATCGGCAACAGTGTTCGTCCCTATAAGTTCTCTTCCCTTTAATCTACTTGCAAATTTCAGAGATAGATTACTTAAACATTGACTCCAGCAGATAATTACAAATGATAAAAAAATGTTTGATTACTCGGCACAAGCAACACATTGTGATTCAGAAAACGTTGAACAAAAGACAAAAAGTGGTGTTAGGATACTGAGAAACAATTTCAGGCAATCGTAGAGAAAACACGTTTGAATTGTAAAGATTCGTTTGTCGACAAACATGAAGAAAAAACATAGACAATTATCATAACTCATAGAGACAGAAATCTAAAACTTCTCAAACAAAAGAACGAATTTTACAATGATAAAAATATATTCCAGTCATGTACAGATTCTAAAATAGTGAAATGTAAAAGACATCACATCTTAAAAAAAAAATATGAAGATAATAACCTGTTTCTTCTTGAATAAGTAAAATTAAAGAATGATATTCATTATAAAATAATAGTTTACCAACTGTATTAGTATCTTCTTCTTCTTTCCGTTCGTTCTTTACGACCAATTTTAATAATTTTTGTGATATGTTTGATCTTGCCAAGAACGTGTATACGTTGCACATTGGTTTGGTAGGACCCTAACGACATAGAATTCTACACGTTTAGAACACATGCATCCTATTTTGGCCAAACCTCCTTAGTCGCCTCATACGACATGCATGGCAGGTAACAGTGGTTCTATTCTTTACACCCCAAGTTTGGGCCCCGGTAACCACTCTGGTATTTGTATTAGTATGAATTCAAACAGTGAGTTAGTCTTACGAATAAACACGTTTTTTTTTTTTAAAGAACCTCAATGGTAGCAATGGAGCCTATGAATATGAAACAAGACAGAGTGATGTTTTGACAATCAATCTAGAATAAATATGTTGTTGTAGAATGTATAACTGAGATAGTAACAGTAGATACAATATGTTGTTGTTGTAGAATGTATAACTGAGATAGTAACAGTAGATACAATATGTTGTTGTTGTAGAATGTATAACTGAGATAGTAGCAGTAAACACAATATGTTGTTGTAGAATGTATAACTGAGATAGTAACAGTAGACACAATATGTTGTTGTAGATTGTATAACTGAGATAGTAACAGTAGACACAATATGTTGTTGTTGTAGAATGTATAACTGAGGATAAAATAACTCAAGAGTCAAATTCAGATAATGATGAAATAAATGAACTGTTGTTTGCAGATGATCAGTGCCTGATACATCAAAATGAACAAGATCTACAACATCATATTGACACCTTGAACAAAAATTGTGTAAAACATGACATGAAAATCAACAACACTAAAACAGAAATAATGAATATGGGAAGAAAATATAATACTCTAGACATCCATGTCAATGGCACTAAAATAAACCAAGTGAAAGAATTCAAATACTTAGGAAGCATATTCACAGAAGACGGAAAACTGGATAGAGAGATAGAGGCTAGAGTGCAAAAGCAAATGCTGTAACCTACCAGCTAGCCCCATTGTGAAGGCACCCAACAATTTCACAGGCAGCTAAGCAACAGATGATCAACAGCATTTTTCTACCTACTTTGTGTTACCAGAGCCAAACATGGACATTGAGCAAAGCGCAGTCACAAAAATAACTACATGTGAAATGTGTTGCCTGCGAAAAGTTACCAACAACACAAGAAAAGACAGAATCACCAACATCTGCATAAGAAAAATAGTTGGCACAAAACCTTGCTTGAATTACATAGAGAAACAAAGAATGAAGTGGTTTGGCCACTGAAAAAGAATGCATCCAAACTCCACAGTATACATAGTCTTCTACAACAGAACATCGGGAAAGAAGGCAAGAGGAAGACCACGGAAAGATGGTTAGATGGAGTAGCAGAATCCTGTGAAAGAGCAAAGATAACAATCACACAAGCCACCAGAACAGCGCAAGACAAAAACAGAAAACCACGACACTGGGCAACAACCCGGTAGCAGTGTGACGACACTGGGCAACAACCCGGTAGCAGTGTGACGACACTGGGCAACAACCCGGTAGCAGTGTGACGACAAAAGAAGAAGACGAAGTAACAGTAGACACAATATGTTGTTGTAGAATATATAACTGAGATAGTAACAGTAGACACAATATGTTGTTGTTGTAGAATGTATAACTGAGATAGTAACAGTAGATACAATATGTTGTTGTAGATTGTATAACTGAGATAGTAACAGTAGACACAATATGTTGTTGTTGTAGATTGTATAACTGAGATAGTAGCAGTAGACACAATATGTTGTTGTAGATTGTATAACTGAGATAGTAACAGTAGACACAATATGTTGTTGTAGAATGTATAACTGAGATAGTAACAGTAGACACAATATGTAGTTGGTGTAGAATGTATAACTGAGATAGTAACAGTAAACACAATATGTTGTTGTAGAATGTATAACTGAGATAGTAACAGTAGACACAATATGTTGTTGTAGATTGTATAACTGAGATAGTAACAGTAGCAAAAAGGTCAAAATAAAAACCAAATAAATGTGACAAACTTCAAATTGTGATAATGTAGAAAAAAAAGTACTAAGACGCGCTAGAAATGTAGAATACAGTAGTTTACAATGTATAGACTTATCAGTATAGTTTACAATGTATAAAATTATCAGTATAGTTTATAATGTATAGACTGTTATCAGTATACTTTATAATGTATAGACTGTTATCAGTATAGTTTATAATATACATAATCATACTAGTTTACAGTTTATCCCCAGTACTGTCATTTAAGTATGCAATACTTTATCCAGATGTTTGATATCTAGAAGTAATATAACTTTATATGCATATATATATATATATATATATATATGTATATGCCACTTGTAATTCTATTTATATGTCCGTCTGCCCAGCGTGTTCGTAGCTCGTTGGACTACGGGTGACTATCCCTCTGTGTGCGGGTTCAATTCCGCGGGATGGCAGAAAAAGCCACATATTCCCAGATTTACGGTGCTCGTGGCACCGAACCGAAGGGTTACGATGTCCATGGCACCGAGCCGAAGAGCTGAAAAGCTCAAGTGCTTCTGGATCGAAAAAAAAATAAATTAATATTTATATTGGTATTCAACTCACAACACATACAACCGTATCATCTACCTAAGTCTGTAACAAACTGACACATGTCAATCGATACCTACACCACATAATTTACATTCAGAAATGTGTTCCCGATATCCAAATGTGTAACATATACGAAAGTCCAGAACACAAAACGATGCTAGCACTGAATATGAGTAGTTTCATTTGAAGAAACAACACAACGGCACAATGACGAATAAGTGGTACATCACTTAAGTTTACTTGTCATATCTAGCAGCTAGAGAAATGATTGCTACTAAAGTGTTAAGTATCGGCTGGTCTGATGTCAAACTTTGACATAAATATGCTAGTACTCAACTACAACTAAATACCATGTTCTGTGCATAGATCCTTGCTCGGGGAATCCGAGTACTTACAAAAATCTATACTATAGCTACAGTAAGTGTGAAATAGGTTTATCAGATCTATATTTTGTTTTCAGAACGTTATAATAGTCCTATCCGATCTATAGCAAATTTCAGTCTAGATGTAATACAATTGTCTGCGTACTGTACCTAGTATTTTGTTACAAGCCCCCGCATGCCACATTTATCTTTCATTATTACAAGACACTACCCTGATTCTTGTGTCTGTCTGAAAAAAAGGCTTGGCTTACTAGTTTTAATTAAAATATTGTTAGACATAAAGACCATCTACTTTTTACTTTATATATATATATATATATATATATATATATATATATGAGAGAGAGAGAGAGAAGAGAGAGAGAGATAGATATATATATATAGTGTGATGATATATATATATATATATATATATATATATATATAGTGTGTATATATATATATATATAGATATATATATATATATATATATGGTTAATCAAATCTGAACAAAGATACCAGTATGTAGTCAGATTTACAATGTTTACAACAAACATTCCCAAACTGTTTCGGCCCACCACCAACTTTGCACGACACACACTTTGTAACGATCCCTCCCCATTATAACAGTTTCCCAACGCCCCCACCCCATATATGTAGATGCTCTATTTTCACTTTGACATAGAAAATTATATATATTTCGGTCATACATAGTAAATTTTCAAATGGTTATATACATGAAATAGAAAATTGATGAAAAATTGGATCGTGTAAGATGGGCATAAGATGAATTAAGATGCAGAATTCAAATTTGTAATCATTATTCAATCGTAAAATCACAAAAACTCACCCCAAATGCTTCGAATCCACTATTGCCTTACACCACCCCCCTTCCCTCCGATTGGTAATGTTTCTATTGAATCGTTAAGGAAGGATATATCATATATATATATATCATATGTCTATATTGAAATCACATTTCAGTGAGGTAGTTTATCTAAATTGTCTTCAATAAGTATTCATGACAAACCTGCTAAATACTTATTTAAATCATGAAAACACAGGAAACATCACGAGACTTTTCTTCTTGTCTCTAATCTTGTTTTGCTTAACAGCGTCAGGATAAGAAGAGATTTCTAGAACGGGCTGTTGTGTGATGCTAACAAACCACAACTCAGACAGACCTGTAAATTCACTGCCATAGCCTCAAATCGAAGGGCAAATGCTCAGATGACTGCTGGATCGAAAAGTAAAGTAAAGTGAGCGCTTCATAAATAGTGCTTTTCTCCGCCTCTGTGTTTTTCTATGTCCACCTTTGAACACACGAGAACATGTGTTCGAAATACGCTACGGCTATTAATTATTTTGTGAATGTTACTTAGTTCAATTAATTAGTTCAATTAATTAGTTCAATTAATTAGTTCAATTAATTAGTTCAATTAATTAGTTCAATTAATTAGTTCAATTAATTAGTTCAATTAATTAGTTAAATTAATTAGTTCAATTAATTAGTTCAATTAATTAGTTCAATTAATTAGTTCAATTAATTAGTTCAATTTTTGTTTTCAAAATTATGTCCATGTCAACTGAAGAGAGAATACAACAATAACAAAAACAAAGATGAACTTTGATTGTTACTAAATAAATTGCACATCATTGACTTTTTTCCTGCTTAATAGCTACTTTGAAATTATTTTAAACTAGTTAATTATCGACAATTATTTGATCTTATTGATTTTAAATGACACATAAACTGAGCATATAAAGGGACAAGAAACTTGAGCTTATAGATGACACCATCAACTTATTTATTGATGGAAATTATATAATCTTTCTATAAAGTGATATCATTACTTGACTGTCTACAATCTGTTTTATTATTTCCCTACCAAAAAGGTTAAGATAGATTATAAAGAAAGAATAAATGATAACACTGCCCGCGGGTAACGGCCAAAATTGGATAGACAAATAACCGCAGCTACCAGCTATTGGTATAGTTCGTTCCAAAATTCGTGAACATCTTTACCGACCGATATAAAATCATCCACTTTGACAGAAATTATTGATTTTTACATTTTTGTATAGGTATCAGTGGCGACCTTCCTAAAGTTTTTTTCCCACCCAAACCTTTAGTGCTGTAACATATGCATTATAATTTATTATCAAAATAACAGCGATGTTGATTTGATATACATGTAGAAGTTTAGCAGTACAATAATCAAGTTTTTCTATAATTTCGCATTTGCGTGCTCCACATGCAATTCGGTGCAAGTGAAAATCTGAAAACCCGTGGAAGTAATCAGTTCACAATGTATCCTAACGACGTCTTATGCATACAACATTTATGTTTATTAATAGAAGTGGAAGGTCGTCAGAACGTATAGTATTTGAATCAACGCAACAACTTTCAATACAATCTGCACCAGGTGTTAGATATATTCTGACGATTGTGAAATCATAGTCTCTGATGAGTAAAACAAGAATCAAGTAACCGAGTTTTGCAACTATACACACAATATAATTGTATGTTGAAATAATGATTAGAGAAACACAGACTTATTAATTGTGTGTATAAATGTCTTGTCAGCATTTCTGTGTTTAGCTAATCATTGTTTGTTTTTATGTGCAATCTTCTATAGATATTCCAGATTAAATCTCTGTCTTCTACTACATTTTATGTTCAATCTTCTACAGATATTCCAGCACAAATCTCTGTCTTCCACTACATTTTATGTTCAATCTTCTACAGATATTCCAGCTTAAATCTCTTGTCTTCTACTACATTTTATGTTCAATCTTCTACAGATATTCCAGATTAAATCTCTTGTCTTCCACTACAATTTATGTTCAATCTTCTACAGATATTCCAGATTAAATCTCTGTCTTCCACTACAATTTATGTGCAATCTTCTACAGATATTCCAGATTAAATCTCTGTCTTCCACTACATTTTATGTGCAATCTTCTACAGATATTCCAGATTAAATCTCTGTCTTCCACTACATTTTATGTGCAATCTTCTACAGATATTCCAGCTTTAAATCTCTGTCTTCTACTACATTTTATGTTCAATCTTCTACAGATATTCCAGCACAAATCTCTGTCTTTCACTACATTTTATGTTCAATCTTCTACAGATATTCCAGATTAAATCTCTGTCTTCTACTACATTTTATGTGCAATCTTCTACAGATATTCCAGCACAAATCTCTGTCTTCTACTACATTTTATGTGCAATCTTCTACAGATATTCCAGCACAAATCTCTGTCTTCCACTACATTTTATGTGCAATCTTCTACAGATATTCCAGCACAAATCTCTGTCTTCCACTACATTTTATGTGCAATCTTCTACAGATATTCCAGCTTAAATCTCTGTCTTCCACTACATTTTATGTGCAATCTTCTACAGATATTCCAGATTAAATCTCTGTCTTCTACTACATTTTATGTGCAATCTTCTACAGATATTCCAGATTAAATCTCTGTCTTCCACTACATTTTATGTTCAATCTTCTACAGATATTCCAGATTAAATCTCTGTCTTTCACTACATTTTATGTTCAATCTTCTACAGATATTCCAGATTAAATCTCTGTCTTCTACTACATTTTATGTGCAATCTTCTACAGATATTCCAGCACAAATCTCTGTCTTCTACTACATTTTATGTGCAATCTTCTACAGATATTCCAGCACAAATCTCTGTCTTCCACTACATTTTATGTTCAATCTTCTACAGATATTCCAAATTATATCTTTGTCTTCCTCCACTTTTCCCTGTTATCGATATTCCCATATGTCCAACGTTTTAGAAATTTTGAATTTTACGAATTGTTCGTGTAAATCTTGTTATTCATCACTCTGAATATGTTTCGCTTCTTGTTTATTCCTCTCTCTTCTTCATCTTGTTTCTATTTCTTAGTTTTCGTCTCCTCCTCCTTTCTTCGTCTTTTCTTCATCATGGTGTCTTATGTTTTATAAACGAATACTTCAAACCTGTTTGTAAAGATTAACTAGATACCGTATAATACACAATCAGATGAAACAACGAATGTGAGACTGATGACATGTAATTGTTGAACATTAATGGCTAATATGTCCAGACAGGCTTGAGAATTTAATCGGTATAGTTTATGTTATAGCTCTAAGTTTCATGTAGAAAAAACAGAAATGGCGCTGCCACGTGGATTTAAAAAAAACGATCAATATAATAATAGAATTTACGTGTACACAAACGCTCTGGCTTTTCCTCTGATACAAATCTAGTGTCAGTTTGAGAGCTCGTATATAGTAGCGTCGGCGTTTATCCACAAATATCACATAAACATGAACACAGTATGCTGGTACCTAAATACAATTCCCGTCCACTGTGCCACACCCACTGATATCTAAATTTAACACGGAGCCACGCCCACCAATACACAACATTTGAATAAAATGGTTTTCCTTAATATTTCACATATGTCTGAGATTTTCCCGACATTTTACACATTTGTTTGTTATTACAGAGAGGTAATACAATTCAGAGGAAACATCTGTAAGCATTCCATAGAAATTAGAAGTAGATAGATATTCCATAAGTGAATGTGTCATAATATCAGCTATATGTAGATACTCTATAGAAATTAGTAGTAGATAGATATTTCATAAGTGAATGTGTCATAATATCAGCTATCTGTAGATACTCTATAGAAATTAGAAGTAGATAGATTTTCTTTAAGTGAATGTGTCATAATATCAGCTATCTGTAGATACTCTATAGAAATTAGTAGTAGATAGATATTCCATAAGTGAATGTGTCATAATATCAGCTATCTGTAGATACTCTATAGAAATTAGAAGTAGATAGATATTTCATAAGTGAATGTCATAATATCAGTATCTGTAGATATCTAAGAAATTAAAGTAAATAGATTTTCCATAAGTGAATGTATCATAATATCAGCTATCTGTAGATACTCTATAGAAATTAGTAGTAGATAGATATTCTGAAGTGAATGTGTCATAATATCAGCTATCTGTAGATATCTATAGAAATTAAGTAGATAGATTTTCCATAAGTGAATGTATCATAATATCAGCTATCTGTAGATACTCTATAAGTGACTATCTAAAACGGTCTAATTATAAAGGATTGACTTCATGACCTGGTTTACCTCTAATGGTTGTCTCTTTCGCAAACAGCACGTCAGTGCCAAGAGTAATGCACAACAACACGAAATCGAGTGAGCTTCGGCAACAATCTTAGATGTCTCTAAACAATGCACTCGAGAACAAAACGGTAAGTCGATTCAAACCCCGACCTTCGACGCAGGTAACAGCTAATCCTAATCCAAGAGTCTCACAAGTGAATGTATCACATACATTAACAGAGTCTCAAGTGAGTATCACATATCCTTAACCACAGAGACTCAAGTGAATGTATCACATATCACTTAACCACAAGTCTCAAGTGAATGTATCACTATCACTTAACCACAGAGACTCCAAGTGAATGTATCACATATCACTATACTAAGACTGCAAGTGAGTATCACATATCACTTAACCACAGAGACTCACAAGTGTGTATCACATATCACTTAACCAAGAGTCTCAGAAGTGAATGTATCACATATCACTTAACTCAGAGACTCACAAGTGAATGTATCACATATCACTTACTACAGAGACTCATAGTGAATGTATCACATATCATTAACCAAGGACTCAAGTGAATGTATCACATATCACTTAACCACAGATACTCGCAAGTGAATGTATCACATATCACTTAACCACAGAGACTCAAAGTGAGTATCACATACACTTAACCACAGAACTCAAAGTGAATGTATCACATATCATTAACCACAGAGACTCCAAAGTGAGTATCACATATCACTTAACACAGAGACTCCAGAAGTGAGTATCACATATCACTTAACCACAGTCTCGAAGTGAGTATCACATATCACTTAACCACAGAGACTCAGAAGTGAGTATCACATAGCAATTATCTGTATATATTCCAGAGGTGAATGTATCACATATCACTTAACCACAGAGACTCGCAAGTGAGTATCACATAGCAATTATCTGTATATATTCCAGAAGTGAATGTATCACATATCATTAACCCAGAGACTGCAAGTGAGTATCACATATCACTTAACCACAGAGACTCCAAGTGAGTATCACATAGCAATTATCTGTATGTATTCCAGAAGTGAATGTATCACATATCACTTAACCACAGAGACTGCAAAGTGAGTATCACATATCATTTAACCACAGAGACTCAATTGAGATATCACATAGCAATTATCTGTATATATTCCAGAAGTGAATGTTCACATATCTATAACCACAGAGACTCAAGTAGTATCACATATCTTAACCACAGAGACTGCAAGTAGTATCACATAGAATTATCTGTATATATTCTAGACGTGAATGTATCACATATCAATTATCTGTATATATTCTAGAAGTGAATGTATCACATATCAATTATCTGTATATATTCCAGAAGTGAATGTATCACATACCAATTATCTGTATATATTCTAGAAGTGAATGTTTCACATACCAAATATCTGTATATATTCTAGAAGTGAATGTATCACATACCAAATATCTGTATATATTCTAGAAGTGAATGTTTCACATACCAAATATCTGTATATATTCTAGAAGTGAATGTTTCCCATAGCAATTATCTGTATATATTCCTAGAAGTGAATGTTTCACATACCAATTATCTGTATATATTCCTAGAAGTGAATGTTTCACATAGCAAATATCTGTATATATTCCTAGAAGTGAATGAATATCATATGAATTCATCTGCAACTCGTTTGAATTCTATGAAAAATTACAATGATAATACTATATCTCCTGTATGTTTTTCATATAATTCTTTATAATCAATGAATTTGTCATATAATGAACTAATATGAACTTTCACTATAATTTTAACTGTAATTTTAATTAAAATGTTAACTATCAATATTGAACGTATGATATAACTCAATAATTTTATGTAAATCCATCTTTTTTTTGGTATGAAGGATACAGTAAGTTCGTTCGTTATCATATCTGTTTAATCTGATGTTCGTTTAATAGATATGAAGAGAAAGAACACACACACAACGAATGAGACTGCACATTTTCCAGACATGTAGAGAATACATGGTATTTGTATTTGTAGAACGTGTCTTTGTTGCGGATAACTGCAAGTCATTATTAATACGACATTCTCGATTATCCGCACAAATGAACATGAACATACATGGTGCACGCACACGCTATGATTACGTCATCAAATTATTTCCTTTACGGGTTTTCCTTGGAAAGGAATAAATCTCCTTACATGACCTGGTCACGAACACTTGCTAGGGACGTGCTTAACACTGGTCTGTTAGCGTGACTCGTGGGGATTGTGAGGAAATCTTACACACATACACACACTCACACAAGTTTCGAACAATTGGACAGGAATAGCCTCCAGGATATTTGAGTTCAGCCACAAACACTTCTAAACAATTCCAACGTTATATGTTATCATTAAGTCTAAACCTGGGTTTGTAAATCCGTTTGCCGTTTTGGTAACCTGCCCAGAAGAAAATACAATACGCTTTTAAATACAGGAGTTACAGTCAAACTTTATAAAACTGTATGGAAAGTTATTCAATAATATACATTAAAATAGATATACAGGGTGTCCAGGATAATTGCAGCCTCATTGACAATTCGAAAGTTGCCATGTACAAATTGAGTTGTGATTATTTACTATTTAAACCAGTTTTAACTAGCTCGTCCTACGTCACATTTGTTAATCACCCCTTCCCGCACTACAATTACACACCGTCACACAACCTTGACCTATACTACGTCATAACTGAACCTTTCCATTTCCATACATATATGCCAGATTAGCTCTATTCACGGGCTGCAATTATCTTGAAAACCTTGTATAATGGGACATATTTCGCGAAAAAAAAGAAAAGAAATAAAGAAATGAAATGTAATTTATTGTTCAAAAGATGTAAGAAAAAGTGTTTGACAATTTTGTGAATGAAATATTATTAACAAACCAATAGTAGTATCGATATAAGAGAAGACTGTGGTCAAACTATATAGATAGCAATGGGGAAACACGTAAAATCAAAGTACTGTAGTTTTACCAAATACAAAAACAATAACAATAGACAGCAACGTTATGACGTTTCAGGAATTTATTGTCTGATTATGTGACGTGTAAGAAGTGAATTTCTTTACTTCTGTTGTATCCTTTTCTTGATAAAGCCTTATGGTCGAAACCTTTGCTGCGTTTGTTATTAGTGTTGTATTTTGTAAAACTACAATACCTGATTTTTAGCTGTTTCAACAAACAGATATGACACAATGAGAAACAGGATGAATGAACAAAATATAGTTTAACAGGACAGTTTTCTCTCGAATGTAATTACATTTCTATGAAAGTATTCACATTTTTATGAAAGTATTCACATTTCTATGAAAGTATTCACATTTTAAAGAAAGTATTCACATCTCTATGAAAGTATTCACATTTCTATGAAAGTATTCACATCTCTATGAAAGTATTCACATTTTAAAGAAAGTATTCACATCTCTATGAAAGTATTCACATTTCTATGAAGGTATTCACATTTTTTATATTGCTGTTCTCACTAGTTAAAATTGCTAGCTATAGAGTGTAAGTTCAATTTCTAGTCACTTATACTTTGCGGAAAGATAGCTAGAAACATAGCTAGAAACATATTAACAATTAGATCATGATGCTAGAGACTTGATCTTCTCCGAACGCTCCATATCGACCACTTGTTAAACCACTCTGTATGATTTGTATATGATCTGAGCCTAAGAGCTATTGTACGTTTTGTAAGTTATGCGCCCACAAGTAGGCCAGCACAACCGATTTCTACGATGCTTTATACTTACTATGGTAGCTTCCCTACGTCCTACATCATTCGCCTCTTACGATATGCCTTGTAGGTTGCAGTGGTACTATTCTTTGCTTTCCTTACTGGCCCCGATACCACATGGGTGGCTAGAGCATTGTCTTAATGATGTCGACAATCATGAATTATCAAAGCATTTCAAACCAAACATCCACGATACAAACATTTTGAAATGCTTCACATGAAAACCAATATTTGATCGATCTATGATCTGTTTCCACACATTAAAGACCAATTACTTAAAGAGTTTACTAACGAGTCTCTATATTGATATGTGATTGTAGGATATCAATTAATAGTGAAACGATCAGCTCGAGTTGCTCATGAGATTTGTTTAAACCTGCTTCTAGATTCACAAAGAATTGCTTAAAGTTGACAGTCTGTGTAACCAGACGCGATGAGTTAATTTATCACAATAACACCATGAAAGCTGTGTAGCGGCGTTATCTCTATTGAACGGAGTGTGTTTCTATGACAACAGACGCCGCACTAGCTAGCTTTGACTGGACAGAAATCTAGTATTATTTAGCTTCTCTTCAGGAAACATTAATATGAACTGTGTGATACCAACATTGTCTGTTACTCTGTGTGATGCCAACATTGTCTGTTACTCTGTGTGATGCCAACATTGTCTGTTACTCTGTGTGATGCCAACATTGTCTGTTACTCTGTGTGATACCAACATTGTCTGTTACTCTGACATTTCTCTGTGTGATGCCAACATTGTCTGTTACTCTGTGTGATGCCAACATTGTCTGTTACTCTGTGTGATACCAACATTGTCTGTTACTCTGACATTTATCTGTGTGATGCCAACATTGTCTGTTACTCTGTGTGATGCCAACATTGTCTGTTACTCTGTGTGATACCAACATAGACTGTTACTCTGTGTGATACCAACATTGTCTGTTACCCGAATTTTCTCTGTGTGATGCCAACATTGTCTGTTACTCTGACATTTCTCTGTGTGATGCCAACATTGTCTGTTACTCTGTGTGATACCAACATTGACTGTTACTTTGTGTGATGCGAACATTGTCCGTTACTCTGTGTGATACCAACATTGTCTGTTACTCTTTGTGATACTAACATTGTATGTTACTCTGGCATTTCTCTGTGTGATGCCAACATTGTCTGTTACTCTGTGTGATACCAACATTGTCTGTTACTCTGACATTTCTCTGTGTGATGCCAACATTGGCTGTTACTCTGTGTGATGCCAACATTGTCTGTTATTCTGAGATTTCTCTGTTTGGGAAACACTGATGGCCTTTGTTGATCATGGTCCAGAATTGGTTAAAGGTTACTAAACTGACGTCATTGCACTACGGGCAGACACATAGGTGCCCAGTCTCCACTAACATATATCTTAGAATATACATACTGATGGCTCCCGTGGCTCTCTGATTAACACACTTCTCACTCTGAACCTCATGTATGCAAAAAGGACTTTGTCCCGAAAGGACTGGTTAAATGAAGTGATGAAAACGTAAAGTATATTCGTAAATTATCTTCGAAATAACAGTATCCTTAATCATCGACATTTTGTTTAATCATTGAAAGAGCTTCCATTATTATGAATTTGAAAATGTCGTGCATTATAAAAATATTTGTTGGTTAAGTCGATGTAAAATTATTGATCTATTTCCAATTTGATTTCGTCAAACATTATCATTAGACGAACACCACAAGAGCGAGCAATGAATAAGATTATGTTCACAATGTTGACATCATAATATTTAAAGAAATAATGATCCGGAAATTAATATTACATCTCAAGAGTCATCTAACGCATCGGTTCCCAAACTTTGCATTATCGCAGACCCCATTTCAAATACATTTTGCTGCCGCGTATCTCCAAAAGTTTATATATATATATATATATGTGTGTTATTGTGTGTACATATATATGTATATATGACAATCTTCTGGAGATAGAATTATTATTACACAAGACTAACAGTAGAGCTGACTCCATTTTCTCAGACTACGGGAAACTTCAAATGATTTTTCATTTTGTCATGTCAGACATTTAGACTCCGGTCTGGTCCGGGACTTTGATTTCGCAGCGGAATTAGTTTATTCTGTTTTTATACATGTTTTTAAATTTATTTTTCTGTTTGAAATGTCAAAAATCATAATATTTCTTCAGGCGCTTGAGGACCCGCTGTGAGTACCTCGCGGACCTACGGTAGTCCCCGGAGCCCAGTTTTGGAGACGTTGATTTAAAGAATAGACTTGTAGTCACGCTTACAACAAGAGTCTTGGCAATATCTCGATGAAATATGAAATTAAACAATCTCGATGAAATATGAAATTAAACAATCTCGATGAAATATGAAATTAAACAATGTCTGGTGAAGAAAGTATATCCCGTGATTGGGTGAATGGTGTATAGATTAGGAAAGAAATGTTACATCTAGAGAATAGACTGGTGATCTCACACACACAGTAATATTCTTGCAATATCTCGATGAAATATGAAATTAAACAATGTCTGGTGAAGAAAGTCTATCCCGTGATTGGGTGAATGGTGTATAGACTAGGAAAGAAATGTTCATCATCATCATCATCATCAGGTGCCGTCTCCACATCGAAGGTTGGCTGCAATGAATCTCCAGCATCCTCTGTCTTTCGCCTTGGTGTTGCACACTGCCAGACTGTAACCTGTCCATTTCTTAAAGTTTCCTCCCACTTATCTCTCGGTCTTCCTCTTGCTCTTCTCCCTCAACTTTCCCCTCTAGTAAATGTTTTATCATGGTGTCATGCCTTTTATGTGCCCAAAATACTTTACTTGTCTGAATTTTATTTCTCTTAATAATTGTTTCTTCATGCCTAGTTTTCCTAAAACTTGTTTATTTGTCTGTTTTTCTGTCCATGAAACTCTGCTTATTCTTCTATATATCCACATCTCAAATGCATCAATTCTGTCTTCTAACTGCTTGTTCATTGTCCATGTTTCGAGCCATACATTAATATAGGATATATATAGCATTTGATCATTCTCATTTTTAGCCTGTTTGTAATTTGTTTGGATGTCAGTAACTTTCTCATACTATTGAAATTATCCTTGGCCATTCCTATTCTCTTTTAATTTCAGTTATACATCTGCCATCATCTGTTATCATCTGACCGAGATAGGAGTAGCTTTTACTTGATGTAGTAATTCTCCATGTATTTTTATATTCATTTTAGGTTTTTCCATTTCCTTGTTGATTACCATAGTTTTTGTTTTCTGTATGTTAATGTCTAATCCATATTCCTTGCTAGTTCTGTCCAATTGGTCCACTAATTCTTGTAGATCTTGTTCATTTTCTGCTACCAATACTGTGTCATCTGCATATCTTAAGTTATTTATTATTTTTCCATTGATCTTGAGTCCTGGCATTCCTCTAGTTGTTTGAAGATTTTCTCTGTGTAGATGTTAAATAGGCTTGGTGACAGTATGTATCCTTGTCTCACTCCTCTCTTTATGTCTATGTATGGAGAGTAGCTATTTTCATATTTTATTATTGCTGTCTGTTCCCAGTATATGTTACTTATTAGTCTGATATCATCCCCATCTAGGCCTATTTCTTGTAGACATATGATTAGCTTTTCATGTTGGACTCTGTCAAAGCTTTGCTATAATCGATGAAACACAAGTAGATACTTTTTGCACTTCTATATACTTGTCAGCGAGTAGTCTTATACAAAGTATTGCCTCTCTTGTTCCTCTGTTTTTTTCTAAAGCCAAACTGTTCTTCTCCTACTTCTATGTCTATCTTGTTTTTAATTCTTTCATGTATGATCTTGAGTAGTATTTTTGTTATGTGGCTCATCAGGCTAATTGTCCTATAGTCTGTGCACTCCTGTGCTTTGGGCTTTTGGGTAGTGGTATGAATACTGATGTCTTCAAGTCTCTTGGTATATATCCTGTGTTATATATATCATTGCACAAATCTGTAATGGTTGAAATACCAAAATCCTCTAAGGAGGTTAACATTTCCACAGTAATATTGTCCAATCCTGCAGCCTTTCCCCGCTTCATTGTTTCGATTGCTCTTACAACTTCAGATTTTAATATTCTTGGGCTGTCATTGCACTTTATACTGTGTTTACTGCTTCTTTGATCATCAAATAGAGCCGTTACATATTCTGTCCATCTTGTCAATATTTCTGTTTTATCAAACAAAAGTTGGTTGTTGTTGTTTTGATACATCCTCCACTTTTTACAGTATTTTTCTTACTTGTCATTTGTCTTATTTCTCTGTGCATATCTCTAGTCCTGTGTTTTTCTGCCATATCTTCTATTTCCTTGCATTTTGTTTCTAACCAGTTTACTTTTGTGGTTCTGCACATGTTGCGTATTTCGTTGTCTAAAATTGTATACTTTGGGGTGTTCTTGGCTTTCTTTCGTTCTGTCATTTTTCTAAGATTTCATCAGTCATCCACATTTGATTTTTCATGGATTCTTTTACAGGCAGGTTTTTGTTTGCAGTTTGTATACTCTGTTTTAAGCAATCCCATTTATTGGCTACTTTCTTCAGGATTTTTCTTCTGTATTGTTCTAAGCACTCTGTCATTAGGCATTCATATTTGTTCTTTACTTCCACACAATATTTCTGTTGTATCTCTGATTGTTTAAGTGCTGATATATCTATATGTGGTTCTTTTCTTGTTGGTTGGTCTATCTTTTTAGTTTTATATTTAGTTTGATCATCACTGGATTATGATCAGAATTTATATCTGCTCCTGGATATGTTTTGGTGTTCATTACATTATTTTTAAATCTGTTCCTAATCATGATGAAGAAATGTTACATCTAGAGAATAGACTGGTGATCACACACACACAGTAATATTCTTGCAATATCTCGATGAAATATGAAATTAAACAATGTCTGGTGAAGAAAGTCTATCCCGTGATTGGGTGAATGGTGTATAGACTAGGAAAGAAATGTTACATCTAGAGAATAGACTGGTCATATCATACACTTACGGTAATATTCTTGCAATATCTCGATGAAATATGAAAGTAATCAATGTCTGGTGAAGAAAGCGACTCTCTTGAATAAGTTCCTTTGAGAATTTAATTGTTAGAATAACTACACTTATCTCTTAGTTTACATTTAATTGTTACTGTTTGCGTGATTTCAGCAGCTACGTCTCATGAACATCCAAAATCTACTTTGCTTGGTAGGAGGGACACTTTGATGGCCTCCTGTGGTTAAGCCTGTGCATTGAGTTCTGAAGGTCGTAGGTTCGAATCCAGTCCACACGGTTCTGTTCTCGAGTGTACGTTTTCCAGAGACCCCTAGGATTATTTACGGAGTTCCTGCAATACTCTCTGGAGGTGGTGTGCTATATCTGCCGACTGAGACGTAGCTTTATGTGGAAACCAGGTGCAGTGAAGACAACCGTTCACCTTCTTCTTCTTCTTCTTTTGTCGTCACACTGCTACCGGGTTGTTGCCCAGTGTCGTGGTTTTCTGTTTTTGTCTTGCGTTGTTCTGGTGGCTTGTGTGATTGTTATTTTTGCTCTTTCACAGGATTCTGCTATGCCATCTAACCATCTTTTTCCGTGGTCTTCCTCTTGCCTTCTTTCCGATGTTCTGTTGTAGAAGACTCTGTATACTGTGGAGCTTGGATGCATTCTTATTAAGTGGCTAAACCACTTCATTCTTTGTTTCTCTATGTAATTCAAGCACGGTTTTGTGCCAACTTTCTTTCTTATGCTGATGTTAGTGATTCTGTCTTTTCTTGTGTTGTTGGTAACTTTTCGCAGGCAACGCATTTCACATGTAGTTATTTTTGTGACTGCGCTTTGCTCAATGTCCTTGTTTTGCTCTGGTAACACAAAGTAGGTATAAATTGCTGTTGATCATCTGTTGCTAATAGTTGTCTCTGGACGCCATATTCTTCAAGCATCTTCCATAGTTTGCACCTGTTTACTCTATCAAATGCCGCCTTCAGACTCTAGTAATACATTTTACACACTTCTCTTGTGTTCATTTCGGAATATTTTCATCTAAATGTGTTCAATGTTTCCTATTGCCTGCTGGCACAAAACAATTAATAATAATAATAATACTAATTCCTCTTGTACCAGTATACGTTACATAGGTCCTGCAAATAATTTCTCCACACCACTCTATCCTGGGAAACTCGCTCAATCTCCTCCATGGAACTGAGACCAATATGTTTTGCCTCTCTCAGCAAAGTTCGTTTCAGGGTCTCTTTAGGTCGTCCTCTCTTTCTTGAACTCTTTGCATCCCACTTCAATGCCTCCTTTGATATTTGTTGATCATTTCTTCTCAAGGTGTGAACAAAAATCTACTTGAAAATCTACAACAAAACAATTTCCTTCACTATATTTTACAGCAGTAGGTTCATGTCACTTTATGTTTCTAAAATATTCTATCTATCTCTATTTGATCTCTATTAACAAATCCATCATCTTTGCTAACATCTTCAGAACGGCTTCATTATTTGCTTTCTGTGAGCATCAAATACATTCACTTTCTTTTTTATTAATCCAGATCTTAAAGCCTGTAATTTTGTCTTCAATGTGTATTTTTTTTAAATATTTTGTTTATGTGTGATTTACAAAAGAAATAACGATAATATATATATATACAGCCCCATTAAATATATATTGTTTATGTTATTTGTTTATTTGTTTGAATGCTAATATCCTTCTCATATTGTTACATGCAGTTTTTCCCGCCTCCACTTATCTTTTTCTTATCTCACCCAGTTACACATCTTCTATTCTTTCTTATTTTGTATATTCTCGAGGTCAGATAATGTTTACTTATCGTGGGAAACTCAATATATATTGTTATGTTTAATTATGTTATAACATATATCTTGTGTATTATCAGTTGTTATTTTCTTCATATTCATGTACAAGCAATATTCACTTCCGCTAATTACTTCTTCGATCAATTCTTGCATTTCCTGTTCACATTTAGACAACAATATTATGTCATCAGATTTCTGGAATCTAGTTGTCAGGCTTAGCAACAGTTGTGTTTTCGTTTTTAGCCGTGTTTCAAACAACAAAAACAACAACAGCTAAATGCAGTGTATGTAATCAGAAAATACATTATTGGCTCAATTAATTTGTTTATTTGAAGAACAATAATATGTTCGCTTCGGCCAGTTTTAGAGTGAGCTGGACATATGAGGATGTCTTAATATATAAGACATATATAAGGATATGTCATAGCCGTCACAACCTCTCGTATTGTAGGGCTAGGCAATGGCTCATGTAAGAAAGAAATGTTTCTGGTTCAAATACTGTGTTTGGTAATTATTTTGTTTTTAAGTCCTAATACTTGTACTCTGTCTACGTTTTCTATCATATATATATATATATATTTATTATGTAGTCATTAATGAAGATATATATATATATATTTTGTATATTAATGAAAATGTGTATATATATATTTATTGGTTAGTCATTAAATGAAGAATGTGTATATATATATTTATTGGTTAGTCATTACAATGAAGAATGTGTATATATATATTTATTGGTTAGTCATTACAATGAAGAATGTGTATATATATATTTATTAGGTAGTCATTAGAATATGTATATTATGGACAGGAAAGAGAAAATAAAATGTATCCAGAAATAACACAAATCAAAGAAAATAGTGATACTACAAAATAAGAATGAGAAAATTGAAGTATTTTGAACATACAAAGAGACACGGAGGGCTGGAGAAGACCATTACGGAAGGAAGCATCCCGGTAAAGAGAAGAGGAAGACCACGGAGAAAATGGATATAGGATGTAACTGATGGTTTGATGATGACGGCTGCATAGACGGGACATCTGGTCTACGAGAAATTCTGAAGGACTGTTAATGTGACAAAGTTCTGCTCAGTAAAAGCTATTTGATGATGATGATGCATTACAAATGTCAAACATACAAGAAGAGTTGTATCAGACCTTCCATTTACATTAAGCTTTCATTATAGCTTACACCAACAAGAGGTAGAGCTAGAGGAGATTTAGCTCACATAAATGTACATATTTTATTAGATTTGATTTGTACATGTACTTACACCAACGCACTGAGAGAGATAGACACTGAGAGAAACAGAGAGAGAAACAGAGAGAGCCAGAGAGACAGACACACACACACACAACTAGGGTTGCAGTTTCTTCTTGCTGTCTGTTTTCGACACTAAGAAATGAATAAATGACACCCTCCAATGTTTTCTTTCTGTGGTACCATTATCACGTCCCATCTCAGTTACTATTCTCTAGATCGATTTCAATCGAATCGTGTCATCTGGGAACTTGCGACAACATTGATGCACTTTTCCCAACTAATGTTTCTACTCAAGTCTAGCCTAGGAGACAGAATTCTCTCAGCAAGTGAGGAATTTACTGTCCAACACCGCATTAGTAATATAAACATTGACTTGTTCTTTTTTACTGCTTTATATTAAACAGTCCTAACATTTTCCGTCCGCCATTTTAAAGTTTACTTTATGAAATGTTGTATTCAAATGAACGTCTATAGCTTTAGGGGATTCGGGGTATGCGGGTCAAGAGATTGTTTTGGGTGTTTTCATATTAATATCGAATGTGTATAACGGTTTTGAGAGATTATGAGAAGAGCAGAAAAACATTAGTTTACAAAAAAAATGTCAACGCTTTCCAATGGAAACAATACAAAATAACCATCAAAGACAACATTTCAAATCCCTAAGGCTCTGAATCTAATGAATGTAAATGAAGTATATTTTCACTCTAAGGTGCACAATTGTAATATCTAAAATATTACTCACGCTTTTTAGGATCTATTAAATATTACATTTTCTATATATTTTTGGGTAAAAAAACAAACCCAAAAAAGCTGTCTTATGACCTAATTTTGGGATAATGAGCTCGATCACAGCCCAAGCGTACCTAGTTCAAACTTTGCGGCGGGCAAGTTTGGAAGCAAATTAGTTCCCTTCCATTTTTAGGAACTGTAAAATTAGACATCACCGTTCAGAAAGCAATGGCAAATTACTGAACATATAAGTGGTGTCTAGAAAATGGACGACTCGTTTACTGTTGTTGATGGCTACGTCATGTAAAAAGGATATGCCACGATTTTCATTTCATTTTCATTCAAACGAACAAGATCTACACGACTTGATAGACATATAACTGTGAGAGAAAGTGAAACAAAAAGGATTAAGGATGAATATAAAGAAAACAGAGTTACAAGTTATCTCCAAGAAACAGGAAACACCACAATGCAATATTAAAATAAATAACATAACACTGAAAGAAGTCTATCGATTCAAGTATCTGTGAACATTCCTAACATCAGATGAAAGGTGTTATTAAACATAGATAATTTCTGTAGCGCATCTCTCCGAGTGTCAGTTGCGTGTGTTGTAGTTAGGAAGTGGGTGCTTCTCCCAGATGCTTCAATAGACCTTTGCGATCTCGAGATATAAGAGGTGAATCATGCCTGAGACGGCCATTGATGGTACACACCTCACGAAATACTTTACTCAAGTCTCTTTACTGTGAACAGATCACATGTAACCTACGAGCTAGACCCATTGTTAAGGCACCCAAAAATTTCACTAACAGTTAAACAACAGATGATCAATAGCATATTTATACATACTTTATGTTACCAGAGCCAAACATGAACATTGAGCAAAGCGCAGTCACAAAAATAACTACATGTGAAATGCGCTGCCTGCGGAAAGTTACCAACACCAGAAAATATAGTCACCAACATCAGCATAAGAAAGAAAGTTAGCACAGAACCTTGTTTGTAATACATTGAGAAACAAAGAATGAAGTCGGTTGGCCACTTAATAAGAATGCACCCAAACTCCACAGTATACAAAGTCATCTACATCAGGAAAGAAGGCGAGAGGAAGACCACGAAAAAAAGCTTAGAAGGCATAGCAGAGTCCTGTCAAAGAGCAAAAATAACAATCACACAAGCCACCAGAAAAGCGCAAGACAAAAACAGAAAACCACGACACTGGGCAACAACCCGGTAGCAGTGTGACAACAAAAGAAGAAGAAGATCACAGGTAAAATGTCTAGAAACTTCCCAGGTCGCCATTCCTTTTCTAAACATTCAATCATCTTACCATTGTTTTTTGTAACGATAGTCAAGAACTGACAGACACATTAACAAACTTACTAGTGAGGAAAACAGGTCACACTTGTTTATCTCGTGAAACTTCAGTAATGCGTGTGTGTCAAGTGTTAATGTGATTCGACTTTTCATAAAACCAGAATTAATCATTTTCTTGTTTTGCATGTGAAGCACGTGAGGCATGTAAAATCAGAAGTAAACATCACATCAACAACTATATTGGAATACATAAATCTGATTGCCTGCACACGGCACACATTCCAAGTTTGAGAGATTCAGTCACTTGCATAAATATTTGAAATAGTGAAAACATGTTACGGCTTTGATAGGTCGTTATAGCTTTTAGTAAATCTGTTGGTCTCTCTATCTATATGTCTGTCTGTCTATATGGATGTCTATCTATATAGCTGTCTCCATATGTTGGTCTGTCTATCTGCCTGTCTGTCTATCTGTTGGTCTGTCTATCTGTTGGTCTGTCTATCTGCCTGGCTGTCTACCTATATGTCTGTCTATCTATATGGCTGTGTATCTATATGTCTGTCTATCTATATGTATGTCTATCTATATGTATGTCTATCTATATGTCTGTCTATCTATATGTCTGTCTATCTATATAGCTGTCTATCTATATGGCTGTCTATCTATATGGCTGTCTATCTATATAGCTGTCTATCTATATGGCTGTCTATCTATATAGCTGTCTCTATCTGTTGGTCTGTCTATCTGTTGGTCTGTCTATCTGCCTGGCTGTCTGTCTGCCTGGCTGCCTATCTATATAGCTGTCTATTTACATGGCTGTCTATCTATATGGCTGTCTATCTATATGGATGTTTATCTGTATGTCTATCTGCCTGGCTGTCTATCTGCCTGGCTGTCTATCTATTTGGATGTCTATCTATATGGATGTCTATCTTTATGATTGTCTATCTATATGGTTGTCTATATATATGGATATCTATCTGTTGGTCTGTCTATTGTTGGTCTGTCTATCTACATGGTTCTCTATCAGTATGTCTATCTGCCTGTCTGTCTGTCTAATTATTTATATATCAATATGTCAATGTCTGCATGTCCTTCTGTCATATATATATATGTGTGTGTGTGTGGTTTTTGTTTTAGGACTATCATCAGAACACTCTGGGCATGTCCATATGTGCTCCGATCTCCGCCTCAACAAATCCAGCATCGGCTCAACTCGCCAGTTCGATGTTGATTGACATATATGTATTATTGATTGATACGACCATCATCCTTGCACTTCGGTGAGTAGCCATGTGTGTGACAGGACAGCGACAGGGCACGAACTCAGTAGCACCGGCGAGGCTTATATATATATATAATACTAATACAGCAAATCTGTGAAGAGTAACTACAGGATAATAAAGTCTACATATCGCAACAACATAAACAGTCTACATATCGCAACAACATAAACAGTCTACATATCGCAACAACATAAACAGTCTACATATCGCTACAATATAAACAGTCTACATATCGCAACAACATAAACAGTCTACATATTGCTACAACATAAACAGTCTACATATCGCTACAACATAAACAGTCTACATATCGCTACAACATAAACAGTCTACATATCGCAACAACATAAACAGTCATCATATTGCTACAACATAAACAGTCCAATATGCTACAATATAAACAGTCTACATATCGCAACAATATAAACAGTCTACATACGCAATATAAACAGTCTACATATCGCTAGCAACATAAACAGTCTACATATCGCAACAACATAAACAGTCTACATATCGCAACAACATAAACAGTCTACATATCGCTACAACATAAACAGTCTACATATCGCTACAATATAAACAGTCTACATATCGCAACAATATAAACAGTCTACATATCGCTACAATATAAACAGTCTACATATCGCAACAACATAAACAGTCTACATATCGCTACAATATAAACAGTCTACATATCGCTACAATATAAACAGTCTACATATCGCTACAATATAAACAGTCTACATATCGCAACAACATAAACAGTCTACATATCGCTACAATATAAACAGTCTACATATCGCTACAATATAAACAGTCTACATATCGCTACAACATAAACAGTCTACATATCGCTACAACATAAACAGTCTACATATCGCTACAACATAAACAGTCTACATATCGCTACAACATAAATAGTTAAATACCGAGTGACTGAGAGGTTAAATATTCTTCTCTTTCGAATGCTCCATATCGACTACTTGTCAACCACTCTGTGTGATTTGTATATGATCTGAGCCTAAGAGGGATTGTACGTTGTGCCAGTTATGCGCGTAAAAGTAAGTCAGCACATCCTATTTCTGCGCTGCTTTTATTTACTAGGGTAGCATCCCTAGGACCTACATCAGTCGACTCTTACGACATGTATTGTAGGCTGCAGGGGTACTATTCTTTGCTTCCTCTGCGGGCCCTGGCACAAAACGGGCGAGAGATTAACACAATTCATAAATAAAATCAGAAATAAAAACAAGAAAATAGAAAAAGCAGTGACAAAATCGCATTTCATTTTTAATAATAAAATTCAATATTAATTTTAGAATTTGGTTGCCATGGCCATTTTTTTGGTTTCTAAAAATCTCAAGAGCTTGCCAGCAGCATATAATTTTCTACCCGACCAACGAATGAGTGCTTCTACGGTGAAATAGTTGAAAATGATAGCTTAAACTGACACAGAAATATCAGTAATGTTAAAGAAGAACAAAGAGTCAAGGTCCAATGACATTTTCAAACACGCATTACATTTATTTGAAAAATTTGAACAGATGTCAATACCATTGTCTTAATTTACTTCTCTGTAGACTTTTGATTTCAAAATATCAAGTAATATCATTGATGATTTTGTCAAGAAATAAATACTATTTCTGCTAGTAGTATTATATTTTGTCAAGTATTTCTCAAATATTTCTCAAGTATTTCTCATTATTTCTCAAGTATTTCTCAAGTATTTTGTCAAGTATTTCTCAAGCATGTCCGTGTCTGATCTATAAGAGAAATATTATTTAGTGTGCTAGTGTTATTTTATTAGATTCATGTTTAGTATTTTAGAATTCATAAGAACAAAAATCAAGTGGTTTTTTGTTTTTTCCGATCCAGAAGCTCTTGAGCTTTCAGTTCTTCGGATCGGTGCCATGGACATCGTAACCCTTCGGTTCGGTGCCACGAACACCGTAAATCTGGGGAACCTGTGGCTTTTCTTCCCGCCCGCGGAGTTGAACCCTCACTCACAGAGGGCTAGTCACCCGTAGTCCAACGCGCTACGAACACGCTGGGTCGGCGGGCAAATCAAGTGTTTAAAAGCCTGCGTTTTTTCCTTGGTGACATATGGTTGTGAGACATGGAACATTGACAAAGCAGCGCAGAAGATCATTAATGACTTTGAATGCAAATACTACAGATGAGTACTTAGAATAACATGAACAGAGAAAAGACCCAATGCTTCTAATCTGCACTAGCTTGATATTAAAGAACGTTGGCTATTAGTTCATAGTTCATAAGTACGGTTCCAACTTCACTGCAACGGGTCCCCCATAATTGCTCCGTTCCTGTGCCAATGAAAATCACACGAAATGCTAACAACTATGGCTATTAAATAACATAGAAGCAAGGAACATTAAATATTTTGCATACATCAAACGACATGAGTGCCTCGAGAATATAATTTTGGAGGGAATGATGCCTGGAAGAAGAATGAGAGGAAGACCTAGAAGCCGATGGTATAAGAGTACCTGGTTCAAACACCGCAGAGGGTAGTTTGGAAGCGATATTGTTTCCGTGAATTTTTACGAACGCTAAAAATAGACCTCACCGATAAGAAAGCAATGGCAAACTACTGAACGTTTAAGTGGTGCCTAGAAATTCAACGACTCGTTTACTGTGGTTAATGACGATGTCCTTTAAATGATACACCACGTGTTTAATCTGGTGTTGTAGATGTTCTTAAATAAGATAGACATAATCATGAAAGAAAGCAATAAGAAAAGATAGAATATGAATATCAAGAAAGTAAACGTAATGGTCATTTGTAACAAACAACGCAATATCACAATAAACAACATAATTGAAATAGATCAATCGATTCGTAATAAGTACGTTGAAAACATCATAAGAAGATGTACAAAGAGACAAGAAGTACGACAGATCAAGCATATAAAATATTCATGAAAATAAAGAATATTCTGTGAGTTCACAAACAACAACACTGCAACAAGAAAAAACAAATACCCTAAAGCTATATTGACCAAATACTTTTGTATAACCCAGACTCGTGGACAATTTACAGACACTTAATAAAATCAATGGATGTCGCTGAGATTTGGTTCCAAGTCAAATTTCTGACAATTTCATGGACAGTTTAAAAAAAAAGGCAATTGATGAAGTTTAAAAGTGTCTTGCACACAAACAAAACTTGATCTAGAAAATGAAAAACAATCAATGTTTTTGGCAATCATAATGGGAAACGGTAGTCAGGACTACTATAAGTAACAACGAATAAAATATAGAGAAGAAGAGAGCGAAGAATGCACAAGGAAACAATGTTGGATGGCTTGGATATTGTGATTCCACAAGAGATTGGTGTTAAACTGCACAAAACTGATAGTTATGTTCTTACATGGTTGCCTACTCCGACAGTTACGGTATTCGATGATGCTATTGATAATATTATCTAGCACCTTACATGGTTGCCTACTCCGACAGTTACGGCATTCGATGATGCTATTGATAATATTATCTATCACCTTACATGGTTGCCTACGCTGACAGATACGGTATCGATGAAGCTTATAATATTATCTATCACCTCAGGTTGCCTACGCTGACAGATACGGTATTCGATGATGCTATTGATAATATTATCTAGCACCTTACATGGTTGCCTACTCCGACAGTTACGGCATTCGATGATGCTATTGATAATATTATCTATCACCTTACATGGTTGCCTACGCTGACAGATCACCTTACATGGTTGCCTACGCTGACAGATACGGTATTCGATGAAGCTATTGATAATATTATCTATCACCTTACATGGTTGCCTACGCTGACAGATACGGTATTCGATGATGCTATTGATAATATTATCTATCACCTTACATGGTTGCCTACGCCGACAGATCACCTTACATGGTTGCCTACTCCGACAGTTACGGTATTCGATGAAGCTATTGATAATATTATCTATCACCTTACATGGTTGCCTACGCTGACAGTTACGGCATTCGATGAAGCTATTGATAATATTATCTATCACCTTACATGGTTGCCTACGCTGACAGATACGGTATTCGATGATGCTATTGATAATATTATCTATCACCTTACATGGTTGCCTACGCTGACAGATACGGTATTCGATGAAGCTATTGATAATATTATCTATCACCTTACATGGTTGCCTACGCTGACAGTTACGGCATTCGATGAAGCTATTGATAATATTATCTATCACCTTACATGGTTGCCTACGCCGACAGTTACGGCATTCGATGATGCTATTGATAATATTATCTATCACCAGGTTGCTACGCTGACAGATCACCTTATGGTTGCCTACGCTGACAGATACGGTATTCGATGAAGCTATTGATAATATTATCTATCACCTTACATGGTTGCCTACGCTGACAGTTACGGCATTCGATGAAGCTATTGATAATATTATCTATCACCTTACATGGTTGCCTACGCTGACAGATACGGTATTCGATGATGCTATTGATAATATTATCTATCACCTTACATGGTTGCCTACGCTGACAGTTACGGCATTCGATGAAGCTATTGATAATATTATCTATCACCTTACATGGTTGCCTACGCTGACAGATACGGTATTCGATGATGCTATTGATAATATTATCTATCACCTTACATGGTTGCCTACGCCGACAGTTACGGCATTCGATGATGCTATTGATAATATTCTCTTTCACCTTACATGGTTGCTACGCGACAGTTACGGCATCGATGATGCATTGATAATATTCCTTCACAGGTGCTACGCGACAGATCACCTTACATGGTTGCCTACGCCGACAGATCACCTTACATGGTTGCCTACGCCGACAGATCACCTTACATGGTTGCCTACGCCGACAGATCACCTTACATGGTTGCCTACGCCGACAGTTACGGTATTCGATGATGCTATTGATAATATTCTCTTTCACCTTACATGGTTGCCTACGCCGACAGATCACCTTACATGGTTGCCTACGCCGACAGATCACCTTACATGGTTGCCTACGCCGACAGATCACCTTACATGGTTGCCTACGCTGACAGTTACGGCACTCGATGATGCTATTGATAATATTATCTAGCACCTATGTGTTGCCGGGACTTGCAAGGGGATCAGGAAATATAACACTGTGACCTACAAGGCATGTCATAATAGGCGACTGAGGCAGCACCTTAAGGAAGCTACGATAGTAAATAAAAAGCATCGCAGAAATCCGATATGCTGGCCTACTTGTAGACGCATAGCTGGCACAACATACAATCGCTCTTAGCATCAGGGCACATACAAATCACAAAGAGTGGTTTAACACTTGGACGGTTTGGAGCGTTCAAAAGGAAGGAAAAATTACACTAAAGATACTTCGTTGCGAAGATGGCATTTATGCTTAACATTATGTCCCTACGTTTCTTTCAAGCTATGGCTGAAACATAATGCATATAGTCGTGTTACTTCGTATCAGAGATATATACTGAGTAAGATTACTAATGATATTAAGGGCATGATATGTTGACAAGGGCAACATGTCGTGGATGGCCTGAAAAACAACCCGGACAGATGAACACAGTTCTGCTCTACCAAAAGGGAAAGTATAGATCTCGATAAAAGGGACCATAGCCAACTTTCACAATAGTATCATTAGTATTTGAAGTGAATGTCGAGACCGGGATAATATGATTGCAAACGCGAATCTAAGCAGCTGATAGATAACACAGATGATGTTGTTGTCTGTAGGAATGTGTCGATGCTTCGTGATTAGAAATCACGCTGGGATTTTCTAGCTAGCATGTAGGGCAGCGTCTTTGCAGAAAGAAATGGAACATACACAACAACTAATTCCAGTATGATGAGCAAATTTAAAAAAGCTACTTCCTCCTCTCCTTTCTGGACTCAGTTTATTGGGGTCTTTGTTGTGTTCGACTCTCATTTGATGCCTTGGAGGGTTAAAAATCTCGATTTCCAATATGAGCGAATGTCGCGTGGGTCTACTGTTCTAGACATGAGGGTGTACGCGGCCGCAATAAGAGAGCAGACAGACTTATATCAACAGTAACGATCGTGAGTGATTTAAAGAAGCGGGTGGGATCAATGGTTGGACGCCATTCGGTTTCTCTCCGACCGGCTTTATAAGACACGTACATTGATATTGAATCTGTCCAGTCATTCAGGTAGTTTGGAATTGGACTGTGAATAAAAACTGGATGTCCGAAGGCCAGGAAATAGTGTATTTAATCAGTGAGCCAGGAAAACGATCAGTATGTATATTCATACACATCTTCTGAGGGAGACTAAGCGCCTATAAGCCGGTACGGAGTGTGTTATGTCGTCAGTTCAGAAATACAAAAAGCAATAAACAAATCAAATATTTTGGACATATATAAAGAGACAAAACACTCTGCTGAAAACCGAACTGAAAGAAAAGGTTGTGGAATGCAAACAGGGAGACATCGATTGATGTGACAATTAAAAATTAATAACCGGACATATTCCAGTTTGCCAGAATTCAATATCACCACGAGAGAATGAAGATATATTGTTAATGCGACGATGGCACTAGATCTGATGCGACATATCGTTCTATGTGGTACGTTCATGTCAAAACACACCCCACCATCTATGTAGCTGGAAAGTTCTAATTGCAATGTCGTACTAATCTTGAACTGAATAGTTCACAAACAAGACATAGATCTACATTTCAAAGTTGTTCATCTCAGATATGTACCAACTACAGAAACAACATTGAAACTAAAATATCATAGCTTACTTTTAGAATGCATAGAGGTGTCGAAAACAGAAATACAGTGAAACACACCTCTAACGGAAATATGGGAGCTTGAAAACAGTATAGTGAAAACTTTGACGGTTCTGGGAAAGATAATTTGATTAAGCGTTCTTTGTGACTGCCATGGTGACGACTGTTGCAGCCGTAGCCATTGGACGCTAAAAATATTGTAACTGATCATTAAACGAACTCATTGATATATACAATGACATTTCTTCAAAAGCAGCTGAATGACTTCGAGATGTTACAAACAAATGCAACAATTGTCAACTACATAATTAACACTGACATAGAATAAAAACATGAAATTTATGTGTGCCTTCCATGGCAATAATGCTGAATATTGAAAGGCTAAAAAGAAAACAAATTATTCTCTAACCCAAGAATTCGTGTAAACACATGTCTCGTGTTGTACAAAAATTACAAGTTATTTATGACATAGCTAGCACTATTATCAATTACTGACTCCCTCAAGAAGTACTACTGTTGTAGAAGAAGACTGTTGAGACAGAGATCAACATCATGGATGTTTGTTGTTATCAATTACTGACTCCCTCAAGAAGTACTACTGTTGTAGAAGAAGACTGTTGAGATTGATCAACATCATGGATGCTTGCTGTTTAGTTTAGCAAAGACCACACCGAGAGTAGCCATACTGAGAGAAGTGAACACAGAGTGATCTAGTGGTTTGTCTGAGAGAGTCTACAAACAGGTTCTATCATCATTGATAACATATTGTAATCTGGTCTAACTGCCTTGAACTCTAATGGTATGTGGAAATGAGGATTACATTACGTTACATACGTATATATTAGTTGTAGAACCTATATATCGTATATATTTTCAGAACATATATGTCGTATATATTAGTTGTAGAACCTAACTTCACTAAAATCATATTTTTCAATTCCTGTTCTACTGTACTCCCCCCAAGTCGTTTTGGGTCTTCCATGTTTTCGTTTACCCTCTAATGTCCATCTCGTATTGTATCTTCCATGTTTTCGTTACCTCTAGTGTCCATCTTGTATTATCTTCATGTTTTCGTTTACCCTCTAATGTCCATCTCGTATTGTATCTTCCATGTTTTCGTTTACCCTCTAGTGTCCATCTTAGTGCAGTTTTCATGACAGTTAGTCTCTTTATGTATTACATGTCCGATTCAACTACAGCTTCCGTTTAGATTATGGTTCTCATAATCTTTGTTATAACACCATGTTAGCAGTTCTTAATTACAGAGATAGCTTTTGGCTAGAACACTCGTAAAAGATCTTGCGAATATAAGTTGTATAGAAGGTAGATCAGGGTAACATAAAAAATAACATTTTCGCTGTTATATAAAATCTGAAGAATAAGATACTTACATATGTCGGAGCTCCTAGACATAATTACTACCCTACAGACCAAGATTAACACTGATTAATTAGATACCTTACATATGTCGGAGCTCCTCCAGACATAATTACTACAGCCTACAGCCCAAATAAAACGATTAAAATATCTTACTGTGAGCTCTCAACATATTACACCTACAGACCGTTAACACTGAATAAGATACCTTACATATGTCGGAGCTCCTCCAGACATAATTACTACAGCCTACAGACCACGATTAACACTGAGTTATATACAGTAGTAATCACAGTAAATTGAAAAATAGATTTTCCTTGTTGGAGATAAAATAGATTCGACGGGGTCGTCTTACAAAGGGTTCTATTACAGTCAACAAATAATGGGATTTTCTGTTAAACCTTGCTATTTAATGTGTCATTGTAATAATTGTACTGCTTTTATTTTTGGGATCATTGTCTGTTGTTATTGACGTTTCTTTGTCTGGAAGTTCTCGTTGGACTTTAATTATTTTAATCTGTTGTATATTGAAAGGTACTCTGCATCTTCTTCTTCTTCTGAGATCAGTTTCCTATGCTCAGTTAGATGAGTTGCCTGCATTAAACGACTCATCAGCTCGAGATACTCGCGGCTGCCCCAGAATTGAATTTCGTGTTAGTCACACTGAAACATCACTTTCGCTGCTACATACTCTCCGAAGACGTAGCTAAAAATAACTACTCTTTGTTTCTAGGCCACAAACGTGAATGTAGTCCTATAGCAGTGACAGTAGAAATGTATAACGTGTTAACACGTCTTTAGCCCACAGATGAGAGATAATAACAGACGTGTTAATGCGTCTTTAGCAGTGAATGGGAAAAACGTCTATACACGCCCTTAGCAGATAAAAGGTTAAGACTTGCGTCATTGAAGAGATGTATGTTTGTGAGATGTTTTGGAGATTATGGTTCAATGTTGTGAATCTGTACTTGTACTATTGTGCTCCATGCAGAGCTTAATGATTGTCATTTTCGGTAATTCCATCTAATTTTAGTTTGCGAGATTTGTGGGCAAGTTCTGTATATTTTAAGACGTGATTCATATTTGTATTTTCCTTCATTAAGTGTTGTTGCTTCTCTCAGTGTGCATACTTATATATACCTAGTTTTGAATCTCTCAGATTTCTGTTCAGAGTTAGCGATTTTCAAAACCGTGCTAGACAATGAATGATATTCTCATAGTAATTATAATGTGGTACAATAATGTGGTACAATAATGTGATACAATAATGTGATACAATAATGTGATACAATAATGTGATACAATAATGTGGTACAATAACGTGACCCAAATTCTGACTTAAGGTCTCTTCCTGTGCAAGAATTAGATCAGAACACACATGGTTACTCACTGGAATGTGTTGTAGATGGTCCTATCAGTCTAGTTGAAATGCGTTATTAACATGTTTATAGATTTTTCTGTTTACATTAGATCTCCAAATTAGCATATTGACCTCAGGTAACTATTTATCATAAGATTGCTTGAGTAATTAACTTACTTAAATATTCATTTGAACTTTAATTAATTACAAAGAAGTTTCAAAAACCACACGGTATGAATGTGTAGAACATTGAGGCGTAACATACGTAGAGATTTCACTCACGTAACAGAGACCGGAATAGCTTCCTGTGCAAGGTTGTTAAACAACCTGGATCGGGGTTCATCAAGTTCTCTAGCAAAATCAATCAATACTTTATAATAGAGTTCAAGGACATAGCATACAGTTTGACACTTCCGAGACAAATAAATAATTTTTTCTGGTCAATGTATATGTTGACTTGGGTATACACTATTTGAATGAGATATGTTGACTTGGGTATACACTATTTGAATGAGATATGTTGACTTGGGTATACACTATTTGAATGAGATATGTTGACTTGGGAATACACTATTTGTATGAGATATGTTGACTTGGGCATGCACTATTTGAATGAGATATGTTGACTTGGGTATACACTATTTGTATGAGATATGTTGACTTGGGCATGCACTATTTGAATGAGATATGTTGACTTGGGTATACACTATTTGTATGAGATATGTTGCCTTGGGCATGCACTATTTGAATGAGATATGTTGACTTGGGTATACACTATTTGTATGAGATATGTTGACTTGGGCATGCACTATTTGTATGAGATATGTTGACTTGGGTATACACTATTTGTATGAGATATGTTGACTTGGGCATGCACTATTTGAATGAGATATGTTGACTTGGGTATACACTATTTGTATGAGATATGTTGACTTGGGTATACACTATTTGTATGAGATATGATGCCTTGGGAATACACTATTTGTATGAGATATGATGCCTTGGGAATATACTATTTGTATGAGATATGATGCCTTGGGAATATACTATTTGTATGAGATATGATGCCTTGGGAATATACTATTTGTATGAGATATGATGCCTTGGGAATATACTATTTGTATGAGATATGTTGACTTGGGAATATACTATTTGTATGAGATATGATGCCTTGGGAATACACTATTTGTATGAGATATGTTGACTTGGGAATATACTATTTGTATGAGATATGATGCCTTGGGAATACACTATTTGTATGAGATATGTTGACTTGGGAATACACTATTTGTATGAGATATGATGCCTTGGGAATACACTATTTGTATGAGATATGTTGACTTGGGAATATACTATTTGTATGAGATATGATGCCTTGGGAATACACTATTTGTATGAGATATGATGCCTTGGGAATACACTATTTGTATGAGATATGTTGACTTGGGAATATACTATTTGTATGAGATATGATGCCTTGGGAATACACTATTTGTATGAGATATGTTGACTTGGGAATACACTATTTGTATGAGATATGTTGACTTGGGCATGCACTATTTGTATGAGACAAGAGTTGTTTCTATTGGTGAGATAAACTGTGTATGATACACCACTATGTGTGTCTGTTTGTCAACATCATGTGTGTGAGATAATAAGATGTGTTACTCTCAGTGTATCTCCCTCTTACTGTCAGACTTTCTCTCTCTTTATCTCTCTCATTTACTGTCAGATTTTCTCTCTCTCTATCTCTCTCTCTCTCTCTCTTACTGTCATCTCTCTTTACTGTCAGACTCTCTCTCTCTCTCTCTTCACTACTGCCTTGTAGTTGATTAGGGACAATCAAAGGCTAGAGGAGCAACTTGTTATATCTGTGGTACACCATTTGCGTGTACGACTTTTGCTTTGTATACTGTATCGAGTAACATTGCTCTCTGACACGTATACGAGGAACCGAATAGCTGAGAATCATCGTATTGTTGAGTCACAGAGAAAACGAGCAGCGCGAAAAGACAGAGCACACAACACGCACATGTCTAACCTGATCATGTATGCCCCACCTGTGGTCGGGGATTCTGTTCTAGATTGGACTCTACAGTCACCTCCGCACACACCAGAGAGGTGCAACAGTACACGTCTGAGATTGTTGTCATCATCGCTTGCGATGGACGGCTATTATACCAGCTAATAGTTTAAAGGATTTAAAAGCCGAAGGATTCACTTCACTGCACCGGGTTTTACCCCATATGGCTCGGTCCTTCTCCGCAGAAATGGTACACCACCTGCCGACATTATTGCACAAAGCACGAACTCCATAGCTCCAGCAACAATCCTAGGAGTCTGGAAAAAACTGCACTCGTGAACAAAACAACGCGGTCCGGATTCAAACTCACGACCTTCGACTCACAACGCAGAAGGCTTAACCACTCAGCAGCTAATAGTATTGTACAGCAGCTATTGTTCTGGAACTATAGCAGGAAGAGAAATATAAAGTAAGATAATAATAAAGCGGAGAAGAGAGATGTAAACAACTATTAAGATGGCTGTGAAAATATGAAATGACATGAATTTTGCTAACTTAGGTGATAAAATATATGTGTATATATGTTAGAGATATATGGATCCAGTAGAACATGACCGGGGCGTTTTTATTGCTACAATTATTACTAGAAGTGTCTCTGGCTAAGTCGTTGCCTTGCGTTCCGAAGGCTTAAGTTCGAATCTGGACCACTCCGGTCTGATGACAAGTGCATTTTTTTTCCAGAGGTATCTAAGATTGTTGCCCGAACTGCTGATTTCGTGCTTTGGACAAGGCTTTCTGAAGTGCCATTTCTTGTAAAAGGACCGAGCCATATGGATGAAAACGC
Organism: Arion vulgaris; assembly: GCA_020796225.1. Classification (NCBI taxonomy): domain Eukaryota; kingdom Metazoa; phylum Mollusca; class Gastropoda; order Stylommatophora; family Arionidae; genus Arion; species Arion vulgaris. The sequence continues at coordinate 21,657,579 of CM036766.1, read as the reverse complement.
CAAGCAATGAAAGCAATCCTTTGTTTTTATACTATTTAGAGTTTAGAGCATTATTATTATTATTATTATTCAGATGAGAGTTATTATTATAGACAGAGAAGGAACTAACACAGCATGACAGGTTTACAATCTAAACATCTTACATTCAGAAATGATCGGAAGGTATCTCTTAATAGTTTACTTAATAGTTTACTTAATTAACACTGTTATTGTAACAAGAAACGATTACGACAGAATCCACATTGGCACGCAGACACAAGTAGTAGAAACACTAGTATGGTGGTTTACGTGAGATGAAGAACTACACAGACGGAAGTTTGTCATTCAATAATTCAACTAACTGATAATAATTTCAATATTTCTGTCTTCAATATAACAGAGTAACAAGTTATTACAAATTGAATTGTTTTTGTTAGCAGACGATCTTATCTCTGAGAGGGAGAGAGAGAGAGAGAGAGAGAGAGAGAGAGAGAGAGGGGAGGAGAGAGAGAGAGAGGGAGAGAGAGAGAGAGAGAGAGGGAGAGAGAGGGAGAGAGGGAGAGAGGGAGAGAGAGAGAGAGAGAGAGAGAGGAAGAGAGAGAGAGAGAGGGAGAGAGGAGAGAGAGGAGAGAGAGAGGAGAGGGAGAGAGAGAGAGAGAGGGAGGGAGAGAGAGAGATGGATGATGGTGTTAATGTAACAAAGTTGACAACATGATCTCATTATATAGCTTTAGTCTGATGTTCAAGGTCTGATATAGTCGATAAATTGTAATGCTGGAGTAATAATAATAATGATAAACTCGATTAGTTCTGACATTCATAGGCAATCCTTAGTTTATAACAATGATTCTCAAATTATTTTGATACCAGACCCTACATGAAATTCATCATATTTCAAAAAGTTCTTAAAAATCATCATCATGTGCCGTGCCGGCTGGCGTAGTCGATCATGGATCGCCACAAACCTCTGTCTTTGGTGTTTGCTACCAACTCAGATGTTGACGCTCTACCGTGCCATGAAGTCTGGACTGTCCAAAATTTTTCTCTCTGTCTTTCTCTGTCTCGTCTACCCACGATTTTACCAGTTGTCCCAATGTGTTCTTAATAATAGCTTTTACAAAAAGTCAATATATTTATAAGTAATCATATACATACAATTACATGTGCTTTGATGTCAATAAGGACATATACAAACACGAACTCTTGCAGAAAAAGGGTGGTATTGTTAATACTAATGTCATTCATTCATGATTTATTTAATTAAATCCAACGTTATCGATTCCAAGATCAGACGAGAAACGATGACCAGATACCTGACCGCAAGTAGTTATAATAGCTATAGAAAGTTGACAAGAAACCACACCATACAGGTAAACAGACCAGCCAGGGGGTGTCAATGTGCACTTAGTAAAGGTGTAAAGGTACATCAATGACAGTTGTTGATGAAAGCCACATTACGGAAACCACCTAGTAAATTAGTTAGCTCCAAAAGATACACTCAATAAAATTGGATTCTTTCCTTTTCTTACTTTTCTCCAGTCCTATTTTACCTCACAGTGTCAGGTTAAGAACAGATTTCTAAAACTGGCCCTTGAGTGCGCTTCGTAGAGAAGTGTCTTTCGTCGCCTCTGTTATCTCTGAGGTCTATCTTTTGCGTGGCCTACCTTTTGCTTTGTACCCATCGTATCGGAACAGAATTGGATTCTAGTATGCCAAAATAATGACAACATCTACAAAATCTGTACAAGTTGCCAAGGAAATCTTCTTCTTCTTCAACGATCTCTGGTCATGCGCTTAATTTACTGTGGACCACAAACTGGGCAGACAGCTTCAGGTCTGTCAGGTTTCCCAAAGCTTAGTTTTCAGGTCGACTGGGTGTGGCCACATGTTGCTTCTCAGCTCACACAGAAGAGGACAGTCTTGCAGGATATGCTCTGGTGTCTGTTCTGCCTGCTGACACTGGCAGAGAGCTGTTTGACTTCAAATTGTACATAATGGAACTAAGCGAGGTGTGATGGCCTGGAACAGATCAATACGTGCTTAGAGTACTAACGTTTAGTTACTAAGGGAGAAGTGATGGAAAGCATATCTTGGAGTAACACAATTATGTCAGCTAGAATAGCGAGTAGCTTGTCTGAATAGGAACATATCTCGAGTCGTATAATTAGAGCTCGTTTTATTACCAGACATGTCAATATGACAATAATGTAGTGCTATGTATTAACTGGACAGAAGAAAAAGGAAGAATAATGATGTCCTGAAAGAACTGAATGTTAAATACAATTGGATGAAAAACAACATACTATACATAACAATTAGATAATTTGGTCACATCAAGCGGCACGATGGCCTAGAGATAACGCATGGTATTGGAAGGCAGGGTCACAGGACGCAGAGGCAGACCAAGAAGAATATGGCTACAAGATATTATATAAACCAGTGGCGGCTCATGGTCATTTTTTTTGGTGAGGCCCGGCAAAAATTTCGGGAAAAAATGCGGTTTTTGGAGTATTTACTATTTCTTGTCTATTTCGGAGGGTTATTACCCCTTTCAGAGCCGATGTAGCGTAGTTGTTAGTGAACTCGCTTCACAAGGCTGGTGGTCTGGGTTCAGCTCCCGCAATGTGCGTGGAATTTTTCCCGACCGCGACGGCTCTCAGGTCGACCCAGCCTCAACTGGGTACCAGACATGCTCTGGGAAAGTAAAGGCGGCCGGCGTGATGCTGACCACATCACCCATCGTGTGCCGACGGTCAATGAAAATACAGGCCTAACACTGTATTGACCTATATACCACGAGGTATGAAAGGGTTCCTTTACCTTTACTTTATTACCCTTTCTCTTCTCTCTCTCTCTCTGTCTCTCTCTTTATTTCTCTCTCACTCTCTCTCGAGCGTGATCACCGTTTATAATGATGTACTAGATTTCCTATAAATTCTGCTTTCATGTCGAAATCTGATTCCTGCAGTTTTAGCATGAGTGTATTTCGTCCTATCTTTAGCGCCATTTGGAGCTCTGGTGCTTATTCTTCGGCGATGTGTCCGGTTTTAGCCAGCGTTTACTGGGTTCGCTCTCCGTTGCCTCAGGCTGTCCCCAGCCGACCTGCAAGGCAGCAGGTTGCTATTTTCTTTAGGGTAGCTACCCTTAGACAACCTTCCCTCTCGGGTTGTTGAGCGTCATCTGACTAGTTTACAAGTCGTTTTTTGGACTGCTTGGTTTGCCTGCCGTCCAGTTTTGTGTACGGTTTGCTCCACTAGCTTTTGATTGTCCCAGATCAACTACAAGGCAGTAGTAGTTATCTGCGAGGGGAAACGCGGTTACTTCTCTCCAGATAGAGACCCCATCTTCGAGGCTCGCCATCTCGCGTTTCTTTTTGGTGCCCATTCGTCCATTTCTGCTTGCGCCTCTTGTCCACCGACTGGGCCCGTCCCTTTTTCCCGTCACTTTTGCTCACATTGTTCTACTGGGCGATACGTTACCCATTTATATCTCACCGTGCACAGTGCACAGTTTATCACCATTCGGTAGGAACTTTTGCACTGAATTCAAGCCTCTGCTGGGCTTTCCAGTTTTTCTGCACAATTGGGGCGCCCGCTCACCCATACGTTTGCCACGCCTTTTCGTTGCTCTATCATCAGCACCGTGAATGCCTGTCCCCACCGGTGGGCTTCCTGTGTAGCGTCCGTACGCGTGTTCGCTCTACTTTGGTGCCTGCTCACCGTGTTTATCTGTTTTCTCACCATGCTCACATTTACTATGCCTCGAGACTGTCATGACATGCAACTCATTTCGAGCTTCCACCTCGTGGCTCAGAGTTTCGCCCCATATGGGTCCAGTCTCTTCTCTGGATGCATCCTTCATCCCTTTATGTTTATTTGTTCAGCTTTTCCCATCGGCCGGAGAGATGTGCATTAATAGTCACCCTGTGATTCTGCTCGTCTGTGTTGCGAGCGGATCTCATCCAATGTAACTGCGTCTGCATCACAACTTATACCAGAGAGCTCTCCTGATCCCTACCTGCTTAGCCAGACAGGAACCCTTGTCTGTTTCCAGGGTCACCCCGTGGAGGTGGGGTAGGATCTTGGTTAGTGCCAGCTCACTAATCCTGGCGCGACGTTGTCCCTTTGCGCCTTAGACTCCATTATCCCTTTTAGGCAAAAACAAACGCTTCTGTTCTGCAACAGCTTGATGTTAAAAAGAGTTGGCTATTAAATAATAAACCAACAAGAAAGTAAACTATTGGGATGTAAAACCATACAAGATCTGCAACTGCTAGCAAAGAACCGTATCACATGGAGATCTAAAACCTCTGCCCTATGTGCCGCCTTTGGCACGAAAGGAACAAACTAACTAACTAACTATTAAATAATATAAAATCAAGGACAATTAAATATTTCGGACACATCAAACGACATGAGTGCTAAGAGAATATTTTTTTTAAAACTTGTCTGCAACGCAAACTGAAAATGCGGCACCCACATGACAAAACAAACCCCGAATTTGTGAATGAGATCAGAGCATCGTAAAAATATTGCCAGTATGTCTCTGTATGTAGTCATCTATATGTTAGTGGGTTTTTTTTATTCGTCACTTCTGTTGTTCGTTTGCTTGATAAAGGTCTAGTTGGTCAAAACGTTGCTCTTTTTTTGTCATTGTTTTTATAATTTGAGAAACTACAGTGCTTTGTTATTACGTGTTTCGCCATTAAAAAGGGTAACTAGCTAACCTAGATCAAGTGACGTCAGTCGACCGGTCAGAGTTCAATGATAGCGGACATACAGGGGAACCGAGCTCAAAGGTCACGAATGTGGTATTTATTGCTGTAGACAAGATGTGTTAATGCAAGGGACAATTCCATAAAATTAATCTTATTATAAGAAGGTTTGTTATTTAGTACTATTATTTTCTATAATTTTATACTATTTTTATATAAAATTGGGGATTCAATAGATAATTAAACGGAATATTTGAGCTAGAGTCCTCGTTTATCTGGGAAGTAGTTTGGCTGCGTAGGAATGAATATATCTTCCGGCTGAATGAAAATGACATTATTTTGGCAATTATCATTGCAATAGCGATCACAGGTTAGAGGTCGCAATGTTACATCTTATATAGGAACTTGTAAACTAGCCCCAGAAATAGTGCACACACAATGCTTGAAATATTAGAGGCAAAATGATGAGCTTCAGAATATATAAAGTTTTTTTAATAAGGAGATATTATTTAAATAATAGGATTGTTATATTATTCTGATATAATATTTTTATTTTAGTGTTATATATTCAACATTCAAAGCTAATCAGTGTCAAGTTAAAAGTAATAATTACGAAAAATAATTTCTAAAATAATAAGTACACGTTAATTCTTTTTGGTTTGGTAGGACCGGTTCTTACTGGCCCCTAATGACCAGGGCCGTATACTAATTAGGAGTAAAAGATTATGAATTTCAAATTGCAGACTGTGTATGTTATTTTAGCGTTATATATCAACTTTCAAAGGTAATCAATATCTCGTTAAAAGTAATAATTATGAACAAATAATGTCTAAAATAATAAGTACAGGTTACTCAATATTTTTGGTGAGGCCGGGCCCCACTGGCCTTAATGACGAACCGCCCCTAATATAAAACATGAATATAACCATCGACGAAGTGGGTGAACTGGTTAGAGACAGAGTGAATTTCAGATGTGCTGCAAAGAGAGCAACGTCATATAAAGGATACGCACCTTGATGATGATGATGAATGACATAATACTGATTTCATAATAAATGATGATTTAGTAAATGTACCTAAAACAGCCATAACACAGTCTGTAGCGGCTGATGGTGTCCAATATTACTACATCAAACCAATCGATAAAATGGATATTAACGCAGTCGTGACGAAATTCAGCAACGACGTACGAAATAATGAGATACCTTATGTTGAGCTCCATAGCTTTTTACGACTACGCCATAAACTTGGAATAGATCATAGACTGCCTAGCAAGTACCGTATTCTCATCATGCTCAACAGTATATTGCAAATTGCTGAACAAGATAGAAGCCAGGAAGGCAATGGGACATTGATAGATAGACCACAACGTTATTGGTTTCCTGGGTAGCTACTGGTCAATGAAAGGTAGTTTTACTAGCACATAATACTAGCACGTCCACGTATGTCGTATATGAAAACTCCTTATCTAGAACGTAGACTATCGATGTGGTGACTTAGAGAACGTTAATCATAGTAGTCTTTTCAACCACGATACTCTCACACTGTTTAGAACACATTGTGACAACCGGTAAAATCGAGGGTAGACGAGACAGAGGAAGACACAGAGAGACAATTTTAGATAGCCTTTACTTCATGGCACGGTAGAGCGTCAATATATGAATTGATAGCAAACATGAACGACAGAGATTTGTGGAGATCTATGATCGCCTTCGCCAGCCGGCACGGCACTTGATGATGATGACTCTCACACTAAAATATGTAATCAACCCTTGATCGTGAAATGGGTAAATTACATCTGTGATGAAGAGATTCGCTGCAGTACGTTTCGAAGATACTTTCACGAGTTAAAGAGATCGGTATTGTTGAGTAGTGAACAGTCAGTCTTCAGTTACCAATATGTACCAGTAACTGACATACATTGCTCACTTACCAAGATGTACCAGTAACTGACATACATTGCTCAGTTACCAAGATGTACCAGTAACGGACATACATTGTTTCCAGATATTACGTTATCACAGAAAATAATGAAATAAACTTGCAAAAGAAGGGAGTGAATAGATATGACACAAACGAAAACATTTTAAAAGATTAAGATCAGCCAAGGAGCATATATCACCATCGCAGTAGGAAAACCAATAATATAATTGATTCAAATCATCCGAAGCAATAAGTCCAAGACTAAGGTTAATAAATATGCTCATTGAAGAGGTATAATCCTCTATATAAGGAAAGACCGAAGTAAAACTATATCAGAAAATTGAAGACGTCAGAAACGAAGTAAATTAGTTTAATAAAGTACAAAAACAAGTTACAACTACGTTTCTACCAAAACGCCGTTATCAAACAAAGGATACAGAATAAACGGAATGATATATATGATCCTATACATCAGACATCACAGATACAAAACAGATGTAGATAAAGTATGTCTTTTTGTTTTGTGTGACTATAACGACAGTCTATCACACCTTCAACTATCACTCCATTGAACAACTATAAACGTTTATATTATATTATATGAAATCCTACTTGTTACTCTAAACCTTCCATACAACTTGTCTGTGAAACATCTTAACTGTGTTCTGATCAAATACTATCTTTAACCAAGAACTGCTTGCACAGTGTCCACAAGGAAATATCAGCATTATCATTACCAAGAGACTTCGGAGATAGATCGGACACGTGATACGCATATCGATTAATTCTGTCACGAAAAATGCACTAAGGTTTACACCAGAGGGTAAACGAACAAATGGGAAGACCAAAAATGACCCGGAGGAGAACAGTAGAATATATACTGAAAGAAGTTTAGCAGATCTGGAACACGATACAGAGGATGGCCATGATTAGAGAAGAATTGTGTGCATTTGTTGCTGTCCAAAGCATTAGAGGCTAGAGAGAGAGAGAGAGAGATAGAGAGATACGAGATATATATATATATAGACATACGAGAGAGATACGAGTGAGAGAGAGAGAGAAATACGAGAGAGAGATACGAGAGAGAGATACGAGAGAGAGATACGAGAGAGAGAGAGAGAGAGAGAGAGAGATGAAATCCGGACATAATAAGGGAAAAAATCAAAAGATATAAATGTATTTCAATACTTTCTCATCAAAATTTGTTAAAACTTTAATCAGTATTTGGTTTAAATGTAGGTTCTATTATTGAATGTTTGACAACGCATCACATGACTTCCATCATGAAATTCACTCCGTATCATGTAACATACCTGCCAATTTTTGGTTATGTAACCGACCTGTAAACAACAGAAAAAAGTTGTGTTATATTTCCTTTGCTAGTGTGTTGTTCCTTCCGTTATGTAAGCATCTCCCCATCTAATAAATAACTGCAGACGTTACAATACGACCACACAATTTTGTCTATTGCAATATCATTTAAGTTCTTTAATTTATTTGTCACCATACTATTGTTATGTAACTTATATAAGATGTGTGCGTTTATATATATATATATGTTTTCGAATGTAAGTGTTACAGAAGATTACTCCGTATATCACGGATAGAGAAGAGAAGAAACATATCTATCCAGAAAGAACTCAAAATCAAAAAAAACTGGTTGATGCTACAAATAAGAAAGAGAAAATTGAGATATTTTGGACATATAAAAAGACATGAAGAGCTGAGAAGACCATTATGGAAGAAAGTATATCAACAAAGAGAAGAAGAGGAAGACCATGTAGAAGATGGTTCTAGGATGTGATTGATGGTTTGAACATGACGGCTGCAGAGGCAGGACATCTGGCCTATAGGGAGAGAAATTCCGGAGGACTGTTGGGGTGGCAAAGTTCTGCTCAGTACAAGCTATTTGAAGATGATGGTATATATATATCGCTTGGATGAAAATTTATGTGGTCATTATCATCCGTGATGGACGAGCATCATCATCATCATCATCATATATATATATATATATATATATGGCATTTTTCGTCTTTACAGACGGTCAACTGGCAAATGTTTTACTGTGACAACTTCTGAGTTTTCGCTTCTCTCTCTTGTCGTTCAGCTCATACATAAGTCTCTTCTCAAAAGACTCTGCGCCCTTTCGTAATTTGGCTTTCCACACAACTCTGTCGTCAGCTAGTTTTTCCCATGTGCTGGGACCTATAGAAAAGTTTTTCATTGAGGCTTTGCAGACATCTTTATATCTGAGCAGTGGTCTGCCCTGTATATATTTATATATACTAGCTCTTGTTCTACGTATGTGTACATTCTCAGACATCAACTTATGTATCCTTGCAAATAGAAGTACGACCTCGGAGAAGATGGATTCAGAATGTAATTAATGATTTGAGCATGACAGAAGCGAAATATCTGGCATATGAGAGAAAGAAATTCCGAAGGACTGTTGGGGTGGCAAAGTTCCGCTCAGTAAAAGCTATTTAATTATGACAATGTGTTTTCTGGGATGGTTTACCGTAATGAATAAGCCCTCGCCTTTTGACTTGAACACAAGAGAGGTGTGGATTCAATCCCACACTCGAACTTTCACACGTGAGCAAAGGTATTGACCCTCCTACCTCCTTCTCACTAGAGTCGAGAAATGGTGAAACACATAACAACAAAGTACTGTAGTTTTACAAAATACAAAAACAATGACAATACACAGCAACGTTTCGACTAAAATGGCTTTATCAAGCAAACTGCACAGCAGGAGTGACGAATTTCACAGCACACTACATATAGACTATGACAGATATTCCAACCATTCTAAAATGAAAATCTGGAAGAAAGGCGAAATCTGTGTGGTCAAGAAATGTGAAGTCAAAGTAGCTTCATACCTTATGATCTGAAAAAAGCTACCGACAATTTTATTTTTTATTTATTTATTTTATTTATTTTTTATTTATTTATGATGGTTTTCTCCAGTTCTTCGTGTCTTTTTTTTATTGTCCAAACTACCTCAATTTTACATTTTACTATATTATGTCTATGTTCATCTAGTTTCAAATTAACACAATAATGTTGCGACAAAATGTTCACTCCGCTAACTTGTGTGTGTTTTTTACCATTGTCCTATATCTGTTTTGTCCCAGAGTCTTACACAACACACTTATCATGAAGGTTGAAATCTTCCGTTGTTATATATGTCTATCTAATTTTGAACATTATAGTGCTGCTATATTTGGAAGCATACTTCCCAAAATATTACAGAATGAATAACCAGCCATAATCGCTATATGTAGTACGTCTGTCTATCCGTCTATTTTCATACATAATAGATAATTGTGCTCAATTTTGGATGTGTTTTTGAAGATAATGTCATTGATTTTGATATGTCAACGTTTGTCAGTTGAAACTGTCTGGGGCGTTGTTCTCTTGGTTCTTACTTTAACACAATTCTAATTGTAAAATACTCGAGGAAAATTTGGAAATGGTCACTATAAAAGGATAACAACCAGGGCCGTGCGGTACATTTTCTCAGTATGATGCAATCTTCGAAATGCCGAATGTTAAATGTTTTTTTCTTTAAGATAACTTCAATTGTGATTTGTATTACACTGCTTATGCCGCCCCCTTACGGTCCCGCCTGATGCGGCCGCCTCTGTTTCATAGCACGGCACGGCACTGATAACAACAGAGTAAATGTTGAAATTGTTTTGAATGAATCTGAAGTTGAATTAAGACTTAAAATGTAATTATTAATCTAATAAGGATATCGAAAGTTAGTAATGGGACGAAGAGTTGTTTTAATCAATTGATATTCAAGCCATATATGTTTAAACTGGAGAACAAGATACATTACCTAGAGTATACGAGCGTTGTTCCACATAATATATCAAGTCAAATTAGAACAGTTTAGTTTTCTGCAAATATATAATAAACAGAAAAAACACAGAGATGATGGTGTGAAATTTGTTCTGTGCTTAGTGCCTATCTTAGAAACATGCATTTGTAAAACAGAGTATACAATTTATATAAATGGGTTTCATCATCATCAAATATCTTGTCCTGAGCAGAGCTTTGCCACCCCAACAGTCCTTCGGAGTTTCTCTCACTCATAGGTCAGATGTCCCGCCTCTGCAGCCGTCATGTTCAAACCATCAGTTACATCCTGAATCCATCTTCTCCATGGTCTTCCTCTTCTTCTCTTTGCTAGTACGTGTCCTTCCATGATGGTCTTCTCCAGTTCTTCGTGTCTTTTTTATATGTCCAAAATACCTCAATTTTCTCTTTCTTATTTGTAGCATCAGCCAGTTTTCTTTGATTACAAGTTCGTTCTCGATAGATCTATTTGTTCTCCTCTCTGTTCATGATATACGAAGGACTCTTCTGTAACATTTATACTCAAAGCGCATATATATGCTTTTCTACTGCCTTGTTAAATGTTCATACTTCACACCCATACATTGCCATTGGGAATATGCGTGCTCTTAGTATTCTGATCTTTGTTTTCCTATCAGTTCCGTTTCATACTGTTTTTAGTTGTTTAATTTTTGTAAAGCCATGTTTGTTCTTCTTTTAATGAGTTTTACTCGCCCGAGTGATTACCGGGGCCCAAATTTGGGGTGTAAAGAATAGAACCACTGTTACCTGCCATGCATGTCGTAAGAGGCGACTAAGGAGATTTTGCTGAAATCGGATGCATGTGTCCTAAGCGTGTAGAAGTCTGCGTTTAGGGCCTACCAAACCAATGTGCAACGTATACACGTTCTTGGCAAAGATCAAACAAATCACAAATAGTTATTAAAATTGGTCGTAAAGAACGAACGCAAAGAAGAAGAAGAAGAATGAGTTTTACTATGTGTTACTATCAGTTACACTATGTTATCTTAGCCTAAGAGCGATTGTACGTTGTGCCAGTTATGCGCCTACAAGTAGGCCAGCACCTCCAATTTCTGCGACGCTTTTTATTTACTAGGGTAGCTTCCCTAAGCCCCTACCTCAATGGCCTCCTCCGACATGTCCTGTAGGTCAGTCGCAGTGCACTTATTCTTTGCTTTTCTTTATAACATACGAGCAAATATATAACGAGTATTGTTTTACGTGCAAATATAGATCATGATGTCATTTATTTACATTTGTCACAAACGATTACATTACCAACAATGTAGGGCAGAAATTTCACAACTTGATTAGCATATGTCTTGTTGTCAGGTCTCGTTCGATAAAGTTGATTGACAAAGCTAACAGAAAAATATGATATGATTAAAAAAACAGTACCCAGTCTCAACACAATACGTTAGGAGAAAATAGATTTAAAAAAACAGTACCCAGTCTCAACACAATACGTTAGGAGAAAATAGATTTAAAAAAACAGTATCCAGTCTCAACACAATACGTTAGGAGAGAATAGATAACACGTTGTTATAGAAATAACATCATTGTTAGTAGCTGAAGGTTAATTAAAAACCTAAGAGTGGGAGGGACAACTAGATCATAAACAAACAATATACCATACATTAACTCTGTCCATACCATAAATGTTATAGAATTCTGATTATAAGTGTTTTATGATACCACACTATTCATTACACACATTTGTTTTTACATTGATTGATTGATGGATTGATTGATAGGACCACCATCATTGTACTTCGGTGAGTAACAATGTGTGCTCTGATCTCTTTCTTACACAACAAAATCGCATCTGCAGTGCCCGAACTCCGTAGCACCGACGAGGATCCTCAATGTAATTTTGAAGATGCTGAAGATATTTTGGTAGGAATTTTGATTTTAATCTTTTCTAAAGAACTTTGCATGGGTTGCGGCTTTCCAGCCTGTTCTTCTCGATTTTGAACTGCTACAGGTTTTTTTAACGTATTCAAATTGAACACGGGACCTATGTTTTATCCTCGGCATCCGATATGACTAGGAACTCGATCTCACCTACAATGAGATCAGGGATCTTTGGAAAAATATCTAGATGGCTCCAAGAGAGAGCGAACCTAGTACCTTTGGCACGAGAAATGAGAACCTAAGCTCTACACCACAGAGACTGTTTTTACATTGTTTGCAGTAGGTATCACATGAATATATAACAATTCTCTTCTTTAATTACCAACACTGTTCCGGGCTGTTTCTCAGTGTCATGGTTTTCTGTTTTTCTCTTGGGCTGTTCTGATGGCTTGTTTGATATTTATTTTTGCTTCTTGACACCATTCTACTATGCTATCTATCCATCTTTCTCGTGGTCTCCCATTCGCCTTCTATCCTGATGAATATCATTGACGTTCGTTTGTGCCCCATTATAGTAGTCAGTGTTAGGGATTGCGTTCAATAGAATTTGGACAAATTAAAGTAGATCTGTGGAGGCAGAATGTAGATGGTATTGTAAATGAATCTAATAACGATTAGAGAAGGACGGAGAAAATACATGAAATATCTAGTTACCGATTGAATATTACCGATTAAATATTACCGATTGAATATTACCGAATAAATATTACCGATTAAATATTACCGATTAAATATTACCGAATAAATATTACCGAATAAATATTACAGAGTAAATGTTACTAACTAAATATTACTGATTAAATATTATAATAATAATAATTTATCTCGTACCGTTGTACGTTACATATGGCCTGCAAGTAATTTCTCCATACCGCTCTATCCTGGGCAATTCGCTCAATCACCTCCATGGAACTGAGATCGATATTTCTTGCCTCTCTCAGCAAAGTTCGTTTCATGGTTTCCTTAGGTCGTCCTCTCTTGCTTGAACCCTTTGCATTCCACTTCAATGCCTGCTTTGATATTCGTTGATCATTTCTCCTCAAGGTGTGTCCAACATACAATTTTCTCTCTCTTATAACAGTTGTCGCTAGTGGTTGACCAGACATTTCTCTAATTTCATCACTTCTCCTGAATTCGTTCCATTTTATATTCATTATTTTTCGCAGACATGGCGTCCTTTCTTGCAAAGTTCTGTAGCTCTTTAAATTTTTTGTGATGAGGTAGCTGGCCTCACGCACAAGTCCTCCTCCTTTTCATCCGGGCTTGGAACCGGCATTGGCAGAGTTTAGTACTGATTACTACAAATATTACTGATTAAATGTTACTGATTAAATGTTACTGATTAAATGTTACTGATTAAATATTACTGATTATATATTACTGATTAAATGTTACTGATTAAATGTTACTGATTAAATATTACTGATTAAATGTTACTGATTAAATATTACTGATTAAAGAACCCAGAAGTATAGCTTGTCTTCAAATGACTATATGTGTACGAGAGAGAGAGAGAGAGAGAGAGAGAGAGAGATGACTATATCTTTCCAAATGTATCTCATGAACCATTTCATTGAAAGATAATTCTCATTCTGGAAAGTATGAAGTATCTACTTGTGTCATCGACATGAACGCTATTCAAAACAAAGGACTGAAATAATCTATTTCAGAAATAGAACGCGCACAACGATTAAATATATCTCCCATATGCGAATACAGACGTCAGCTTTAACACACACATACACGCAGATCATATGTATTTCTCTCAGATCAGAACATAGTTATATATTCCTTTGATATCGTTATACCACGACACTGAGCAACAACCCAGTAACAGTGTGACGACAAAAGAAGGAGAAGAAGAAAAGATACGTTACATAGAGCCTGCAAATTATTTTTCCATACCACTCTGTCCTGGGCAGCTCGCACAATCTCTTCTATGAAAGTGAGTCAGACATATATCGCCTCTATCAGTAAAGTTCGTTTCAGGGTTTCCCTAAGGTGATCTTCGTTTGTTAGTCGAGACATACCGGACTAAATTCCATAGAGGAGATTCAGAGAGTTGCCCAGGATAGAGCGGTAGGAGATATTATTGCAATCCCTATGCAACTTTTAAAAGTACGAGAAGAAAATAATATATATATATATATATATATCTACGAGAGTCGTAATAATGAAGTAGATAGTGCACTTAACTGTAGGCGTGTGGTAGCAGGATCAACATCCACCGTCGTGGTCTGATTGTTTTCAGACTGCAACTGCTCTTCTGTCGCCCCCACCTCAGTTTGGTAACGGAGAAAGACTGGAAAGTAAAGACGACCGACGTGATGTGGGCTATATCACGCATACAAGTTTCGTTGGTAAAAGAAAATTACGGGTCTAACATCGTACTCCCCAAACGTAACGGTATGAGAACGGGTTCTTCACATTATATGTATATATACAGTGGGCGTCCATAGCTTAAGCCGTAGTGGGGTTGATCGTAAATTCGATTCCGTGGGATTTTTACGAAAGTTAAAAGTAGACTTCATAGTTTAGAAAGCAATGGCAAATTACAGAACGTACAAGTGGTGCCTATATAATCAACGACTCGTTTACTGTGGTTGATGGCTTCGTCCTGTAAACGATATTAATTTGTCATATATAGATAGATAAATCAATGCAGCTCGTGATGTCAAGAAACAAACATCTGCTGCCAACTCTCTGCAAAGCTGAAAGTCACAATCAGTAGAACAATAGATGATGCATACATCAGCAAACAAATATATATATATAAGATATATCGCCTGTGTGTTGCTGGGCTGCAAGGGAACAAAGAATAGTACCACTGTGACCTACAATGCATGTCGTAAGAGAATTTTGTAACTGAGGTAGGTGCCTAGGAAAGTTAATTTAGTAAATAAAAAGCCTCGCAGAAATCAGATGTGCTGTCCTACTTGTATGCGCATAACTTGCACAACTTATAATCGCTTTTACGCTGAGATCACATACAAATCACAACTAGTGGTTAACAAGCAGTCGATGGGAAGCGTTGGAAGAAGAATCTCTTAGACTCAGATCACATACACATCACAAAGAAGGGTTAACAAGCAGTCGATGTGAAGCGTTAGCAGAAGAAGAAGAAGAAGAAGAAGAAGTATATATGTTCACATAGAAATAGACATTTTTCTCAAATAAATTAATTTTGCAAACTCACAAAAATATCACTTCTGTCTCGATCAATAATTATAAACAGTATGGTATCATTGATGACAGAACTATCGTGTTCGAACCTCTCTCTATCCCTTCTCTGGTTGAGATCTCAACACATTAGTTAGTTATATCAACCTCTCTATTTCTTGAAATTTGAGCGTTTTAATAAATGTGTCATTTACAACTAGGTCGTAATTAGGTCACAAACAGGTGTATTTAACTAAACGTTGCCCGTCTGCCCAGCGTGTTCGTAGCGCGTTGGACTACGGGTGACTATCCTCTGTGTGTGTGGGTTCAATTCCGCGGGATGGCAGAAAAAGCCACAGATTCCCCAGATTTACGGTGTTCGTGGCACCGAACCGAAGTGTTACGATGTCCATGGCACCGAGCCGAAGAGCTAATAAGCTCAAGTGCTTCTGGATCTGAAAAAAAAAAAACAACTAAACGTTAGCCCGCCTGCCCAGCGTGTTAGTTGCACGTTGGACGACGGTGTGACAAGCCCTCTGTGAGTGTGGGTTAAATTCCGCGGGCTAAAAGAAAAGCCACAGGTTCTCCAGATTTACCATGTTCGTGGCACCGAACCGATGGGTTACGATGTCCATGGCTCCGAGCCGAAGAGCTGAAAATTCAAGTGCTTCTGAATCGGAAAAAAAAAAAAAAAAATTAACGTTATCTAAGTCAAGATTTACAATAGATAAATAAATAAATCCTTGCTGTAAATAAATCATTGATATATATATATATATATATAGTTTACAAGTTGCCTAAGGAAGACTGACTGTAACACGGTGTAAATAAAGTTACCTGACTCAGTCAAGACTGAATGTAACACTGTTTAAATAAATCACTGATTGATATATAGTGAGAAATAACGTGGCAGTATTACACTAACACATATCGTGATCTTGCAAACTGTCGGTGATGTTATCAAGAGAATAAATGAACAGAGAAACAGCGACCACTTGTTGAAGTCACATCACATTAGAACAACTTAGTGTTTGCTAACTGTTGTCACATGCCATGTGTTGTTCTGTTTAAGCCGGCCAGCGGACAGATATCTTCATTTTTCTTCAACTCTGTGTCTGCCTATTTTTTTTTTCTTTCTAGGATAACAATGACAGGGAATCTAGTAATGATGTCGCCAACGTTGGTGCTGCAAGCTGTGAGAGACTTGCTTGCTGGCTTGTCTTATGCTGTTTTGTAATTAGTCTGTGGAATGAAGGGATGTGAGGTGTTTTCTCTTGCCTCCAGGAGTATAAAGGGCACAGGGAGACTTAATGCAAATAATGAGAAGAAGAGACTATTATATATTAGAACATCATCAAATAAAGAAAGTTGATTTCGTTTGGGGCAATAAAAGTCCCAATTAACAACTACACACAGACGTTTAAAATGTGATTTGTATGTTTATATCAGGTGAAACACTAATAACAAAATACTGTTGTTTTGCAAAATATAAAACAATGACAATACACAGCAACGTTTCACCAAAAGATCTTATCAAGTAAACGATACAACAAAGTGACGAATGTCACCAACGTGACACTGTTGGCTAAAAACACGCTGCTGTTGGCTATATAAACACAGTTGAGAACATCACTTTCATAAAATGTGACGAAACACAACGAATAAACATAGAACGGACAGTCAACATTAAAACGCATAAACATTCGACAGTCAATATAATAAAATCAGGTACACTATATATTTATGTTAATCTTATATTATCATAAAGTTGGCATATAGAGGTACTCAATCTATATAATGTATAGTATATTACTATGTCTTCTGTTATAATAAATTTACATGTCATATCTGTCTTGTTCCTATCCTATGTACTGTATGTGACAAATGTCTGCAATCTTCATCTGATATACTGATATATGAAATAGAATATGTGTAATTTCTTTGTATCTGAATAGATTTTGATAAACCCATATTATTCTATTTGTTCAAATCTAAAAGGATGTAAAATTAGTCCTAACCTATCTTCCATTACTTGATAATTCACTGTAACCATTCTACACGTTATATCTATTGTGTCAGATTACCATATAGACGACAACTAATTCTGTTACCACAAACACACTGATGAAATAGACGAATAGAATATGCCTGTCTGGCGAACGAATCGGCTGCAGAGGCATGGTCGGTAGAGAGTCAGACATATACGACTGAGAGATTTGAGAAGGTTTGCTGAGAAATCTGAAGTCATCACTGCCAACAGTGTCATGGAATTTAGCAGCGACTCAAAAAATGAGACAAAGGAGGCATTTGTAACCAGCTTTTTTCACCATCAGACTCGGGTTTCATATGAGAACGTATATATGACTTGTTGGGATATATCTCTATCGTAGGCTATATGTAGTGTGCTGTGAAACTCGTCTGTCCTGCTGTATTGTTTGCTTGATAAAGGCATTTGGGTCGAAACGTTGGTTTGTATTGTCATTGTTTTTGTATTTTGTAAACCTACAGTACTTTGTTATTACGTGTTTCGCCATTTTTCAAAGTTTTACTGCAATCTCCCCCTGTTTCGATATTTGTAATCCTATCGGAGACGGACGATAAAACGTTGGTCCCCGTGTTCAAATTGAGCACGTAAAAAGAATCCTTGGAAGTTTAAAATCGAGAAGAGCAGGCTGGAAAGTCACTGCCCGGCAAAATTCATTAGAAAAGATTGAAAAAGAAATTCCTACAAAAATATCTTCAACATCTTCAAAATTACATCGGTGACCCTCGCCGCTGCTACGTTGCACGTGCACTGCAGCTAAAAGTTGCCTATATAAGAAAGAGATCGGAGCACATATGGTTACTTACCGATATGCAATGAAGATGATGGTCCTATCAATCAATCAATCAATCAAATCTATACAATCTATATATATATATCAAACTTAGTCAATATTACTGAAACCTTATAACAATTTAGTACAATCAAGTGTAAACTGAATATAACAAACTACTAGAGAAGACAGTGGGACAAAAATGTAACAAGCTAAACAAAGATAAAACACATCTCTCAAGATATCCTGGACAGCAACCTATTAATTAACCAGCCTCCACGTGCTGTGTGGTCGAAGGTTTCTGGGAAAATTTAAATTTGGAAAAATAAGAACACCAACAAAGATGTATTGGAAAAATAAGACCACCAACAAAGATGTATTGGAAAAATAAGACCACCAACAAAGATGTATTGGAAAAAAGAACAAGTATTTCAAGAGCGGTGCGGTATATTTCGCAGTATGATGCACGTCTTCGAAATGACGATACTTAGTCGTACCTTACGGTATCGCCTGATGCGGCCGCCTTCTGTATCATAGCACGAAATGTCCCTGAGTATTTCAACCATGTTTTGGTTAAAATGCATAGCACTTAATCGGAAGACGATGGATGGTGGAATGTCAAAGGATGTTCCTCGATGCGAAAAAGCAGAAGGTAGAAAATCTGACGTCGTTCTTTACTTCAGTACAAGGAATTGTACAGGAGATTGGTTGATTGATAAATAGGACCATCATCATTGCACTTCGGTGAGTAACCATGTGTGATGCGATCTCTTTTTTACACAGGAAGATCTCAGCTACAGTGCACAAACTCCGTAGCACCGTCGAGGGTCTCCAATGTAATTTTGAAGATGGTAAAGATATTTTGTAGCAATTTATTTTTAATCTTTTCTAATTATTCTTGCCCAGGCAGCGACTTTCCAGTCTGCTCTTTTCGATTTAAGAGTTCGTTTACGTGCTCAAATTGAGCACGGGACATACGTTTTATCGTCCGTCTCCGATAGGACTAGGAACTGGATCTCATTTACACGGAGATCAAGGATCTCTAGAAAAATATCCAGATGGCTCCACGAGAGAACCAACCTGGTAACTTTAGCACGAGAGACGAGCGTCTAACCTCTACGTCACAGAGACCACACTGTACAGGGAAGATGTGCATGACACAGGAGTTGAAGATGATTGTATGAAGTAAGAGAGTGCATGGAGGGTGAGGATCCAGAGGAAAATTAGAAGATTGGTTATTGTTTAATAAATTAACCCTCACATCACTCCAGATAGAACAATATGCGCTCAGTCTTCCCCAGCAGACGTCGAAGAGTATGTATACTGATGGTTCCTGTGGCTCACTGGTTAAAAACACTACTCTCTCTATCTCTGACCGTCAATAATCCAGCACTACTTGTACAACGTGTAGCTAAAACAGCCTAGTAGCCCGCCTGCCCAGCGTGTTTGTAGCGCGTTTGACGACGGGTGACAAGCCCATGTGAGTGCGGTTCAATTCCGTTGGCTCGCAGAAAAGCCACATGTTCTCCAGATTTACGGTGTTCGTGGCCCTGAACGGAAGGAATACGATGTCCATGGCACCGAGCCGAAGAGCTGAAAGCTCAAGTACTTCTGGATCGAAAAAACACACAAAAACAGCATAGTACAGGGTGTTGAAGATAAATGCAGCCCCATTGAAAATCGAAAGTTGCCAGTTAACCTATTTTGTTGTGTCTATTTACTATTTAAACCGGTTCTGACTAGCTCGTCCTACGTTACATTTGTTCATCGCTCCTTCCCGCACTACAATTACACACCGTCACACAACCTTGAACTATACTACGTCATAACTGAACCTTCTCATTTTCATACATATATGCCAGATTAGCTCCATTCACATTCTTTTTTTTATCTTGAACACTCTGTAGATACTTACTACAGAGCTGACGAACAGACACATCAGGTAGGATGTTATAACAATAGCCTGGAGTCTATGCAACAATTATTGATAGCTTTTGTTTGGACATAGAATGGTTTTGCTTGTTATATTCACCATTCTCATGGTTTTTACCTAGCTATGTACAGCATACACTAGAACTAAACAATATCGTCTGCAGAGAAGGAAAGGTCTCGATCAGGAATGATGGTGATGTTTTATACACATTTAGAAATCTGCATTGTCAATGTTTTGTCAATGTTTTGTCAATGTTTTGTCAATGTTTTGTCAATGTTAGAACTTGATGTTCAAGTTATGTAAATGTTAATAACTTTCTGTCTAAATTCTGTAAATGCTAATAACTTTCTGTCCAAGTTGTGTAAATGTTAATAACTTTCTATCCCAGTTCTGTAAATGTTTAAAAACAAATGTATCACAAATGTTAATATGTACTAACGTTATCTAACGTCTAAGTTAGCACTTTATTTGATTCGAGATTTATGTTTAACATTTGCCATACGCCATTAGCTTTATGTGTCTGGGATAAAAAGACAATTGGCTTTGTTTTAGACCACTCTGTCTTCATTAATGTTGGCTTCCTTGTTGTCTGACTAATTAAAATAGTATATGTTTACTAAATACATACATCAGAGGGTTTACCTATTAAATGTTATAATTGGAGTTTCTACCATCAATTTGACTTGTTAATAACTAGTATAGAATTAAGATATCAATTTCTTGTTTTATGAAAACGAAACAAATATGAAATAATAAAAATTATGAAAACTTGGGAATGAAAAAATAAAAAACATATGATCGCAAGAGAATAAAATAAAATAAAACTTGCATTTGTCTTAATGCTAAAGATGTGTGTTTTTTGTGTGTTTTTTTCGATCCAAAATAACTTGAGCTTTCAGTTCTTCGGCTCGGCGCCATGGACATCGTAACCCTTCGGTTCGGCATCACGAACACCGTAAATCTGGAGAACCTGTGGCTTTTCTGCCAGCCTGCAGAATTGAACCGCACTCACGTGGGGCTTGTCACCTGTCGTCCAACACGCTACGAACACGCTGGGCAGACGGGCACAGACAGTTATCATAGAAACCACCTTCATTATTGTCCCTGGCACGCAGGAGCTAGAGGTAATGAACGAGCTGATAGATTGGCTGGCATGGCTACAATATCAGAGAGAGCTGCCATGGACAGAAAAAACATACTTGACGTATTGAAAGAAACTTTCCCAACAGATGAGTTTTATGGTTGTGAATTCTAGTCGCTGAACAGATTGAGAAAAATGGGTGTCAATATTAGTGCAGCCTGAAAAGAACGACATACCAAATATGCAAAGAGAGTGAATAATCAATATCGAACTGGCGTTTTGTGCCGCTGGAAGCTGCTGGTTGAGTTGTGGCGGAGATCGAAGCATCTACGGACGTGACCGGAGTGTTATGATGATAATAATAATTCCTCTCTACCGTTATACGTTACATAGGGCCTGCAAGTAATTTCTCCATACCGCTCTATCCTGGGCAACTCGTTCAATCTCCTCCATGGAACTGAGACAGATATTTCCTGCCTCTCTCAGCAAAGTTCGCTTCAGGTCTCCTTAGGTCGACCTCTCTTTCTTGAACCCTTTGCATCCCACTTCAATGCCTGCTTTGATATTCGTTGATCATTTCTCCTCAAGGTGTGCCCAATATATCTCCATCTTCTCTTTCTTATAACAATTGTCACTAGTGGTTGACCAGACATGTCTCTAATGTCATCACTTCTCCTGAATTCGTTCCATTTTATATTCATTATTTTTCGCAGACATCTATTTTCAAATGCATTCAACTTGCTTTCTATATCTTTAGTCATTTTCCAACTCTCGCTGCATATGTTAGGATTGATATAACATTTGAATTGAAAATTCGTAATTTAGTTTTAATACTATATAACTTGCAGTTCCATATTTTATTTAGACTTTTAAAAGCTGGTGTTGCTTTGCCAATTCTTTATGATGATAACCCTCATATAATTGATAACTGATGTCAAAATGAGCAGTAATGGCAAAATGTAGAAATACTGGAAGATCCTTTATTATCTGTTCTCGATGTGTCGATAGATAATAGTTATTCTGTTTTGGTTAAAACTGGAGGAAACAGTTCGAAACTAACAAGAACGGATTATCTATGGATTACTTTCAGACAAGGTATGACAAATACTTGATGTTCGCTAAATGTGTGTGAAGGGCCTAGCTCACCAGCTAACATGTTGTTACAATAGACAACATGAGATCTGGCTTGCTTGTGGTCAGCTAATCACAGCTCTTAATACAATAGTTTGGTTATATTCGTGTTGAGACATAGTTGTTAGTTCATAATCTATTTCTCTCCACACACAGTCGCTCTCTCTCTTCTCTCTCTCTCTATTTTTCTATCACTCTTTCTCTCTATCTCTCTTTCTCTCTATCTCTCTTCTCATATCTCTCTTCTCTCTCTCTTTCTCTCTCTCTCTCTCTCTCTCTCTCTCTCACTTTCTCTCTCTCACTTTCTCTCTCCCCACTCACTCTCTCCACTCACCCCTTTCCTCTTCTCTATCTCTCTCTCACTCACTCTCTCCACTCTCTCCACTCACTATCTCCACTCTCTCACTCTCTCTCTCTCTCTATGTATGGCATGTGACACCATTGACGTTTAGGCCAGCAACAAATGCATACCAATATATTATATTTCTATATATCTAATAATTGATAAACTATATAATCCCATACACCTGTTTCATTTCATTTTGTTATCAGTGTTGGATACTTACACTTTAGTGTCAGTAACGTTTTAATAGTGTCACATTTTGAGCGTCGTCATTCTTTCGAACCAGAGCTGTTTGAAATTTTAAAATTGTGTTCAGTTGCCTATTGGCTGTAGAAATGATCTCACCCCTTGGTCGCTATCAAGTAGCACTTTAATCTTGGACAAAAGGCCGAGAAGCGATACACCTGTCGTCGCTTTTGCATTTTTGTTTAAATTGTGTAATTTCTCGATCTATTCTCTGTACAACATGTGTTTGTTTGTTATGTAAGGGGGGATTAAATCCTCTTTAAGCCGAGGCACGCCACTTTCAACCTAAGGCGAACCTTTTATTGGTTATATCAGAGCGTGTAGGCTCAACAAAGATGAAAATATAATAACTTCTTTCATAGAATCTGAGTTCTATAAATGACAAGTATATTATTTATAATCTGTACTTATATTTGATTTCATATGTGCATTATTCGCACTCTGTAATGTACATTATTCACACTCTGTAATGTACATTATTCATCATCATCATCAAGTAGCTTGTTCTGAGCAGAACTTTTCCACCCCAACAGTCCTCCGGAATTTCTCTCATAGGCCAGATCTCCCGCCTCTGCAGCCGTCATGTTCAAACCATCAGTTACATCCTGAATCCATCTTTCCGTGGTCTTTCTCTTCTTCTCTTTGCCTGTATGCCTCCTTCCATGATGGTCTTCTCCAGTCCTTGATGTTTTTTATATGTCCAAAATATCTCAATTTTCTCTTTCTTATTTGTAGCATCAGCCAGTTTTCTTTGATTTTGAGTTCTTTCTGGATAGATCTATTTGTTCTCTTCTCTGTCCAAGCTATACGGAGTTCTCTTCTGTAACACTTATATTCAAAAGCACATATATGTTTTTCCACTGCTTTATTAAATGTCCATGCTTCACACCCATACGTTGCCACTGGAATATGCATGCTCTTAGTATTCTGATAATTGTTTTCTTATCAGTTCCATTCCATACTGTTTTTAGTTTAATTTTTTTATAAAGCCATGCTTGTCCTTATTTTAATTTCCCTCATCCCATGTCCATCTGTTGTTAGCAGTGAACCAAGATGTTTAAAGTTATTCACACTCTGTAATGTACATTATTTACTCTCTGTAATGTACATTATTCACTCTCTGTAATGTACATTGCTCACACGCTGTAATGTACATTAAGCAAATCTCAACCAGTAGATATCTACCAGGACTACCGAAAGTTAGGTTCAGTTAGACAAAATCAAATAACGATCGATAGTTTTTCTCAACCAAGTTTTTATCAGTCTTTACCACCATCATAATTCTGAACAGTCATCTCCCGTCCAGACAAAACATGTATTACTTCCCTTAGTTTATGTTTCAATATTTCTCTGCAAATTTCAACTAAATATTAATTTATTTGAAATATGCTTGCTTTTTTCTGTCTATACGTACCATTCTTATTTATTGCATTGGTTGATGTGTATGTATGTATGTACATATATAGGGTCTTACTGCGAAGTGGCGAAGTCGTTTGCCTGTCGTACTGAAGCTGTCTTACTGAAGCTGTCGTACTGAAGCTGTCTTACTGAAGCTGTCGTACTGAAGCTGTCGTACTGAAGCTGTCTTACTGAAGCTGTCGTACTGAAGCTGTCTTACTGAAGCTGTCGTACTGAAGCTGTCGTACTGAAGCTGTCTTACTGAAGCTGTCGTACTGAAGCTGTCTTACTGAAGCTGTCGTACTGAAGCTGTCTTACTGAAGCTGTCTTACTGAAGCTGTCTTACTGAAGCTGTCGTACTGAAGCTGTCTTACTGAAGCTGTCTTACTGACGGTTGTAGGTTCGAATCTGGACGAATGTGCAATTTTTTCATGAGATCCTTAGGATTGTTGCCGAAGCTACGGAGTTCTACTTTGTGCAATGCTCTCTACAGATGTCATGCCATTCCCGCAGACAGAGACGGGGCCATATGGGAAAACCCGGTGCAATGAAGTGAATCCATTGGTAGTGGAAACTTTGGATAAATATAAATATATATTCCTTTCGAATCGTTATACATTACATAAGGCCTGCAAGTAATATTTCCACACCCTTTCTCCTGGACACTCGCTCAATCTCTTCTATGGAAATGAGTCCTCAGATATTTCTCGCTTCTCTCAGGTAAAGTGTGTTTCAGGATTTCCTTATGACGACTTTGGAAGGGGGGCGGACCTGCCCACTTCAATGCTTTTGTTTGTTATTCTTTGATCCATCTTCTCAGAGTTTGCACAACGTATCTTCATCTTCTCAGAGTATGCACAACGTATCTTCATCTTCTCAAAGTATGAACAACATATCTTCATCTTCATATAGATCTGTGTTATTTGTAGACTAGTGTGCTTATCTTAAGGATAATAAGCATTTGCAGCCACTATATACCCGATAGTATTTAGCAGACAGTATTTATATAATAGACAATGCTAGACACACATAAACAGACAGATGTATATAATAGACAATGCTAGACACACATAAACAGACAGATGTATATAATAGACAATGCTAGACACACATAAGCAGACAGACAGATGTAAATAATAGACAATGCTAGACACACATAAGCAGACAGACAGATGTAAATAATAGACAATGCTAGACACACATAAGCAGACAGACAGATGTATATAATAGACAATGCTAGACACACATAAGCAGACAGATGTATATAATAGACAATGCTAGACATACATAAGCAGACAGATGTATATAATAGACAATGCTAGACACACATAAGCAGACAGATGTATATAATAGACAATGCTAGACATACATAAGCAGACAGACAGATGTATATAATAGACAATGCTAGACACACATAAGCAGACAGATGTATATAATAGACAATGCTAGACACACATAAGCAGACAGATGTATATAATAGACAATGCTAGACACACATAAGCAGACAGATGTATATAATAGACAATGCTAGACACACATAAGCAGACAGATGTATATAATAGACAATGCTAGACACACATAAGCAGACAGATGTATATAATAGACAATGCTAGACACACATAAGCAGACAGACAGATGTATACGGTGGTGATTACTGGACTTCTTTTTGTTCTTCGAATGCTCTATATCGACCACTTGTTAACCACTCGGTGTGATTTGTATGTGATCTGAGCCTAAAAGCGATTGTACGTTGTGCCAGTTATGCGCCTATATGTAGGCCATCACATCCGATTTCTGCAATGCTTTTTATTTACTAGGGTAGCTTCCTTAGGTCCTACATCAGTCGCCTTTTACGACATGCCTTGTAGGTTGCAGTGGTACTATTCTGTGCTTCCCGCGCGGGACCCGTCACCACATGGACAATTACTGGACTAATCATGTGCTCTTAATGATGACAAACTTCTTCACTTACATGACATATGTGAGAATTTGTGACATTTATGACATTATAGGGCATAGAATATTACTAGCTTGTTCTTCTTTTTCTCTTCCTCCATTCTATCTCAGTGAGGCGTTGAGTTGAGAAGTCAGGATCTTCAATGTGTCTTGTTTAATGCACTTTATAAGTTGGTATTCATTTCTATAAAGATATTTCTGATGCCATTATCTATCTTTTTCATGCTCTTACAGTCTGTTTTCATTATAATTTTGTCAATGTAGGTCTCTGTGGTAGACGATACGAGGACTTTATTGTTATGTTATGCCCGTCTGCCCAGCGTGTTCGTAGCGCGTTGGACTACAGGTGACTATCCTCTGTGTGTGCGGGTTCAATTCCTCGGGATGCAGAAAAAGCCACAGATTCCCCAGATTTACGGTGCTCGTGGCACCGAACCGAAGGTTACGATGTCCATGGCACCGAGCCGAAGAGATGAAACGCTCAAGTGCTTCTAGATCGGGAAAAAAAAAATTGTTATGTTATACAACTATTACATTATTGTTCGCTCGCCCGCTGTTAAATTAGGCGTATTTATAGAGCCTAATATGATATTTCTGACTGATTTTTGCTTGAAAGCCTGCTTCATTTCTCGCCATACTCCCTCACCCTTCCGACGAGGGCCCTACTCAAACTTCAAAGTATTTATAATTTAGATTTCCACGACAAGATCAGGTCTCCTTTAGTCAACTGCATACCGCGTGCACTTAAGAATGTTTGGTCAAGCTGGTCCCGAACCTCCGAGTTTCCACGTCAAGTGATTACTAGCGCAGAGTGTGATCAATGTTACTATCGGCGACCCCGATCAAATCATTTATTTTGTTGTTCTTAATGAAGTTAATGACCTTGCTGCATCAAGAAGAAAATATTCGATAAGACAATGTTTGAAACAAATTGAAAACCGAACTTTCATTCTGTATTTACTCATCCAGACTAATGTTTTGCACAATAACACCGTTTAACAGTGTACTAGCTTGGTCGCGTAAGAATTCTCCTACTGAATGAATGAAAATAATATTTGTCTGTGTTAAATAACCAGTCGAGGGAGAGAGAGGTCAGAGGTCACTACGTTAACAGACGGTTTCAATAGACCAAATTTCTACTGGCCCTAAACAAATATGACACTAGAAATACGTGAAGTATACTAATTAGGGAGGAATGACGCTGATTTTGACTGTATATGATAATTTAGTGTTATATACTCAACTTTCAAAAGCTAACCAGTATCCCGTTAAAAGTAATAATTATGAAAAATAATTTATAAAATAATAAATACACGTTACACGTTAATTTTGGTGGGAATCAAATCCTACTGGCCCTTAATGACGAGCCGCCACTGCAGATAACCAATACAAATCTAAATTCTCCCCGAGTACAGAGAGGTTGGTCTGATAAACAATACAACTCTGCACTTGATATCAGATTTCGTAATTCCGACTTTGCAAAATTAGAAATACAAAATGTTATCATCCTGGTATTGAATCCTCGTGTTATCTTTCCATTCCACCTGCACTTCACAAATCTCTATTTTTATATTAATCCCAATATCTTGCACACATTTGATTGCTTTGCGTGTTGCAATACTTTTCTTTCGCTTTTTCTGCCTCTGTCTCTTTTATTCTATTAATAATTATTTCTGATACTCTGTGTGTATGCGCTTGTGTGCCTGTGTATATATGTCTGTGTGTATGTGATTCAGTTTCTTCGTATAGATGTGTGTGTATGCGCTTGTGTACATGAGTGTGTGTTTGTGTATATATATATATATATATATATATATATATATATATATATATATATATATATGTATGTGTATGTAGAGCCGCGAAGCGTAGTTGT
The DNA here is from genome assembly GCA_020796225.1 of Arion vulgaris. Lineage (NCBI taxonomy): Eukaryota > Metazoa > Mollusca > Gastropoda > Stylommatophora > Arionidae > Arion > Arion vulgaris. The sequence goes on along the minus strand of CM036766.1, from coordinate 21,629,240 downwards.
TAGTGAACTCGCTTCTCAAGGCTGGTGGTCCGGGTTCAGCTCTCATAGTGGGTGTGGAATTTTTCCCGACCGCGACAGCTCTCAGGTCGACCCAGCCTCAACTGGGTACCAGACATGCTCTGGGAAAGTAAAGGCGGCCGGTGTGATGCTGACCACATCACCCATCGTGTGCCGACGGTCAATGAAAATACAGGCCTAACACTGTATTGCCCAAGGTATGAAAGGGTTCCTTTACTTTTACTTTATATATGTATGTATGTATGTATGAATGTGTGTGTTTAGGCGCTTGCATTCCCTTGCATATATGTGTGTGAATGTATGTGTATGCGCTAGGTCTTGGTAATTAGGTGTGTGTTTGTGCGCTTACATGTCTGGGTATATATATGTGTGTGTGTGTGTGTGTGTATGCGTATGAGTTTATTTATATACAAATGTATACATATATAGTCATGTATGTGATTGTGTGTATCTATATCTTGTATGCGTACATAAACTAAGATTATGTCTTCTTGATCGTCACAATACATGTTGCTGTTTAGAAACTAAAAATAAACTCTTCGAATCTCACCTTTATTTGTTTCATATTTCTTGCTATAGTGCGTTTCAAAATGATTTTCCGCGGGAAAATTTAATATCTCTGCAACCGCTTGACCGTAATTGTTGTAACTTTGCATATGATCTAATGATCGTAATGTCCCGAGGTTGATATTTTTTACTCAATAACAAACGTATGGTTGAAAATTTTCTTTATGTAAAGTATATAAAAGTGACCATCTCCTTAGCAAACCATATAATGAGAAGTATTACCCCTTCATATTTGTGAGATGTTGCAAGTTCCGCGACTTGCACGTTGTTCACGTGGTTTTCCCGATTTTAATCGCTTTATCGCACTTTAAAAAAATGTATAATGATCCTTCCGGTGTGTTTAGTTACAATTTACCGTTTGTGTTTTCAGAGCATAGGTGTATTACAAAACGTTTAGTATTCTAAATCTGTTATACAATGGGTATGAAAATCAAGTTTCTTACACTGCATACAGTGGCTGTGAAAATGTATAAATATTTTATCAGAGAATCTAATCGTGGAAAACTGTATCGGAGTATATCAAATCCTGAACAGAGAACTATGCATGCTTTGGGCTTAAGTAAAAGATATGAAACCTGGATCAATGCTCACCACACTAATGAAAAGTAGTGGCAGTTATCCGATGGAACAATTAAACGATATGTACCTAGTGGAAAAGGACAACGTCTGATAATGGCACATGCAGGCAGCAGATAAAATGGGCTGGTTAAAGATGCTGAACTTATTTTCACTTCCAATTATACGGACAACAGGGACTATCATACCGAGATGAACGGTAACATATTTAGAGATTGGATTGAACATACTCTTCTTCCGTCCCTAGACAGACCATCCTGTGTGATAATGGACAACGCATCATACCACAACACTGTATCAGAAGAAGACAAAATCCCGACATCTTCGAGTACAAAAGATGCTATAAAACTTTGGCTCAGAAAGGAGAACATTCCATTTAACGAAGGGCTTTTGAAGCCTGAATTACTATCTATTGTTAAAACATCACAGAAGACCAGGTTATTCCAAACAGACAAGTTGATTCAACAGTATGGTCATGTGTGTTTGAGACTACCACCTTATCATTCACACTTAAACCCAATTGAACTCATTTGGGCCAAAGTTAAAGGACTGGTAGCAGCTGAAAATAAAACTTTCAAGCTAAGCAATATGAAAGAACTAACATATGCCGCCCTGTCGAAGATAGACAGAGATTATTGGTGTAAATGCGAAGACCATGTCTTAAAGGAGGAAAATGACTACTGGAACAAAGATGGACTGTCGTTCGTGCAGCCAAGAATAGTCATCAATATGTTAGACTCATCGGACTCAGAATAAGTGAGTAAACACTTTATATGATTTATATAATATGAGTTATCTCACCCTCCAAAATTCGAATTGTATATACGCCTATGCCGAAAATATGTGATTTTTTAAATTTACGGTAAATTATTTTCTTCCAGCACCAAATAATTACTAGGTTTGAAAAGATCAAAGGAATTCGCCGTTGCAAGAAAAGTACACTACCTGCAACATTGAATTTTAGAAAATCGTTGGGACATCGGAAATACAACACCACATGCAAAAATCACGTTCATCCATGCAATGAATATGGAGATATTTTGAGGTCAATCGTTGACCGAACGTTTTGAAACGCACTATAGCTTGCCGTTTAAATAAAGCCATATCTTTTCTCCTTCAAAGGATCTTCACAAGCAGCTAAGAAACAGATGATCAACATAACTTTTATACCTACTTTGTGTTACCAGAGCTAAACACGGACAATGAGCAAAGCGCAGTCGCAAAAAATAACTGCAAGTGAAATGCGTTACCTGCGAAAAGTTACCAACAACACAAGAAAAGACAGTCACCAACATCAGCATAAGAAGAAAGTTGGCACAGAACCTTGTTTGAATTACATAGAGAAACAAAGAATGAGGTGGTTTGGCCACTTAGTAATAATGCATCCAAATTCCACAGTATACAGTCTTCTACAACAGAACATCGGGAAAGAAGGCAAGAGGAAGACCACGAAAAAGATGGTTAGATGGCATAGCAGAATCATGTGAAAGAGCAAAATAACAATCACCCAAGCCACCAGAACAGCGAAAGACAAAAACAGAAAACTACGACACTGGGCAACAACCCGGTAGAAGTGTGACGACACTGGGCAACAACCCGGTAGCAGTGTGACGACACTGGGCAACAACCCGGTAGAAGTGTGACGACACTGGGCAACAACCCGGTAGAAGTGTGACGACACTGGGCAACAACCCGGTAGAAGTGTGACGACACTGGGCAACAACCCGGTAGAAGTGTGACTACAAAATAAAGAAGAAGAAGAAGAAGTATCTTCCCATATCTTAGTGATACAAATCTGCTCTGTTTCACGTTACAGATGAAAGTTCATTTAATCTGCGTCATGGAATCACTTTAGGAATCGAAGGACAACACAAATTGCAGGATTTCAACTATTCTGTGATATACAAGTTTTATATGAATAACTCATAATTATAACTAATAAAGTCAAAGAAACATTGAAATAGTGCTCTATGTCAATTGAGGTCAGAATGAGAGTCGTACAGTGCTACAAAGAACCAATACTGACATACGGTTGCGAGTCAAGGGCGATAAACAAGCACATCGAAAACTCTCTGGAGGCCACATAGATGTGGTTTTACAGAAGAATGATGAGAATCCCATTGACTGCTAAAATGATGAATGTGGAGGTGTTGAATGAAGCCAAGATACAGGGAAAGCTTATTATCAATATAAGAGAAAGGCAATCAGCACTTTTAGAACAGAATGAGAAGCTTAGAATACATTGTGACAACCGGTAAAATCGAGTGGAGACGAGCCAGGGGAAGACAGAGAGAGAAAATTGTTGATAGCCTGACTTCATGGCACGGAAGATTGTCAACATCTGAGATGATAGCAAACACCAAGGACAAAAGATTTGTGGAGATCCATAATCGCATACGCCAACCGGCACGGCACCTGATGATGATAATTTCTAAGAATGCACAAAGGTTACAATATACATTATAAATACTGTTCTATTAGAAATACAACAAATTACTGAGTACTATATTTTCTTTCAATAGTTCGTCAAGTTATAATACACAAGTTTTGCTTAATCCTGCATGATAACTACCAAAAATAATTGTTTAAAAGGAAAAAATGATTTTTTGCACCGGGTTTTCTCCATATGACTCCGTTCCTATACACAAAAAAAACACGCCAGCTCTGAAAGTATTGCACAAAGCACACAAACTCTAGCTCTAGGAACAACCCGAGAGATGTCTGGAAAACTAGGGAACCAACTGACGAGGACCAGATTTGAACCCATGATCTTCATAACATGTTGATTGACATTTAACGATACTACAGAGAAGCTGGTGATTTATCTATTGGCAAGTATTGTACAGAGAAGCTGGTGATTTATCTATTGGCAAGTATTGTACAGAGAAGCTGGTGATTTATCTATTGGCAAGTATTGTACAGAGAAGCTGGTGATTTATCTATTGGTAAGTATTGTACAGAGAAGCTGGTGATTTATCTATTGGTAAGTATTGTACAGAGAAGCTGGTGATTTATCTATTCACGTAACATGTTGATTGACATTTAACGATACTACAGAGAAGCTGGTGATTTATCTATTCACATAACATGTTGATTGACATTTAACGATACTACAGAGAAGCTGGTGATTTATCTATTCACATAACATGTTGATTGACATTTAACGATACTACAGAGAAGCTGGTGATTTATCTATTCACATAACATGTTGATTGACATTTAACGATACTACAGAGAAGCTCGTGATTTATCTATTCACATAACATGTTGATTGACATTTAACGATACTACAGAGACGCTGGTGATTTATCTATTCACATAACATGTTGATTGACATTTAACGATACTACAGAGAAGCTCGTGATTTATCTATTCACATAACATGTTGATTGACATTTAACGATACTACAGAGAAGCTGGTGATTTATCTATTCACATAACATGTTGATTGACATTTAACGATACTACAGAGAAGCTGGTGATTTATCTATTCACATAACATGTTGATTGACATTTAACGATACTACAGAGAAGCTGGTGATTTATCTATTCACATAACATGTTGATTGACATTTAACGATACTACAGAGAAGCTGGTGATTTATCTATTCACATAACATGTGTGTTGACCTTTTACGATACTACAGAGAAGCTGGTGATTTATCTATTCACATAACATGTTGATTGACATTTAACGATACTACAGAGAAGCTGGTGATTTATCTATTCACATAACATGTTGATTGACATTTAACGATACTACAGAGAAGCTGGTGATTTATCTATTCACATAACATGTTGATTGACATTTAACGATACTACAGAGAAGCTGGTGATTTATCTATTCACATAACATGTGTGTTGACCTTTTACGATACTACAGAGAAGCTGGTGATTTATCTATTCACATAACATGTGTGTTGACCTTTTACGATACTACAGAGAAGCTGGTGATTTATCTATTCACATAACATGTTGATTGACATTTAACGATACTACAGAGAAGCTGGTGATTTATCTATTCACATAACATGTTGATTGACATTTAACGATACTACAGAGAAGCTGGTGATTTATCTATTCACATAACATGTGTGTTGACATTTAACGATACTACAGAGAAGCTGGTGATTTATCTATTCACATAACATGTGGATTGACATTTAACGATACAGAGAAGCTGGTGATTTATCTATTCACATAACATGTGGATTGACATTTAACGATACAGAGAAGCTGGTGATTTATCTATTCACATAACATGTTGATTGACATTTAACGATACAGAGAAGCTGGTGATTTATCTATTCACATAACATGTTGATTGACATTTAACGATACTACAGAGAAACTCATGATTTATCTATTCACATAACATGTTGATTGACATTTAACGATACTACAGAGAAGCTGGTGATTTATCTATTCACATAACATGTGGATTGACATTTAACGATACTACAGAGAAGCTGGTGATTTATCTATTCACATAACATGTTGATTGACATTTAACGATACTACAGAGAAGCTGGTGATTTATCTATTCACATAACATGTGGATTGACATTTAACGATACAGAGAAGCTGGTGATTTATCTATTCACATAACATGTGGATTGACATTTAACGATACAGAGAAGCTGGTGATTTATCTATTCACATAACATGTTGATTGACATTTAACGATACAGAGAAGCTGGTGATTTATCTATTCACATAACATGTTGATTGACATTTAACGATACTACAGAGAAACTCATGATTTATCTATTCACATAACATGTTGATTGACATTTAACGATACTACAGAGAAGCTCGTGATTTATCTATTCACATAACATGTGTGTTGACCTTTAACGATACAGAGAAACTCGTGATTTATCTATTCACATAACATGTTGATTGACATTTAACGATACTACAGAGAAGCTCATGATTTATCTATTCACATAACATGTTTGTTGACCTTTAACGATACAGAGAAGCTGGTGATTTATCTATTCACATAACATGTGTGTTGACATTTAACGATACAGAGAAGCTCATGATTTATCTATTCACATAACATGTGTGTTGACATTTAACGATACAGAGAAGCTCATGATTTATCTATTCACATAACATGTGGATTGACATTTAACGATACTACAGAGAAGCTCATGATTTATCTATTCACATAACATGTGGATTGACATTTAACGATACTACAGAGAAGCTCATGATTTATCTATTCACATAACATGTTGATTGACATTTAACGATACTACAGAGAAGCTGGTGATTTATCTATTCACATAACATGTTGATTGACATTTAACGATACTACAGAGAAGCTGGTGATTTATCTATTCACATAACATGTTAATTGACATTTAACGATACTACAGAGAAGCTCGTGATTTATCTATTCACATAACATGTTGATTGACATTTAACGATACTACAGAGAAGCTGGTGATTTATCTATTCACATAACATGTTGATTGACATTTAACGATACTACAGAGAAGCTGGTGATTTATCTATTCACATAACATGTTGATTGACATTTAACGATACAACAGAGAAGCTCGTGATTTATCTATTCACATAACATGTTGATTGACATTTAACGATACTACAGAGAAGCTGGTGATTTATCTATTCACATAACATGTTGATTGACATTTAACGATACTACAGAGAAGCTGGTGATTTATCTATTCACATAACATGTTGATTGACATTTAACGATACTACAGAGAAGCTCGTGATTTATCTATTCACATAACATGTTGATTGACATTTAACGATACTACAGAGAAGCTCGTGATTTATCTATTCACATAACATGTTGATTGACATTTAACGATACAGAGAAGCTCATGATTTATCTATTCACATAACATGTTGATTGACATTTAACGATACAGAGAAGCTCATGATTTATCTATTCACATAACATGTTGATTGACATTTAACGATACAGAGAAGCTGGTGATTTATCTATTCACATAACATGTTGATTGACATTTAACGATACAGAGAAGCTCATGATTTATCTATTCACATAACATGTTGATTGACATTTTACGATACAGAGAAGCTCGTGATTTATCTATTCACATAACATGTGGATTGACATTTAACGATACAGAGAAACTCGTGATTTATCTATTCACATAACATGTGGATTGACATTTAACGATACTACAGAGAAACTCATGATTTATCTATTCACATAACATGTGGATTGACATTTAACGATACTACAGAGAAACTCGTGATTTATCTATTCACATAACATGTGGATTGACATTTAACGATACAGAGAAACTCGTGATTTATCTATTCACATAACATGTGGATTGACATTTAACGATACTACAGAGAAACTCGTGATTTATCTATTCGCATAACATGTGGATTGACATTTAACGATACAGAGAAGCTCATGATTTATCTATTCACATAACATGTTGATTGACATTTAACGATACAGAGAAGCTCGTGATTTATCTATTCACATAACATGTGGATTGACCTTTTACGATACAGAGAAGCTGGTGATTTATCTATTGGCAAGTATTGTACAGAGAAGCTCGTGATTTATCTATTTGTAAGTATTGTACAGAGAAGCTCGTGATTTATCTATTGGCAAGTATTGTACAGAGAAGCTGGTGATTTATCTATTCGTAAGTATTGTACAGAGAAGCTCGTGATTTATCTATTTGTAAGTATTGTTGTTAATGAACCCAGGCATGTAATATCATTATTTTACATTATATTTAAGCAGTTGTTTATCAACCATCAACACAATGAAGAACTTGGTAAATGGATGTTTACGTAGAATAGAGGGTTGAAAGAAACAGCTCTACGTGGTGTAGAATCATACACATACCTTGGTAGCAACATAGACACAGAAGAGGGAACAAACAAAGATGTTAAGATAAGAATACAAAAAGCAAGGAGAAACGTTATTGCATTGTGTAAGATATGAAAGTGAAATGAGATCAAAACAAACACAAAGCTGAGAATCTGTCAATAAAATATCAAGTCAGTGCTGTGCTATGGCTAGGAAACATGGAGGGCAGCAAAAGAAACCACCAGAAAACTACAGACCATAAATGGATGTTTACGTAGAAACGAGGGGTTAGGATAGCATTATAAGATTACGAACAATGAACTCTCTGAGAAAGAACTAAGCAGATACCAGTGGAAATATGAGGTAAGGAATAGATGCTGCGATGGATTGGACACAAATTGAGATGGCCGATCGGAAGCATTGCAAAACAGGCAGTGTTTTGAAACCAGCTGGGAGAGAGGAGTAGGGAATGCTTAGAAATACCTGGAGAAGAGAGCTGGAGACTGATTGGAGGGATGGCAAGAGAGAGAATGGGCTAGTATAAGTTTGTTAAAGACATGTGCTCCGTTTGGAGTTGCAAGGGAAGAAGAAGTCGCTTATCAAATATGTTTTACCTGATGAAGATCTCCTCTTTCATTCCTACTTTCTCTTCTCTCTCTCCTCTCTCTCTCTCGCTCTCTACTAATATATATATATATATATATATATATCCATCTCCTCTATCTCAAATGTAACGCCCTTGGCGCTTTGGCCAATAATAAACTCAAGTCATTCCTCTCTGTCCTTGGCCATCCTCTGTGTTGTGTTCCATCTGTTATTGAATGCTCCTGCACTACAGTTTTCGTTCATGTATATTTGATTCTTTCACGTTTTAGTTTACCCTCTGGTGCTCATCTGAGTGCAGTTTTTGTGACAGAGTTACACTCCATGTGTATCACATGACCATTCAATTTCCAGCGTTTCTTTTGTTTGATTGTGTCTACATTATTTTATTGGCACTGTCACCAGTTGGGACAAGAAAACGTGGAAGACCAAAGACCACTCTTCGAAGAACCATCCAACAAGAAAGTAAACTATTGGGATGTAAAACCATACAAGATCTGCAACTGCTAGCAAAGAACCGTATCACATGGAGATCTAAAACCTCTGCCCTATGTGCCGCCTTTGGCACGAAAGGAACAAACTAACAAACTAACTAACTGTGAAATCTGTTCTCATATATATCTATATATATTTGGTCAGAATACGCGTAAGGTCATTTGCCAACAATTTGTAAGAGAAGTGGACAGTTTTGACATATCTTGTTAATTCATTCTCCAGCATTAGAACCAACAGTCTACAGAACTCAAGGCATCTGAATTTATCATTTCTACACTAGTCATGACGGAGATGAAGAGTCTACGCGGAATGCTGGGGATAACAAGAAAAGACCGGTTGAGAAATGAAGACATCAGGAAAAAAGTGTGTACAACATCAGTACTAAACTTCATTAAGAAACAACAAGTTAAGTGGTTCGGTGGCATAAGCAGATTCTTCTTCTTCTTTTGTCGCCACACTGCTACCGGGTAGTTGCACAGTGTCGTAGTTTTCTGTTTTTGTCTTGCGCCGTTCTGGTGGCTTGTGTGATTGTTATCTTTTCTCTTTCACAGAATTCTGCTACGCCATCTAACCATCTTTTCCGTGGTCTTCCTCTTGCCTTCTTTCCCGATGTTCTGTTGTAGAAGATTCTGTATACTGTGGAGTTTGGATGCATTCTTATTAAGTGGCCAAACCACTTCATTCTTTGTTTATCTATGTAATTCAAGCACGGTTTTGTGACAACTTTCTTTCTTATGCTGATGTTGGTGATTCTGTCTTTTCTTGTGTTGTTGGTAACTTTTCTCAGGCAACGCATTTCACATGTAGTTATTTTTGTGACTGCGCTTTGCTCAATGTCCATGTTTGGCTCTGGTAACACAAAGTAGGTATAAAATGCTGTTGATCATCTGTTTCTTAGCTGCCTGTGAAATTTGTGGGTGCCTTAACAATGGGGCTAGCAATAAGCAGACTACACCTTATAAACAGACTGCACCTTAAAGAGCTACGCTGTTTCGATACAGTGGATACAAAGCAAAAAGTCAGCCACACAAAAAGTGAACCTCAGAGATAACAGAGGCGACGAAGACACTTTCTGAAGAGCACACAAGGGTCTATTTTTGAAATCTCGTCGTATCCTGACGCTATGAGGCAAAGCAGGATTTGAGCAAAAAAAAAATCGATTTCTACACGACTCCCTAGAGTTAACTATGCATATTTTCGTGTGTTTACCAATCGACAAATGTAATCTACAGACTCCTAGAGTTAACTATGCATATGTTCGTGTATCGACAAATGTAATATCAGTGAGTAACATACATTTCATCAGTAGCTGATACAATATGTTTTTACATAATGAAAATATTTGGAAATAATTGTCCAGTCAAATATGTTCCAATTGGCGTAAGTAATTCTTGTTTATTGCTGACAAGTACAGAGGTGTGCTACTCTGTGAAGTGAAACCAAGCTGCGCTACTCTATGCAGTGAAGAGATGGTGCACGCCTCTCGCTCAAAGACTACTCGGTTAGTTCTCAGCATAGATCGATCGAGCGATACCTGTACTATCGGCCAAGTGATACCTGACCTCAAGGTAGATGAGATGAGTGTTCCCAGTCCGAATGGAAAACGATGATATAATATAGGTCTCGTGATCAAGTTGCGAATGTGAAAGAATTCCTAGCAGTGAGAAATCGACGTGTAAGGATAAATAATCGCTGCTAGAACTTTTTCTTTTCTAACGCTCCATACCGACCATTTGTTAACCACTCTTTGAGATTTGTATGTGATCTGAGCATAAGAGCTATTGTAAGTTGGTCACTTATGCGCCAGCACGTAGTCCAGTACATCCGATTTCTGCGACGCTTTTTATTTACTAGTGTAGCTTCCTAAGCCCCTACTTCATTCGTCTCTTACGACATGCCTTGTAGGTCGCAGTGTACGTATTCTTTGCTCCCCTTGAGAGCCCCGTAAATACACGGGCGGCTGCTAGCACGAAATTCATATTAACAAACGTGACAAAACTTCCTATAATTTTTCACCATACTATATAAATTACACCGCGAATCTTTGCCGGTGCTACGGACTTGACACACTGTCCCCTAGATTTTCATCTAAGAGAGCAATCAGAGCCCGCATGGTGCAATAATGATTGTCCTAGTAATCAATCAATAACTTAATCAAGTAAGAACAAAGTCATGATGTATGCACATATAATTTCGTAATGTTTTACTATAAATACAAATTCCTAAGTCAGTGTAATGCATTTAACTTCAATTAGCAATATACTTAATCCGTTCTAAATTTATTAATGAACACAATTATCTTACAATAGACATGATCGTATATAGTGATATCTAAGGTTATACTGCTGAAGCATCCCTTTGAATGTGTTCACGTTTGATCGTATATGCATAGCTTTATCAATTTATTTATTTTTTCCATCCAGAAGCACTTGAGCTTTCAGCTCTTCGGCTCGGTGCCATGGACATCGTAACCCTCGGTTCGGTGCCACGAACACCGCAAATCTGGATAATCTGTGACTTTTCTGCCAGCACGCAGAATTGAACCACACTCACAGGGGGATTGTCACCAGTCGTTCAATACGCTACGAACACGCTGGGCAGGCGTGCATCTATATCAATTAAACCCAATGGTAATATGGCAAAAGGATCGTTTCTGAAAAACGCAAGGAAAACAAAACAAAGGTTTAAAAACACTGGAGAAGAGATTTGTAGGCAGAGATTTAACGATATACGAAAGACATGGATGTAGATAGCTAAAGATAGGATGACTTTGCAAGTGTTGTGTGAGGATTCAAGCCACTCTCAACATTAAAAAGACACAATAATTATTGATTGATTACTATAAATTGATTGAAATAATTCTATAATTATATAGCATTTCTCAATAATGGTTACTCTATCACAACATGTACATAAACTATTGATTACAAACAATGAACGCGCATTTTGAGTATTGGACAGGTAGACAGAGTAGTAATACGTCATGTTGTGGTAGAGATTGGAGGAAGAGAAATACATGAACTAACATATGCTGACGATACAGTGTTACTGTCAACATCTCAAAAAGGGATTGAGAAATTAAATATGGATGTGCAAGTGAACAGCGAAATCAAAATCTATATCTAAATGTAGCAAAACAAAACTATATCTAAATGTAGCAAAAACAAAATCTATATCTAAATGTAGCAAAACAAAACTATATCTAAATGTAGCAAAACAAAATCTATATCTAAATGTAGCAAAAAACAAAAATGTGACAACGTAAACATACATGATAAAATAGTTTTATCAATGGAGAAAAAGTAGACAATGTTAACAGTTTTGAATATCTTGGTTCACTACTAACAAGAGATATAAATGTGATGAAGGAAGTTAAAAGAACAACATGGCCTTACAAAAATACCAAACAACTAAAAACAGTATGAAGTGGAACTGATAAGAAAACAAACATTATAATACTCAGAGCATGCAAAATTCCCAGTGGCAACGTATGTGTGTGAAACATGGACATTTGACAAGGCAGTGGGAAAACATATCTTCTTCTCTCTTTTGCGTTCCCGGCCTAGCCTGATGGACCAACTTCTATCATGAATTTTACTGTTGTTTTTAGGGATTCCGTTCCTCCGTACAGCTTTTTGCGAAGCTCTGTGTGTTGTTGCCAGTACTCTTTTAGTATACCTGCTAAACGTTGACAGTCTTGCAAGACGTGTTCTGCCGTCATGTCTGCAATATTGCATGGGCACAGGCTAGTTGTCCCAAATTTTAAATTTATGGAACATGTGGGCTCGGGAGCTTGTTGGGGCCGGTAGGAGGCGAAATATGGCAACTTGTTCACTGGAGAGAGACCATAGTATCCGTCACTGTCTGTGTACTGCGGGTGATCTTTTGCCCATTTGTTTCGATGGTGCAAACCCGATGGTTGTTTGATTTCTCATAGCTGATCTCGAGATCAGTTGGGTTAGTCGCCCGCCCTCTTTGGCTAGCTTGTCGGCCGCTTCGTTTCTAATGTTGCAGGGGACGGTATCCACGGGATGACGGTGCGTTTGAGTGAACTCGTTAGTTCAGCGAGGGACGTTTGAGCTCATTCATCTCAGTTTTGCGCATTTGAGTGCCGTGATGACCGATAGAGCATCGGTGAATATCCGACATTGTTGGTGAGTGTTTCTTCCCCAAGATCATTTCGGCCGCTTTTGATTCCCTCTGCCTCTGCTCGGTAGTTATCGAGATTTGCCAGTTGCAACCCGCTTTCTTGACCGTGACTTTTTGAGATTTTGCACTATTCCTCCTCCGCCGTCGCTTATTGCGTTATTTGGATCCGTCCGTGTAGACGTGCGTCCACCATTTTCAGGTACTGATTCTATGTGTTTTTCTGCTGCAGTTTTTCTGTCGAGGTTTGTTTGATCCCTTTTGCTCAGTATGCCTGGGATTGATTCCTTAGTTCGGGCTTTTTTGTTTTCCATGGCGGACACTTGTCAATTGTCGGGATTGGTTTGGGTGTGCATTTGGACAGGACTGGATGGTCTGTGGTCAGTGCGTTTGAGATTCTAACGAAGTTAGATCTCTGTATTCTCCACTTTCCGATTTCATACATTCTTTCATGCATTGGGTGAGAGAGCGTTTGAGTTTTTCCGCAAGTACTACTACTTTCTTGTCCCTTCGGTCAGTCTTTGGGTTTGGGATGCCTGTGATGGTCTCCATCGCCTTGATGGGTGTGGACTTTATGGCTCCCGTGATAATGCGTAGGGCCCGGTTTTGACTGCTGCTCACTTTTGCGAATTGCTTGTTCGATGCATTGCTCCACGCTGCCATACCGTACTTAGACCGGTCGCACTCTACCAGAGTAAAGTCTCTTGAGAATTTGCTGTTTGCCCCCCATGGGAACCTGGATTTACGCATCATTGTTAGCCTGTGTCTCGCTTTTGCCGTAGCATTTTCGATCTGGGTGCACCAAGTCAGCTTTCGGTCGAGTGTGACTCCTAGGTACGTTGGGGTTTTATTTTCTGGAAGGTTCTGCCCATTGACTTTAAGCGTTATCTTGTAATCCTTGTTATTCTGGGAGAAACAGTGTAGTGGTCTTTGAAGGATTTATTTTCATATTCCACTTTGCTGACCACACTTCGGGTTTTTTAACGTAGCTTGCAGTCGATTTTCTGCTGTGGGATTGACTCTTCTCTCGTCCATAATGCCAGGTCGTGGCATACATGGCAGAGTGAACTCGTTCTGGGAGGCATGTGCAAATGTCATGACGAAGACTAGAAAGAGAGTCGGTGAGAGCACTCCTCCTGGGGGACTCCTTTCTCCAGTGTGCCTTCATACTTTTGTCCCTGAACCTGAACTCTAGCTGTTCTGTTCTCTAGGTATCTAAGAGCGAATTGTACATTGTTCCCTTTTTCGCCGAGGGTGAGCAGTTTTAGCCTTAATCCTTCTTTCCAGACTGTGTCAAAAGCCTTCTCCATATCTACCAAGACCGCCAGTGTCTGTTTCTTTTCTTGGAAACCGTCCTCGATTCCCCGGGCAATGGGTTACTTGATCCTTGGATCTGTATCTCCGAAACCGCCTTGTTGTGCCATAAGCAACCCTTTTCTTTCCAGCCAGGATAAGCGTTTGTTCACCATGCGCCCATAAGTTTGCCCGTGCAGCTTAGGAGGTTTATTGGTCTGTAACTCGCTGGGTCGAGTTTATTTTTGCCTGGTTTTAGGATGGGACCATGATTGCTTCTTTCCATTCTTTGCGTACTATGCCTGTTCTCCACGACATGTTGAGAACGGACAGTAGAGCGACCTTTGCCTGTTTCCAAGTTTTTTAAACATCTCATTGGATCCCATCTTTTTCCCGGGGGACTTTCTGGGTTTCAGGTCCCTTAAAGCCTCTTCCAGCTCGTTACTGGCGAATGTGTCCGTTAGGTGACTATCTGCTTTTCTTGCCCCGCCTTGGAGAGCCCGGAGCTTTTCTCTGGTGGCATCAACTTTTTCCCTTTGCTATGTTACTCTGCTGACTTCGATATTGTTGCATCAGGATGTTTGCTTTCTTCCTACCCGAAGCCATCTTCTTGTCTTGTTCGAGGACTATAGGTGGTCTGGGGTTGGTGTTTTAATGCTCAGCGCTTTGGCCAGCTTCCACAGTTTATGGCCGTCCCTATCGAGTGTAAACAAAAAGTAATCATTTATTGTTCCTCTTGGAAAATGTAAATACATGTCGCTGTGTATACGCTCATGTTTACTCAGTATTATCGCAGGCTCCCCATGGTTTTCTTCATATCTGATCTGAATTGGTCTGATACTCTGTTCTGTATGTTTCCATGTAAACCTGCCGGCAGCGATCATGTCTCTCCACAACTCTCTCTGCTTGGTGCATGTAATCAGTTCTGTAGTCGATCTTGTGTCGAACCACATGTCAGGCCATCCAACATCTTTCTCCCTCTGTCTTCCACGATCTCTCCTTCCCGAATTTTACCTGTTGTTACCAAATGTTATAAACCTTTTTTTCGCATTATATGCCCCAAGAGCCTTGATTGTCTGATTCTTATTCTTTTGATAAGGTTTCTTGTTTGCAGGTCTGATTTCAAACTCATTTTTTTCATCGCTTTTCATGGGATTTTCAGATTCTTCGTTAAAACCATCTCTGTGGCTTCCAATGATTGTATTGATTGCGTATTCATTGTCCATGATTCCCTGCCATACAGATGTATTGGATCAATATAGCACAATATATCAATATGTTTCCCTTTCATCGTCATATTTGATAGACATTTGCTTGCCGAGCTACTGAGTTAGTGTTTGAGCAACGCTGTGAGCTATGAATGTTACATCGAATGCTTTTTGCTGTGTCAACCGTGCGTTTGTTGTGTGTATTCAGAAAATGGCGGACAGCAGTTATGTCGAAACGACTCAATCTGCCGTATGCAGTGATATTGCGGGGTAGAAAGCTGAGTTTGTCGCGATTGGCATTCCTTCGACATGAATTGCAATTCAAGTGAAGAACAGTTTTGTGTTGACACTTTAGTGACGGCTATTTCATTTATGCGGGCAGGTTGCTTTTTGTGGCGGTAAGGCTGTTTCATTCTGGAATTACTTCACACAGGAGACAGTTGTTAGCATTTCGTGTGATTTTCGTGGCCCGGGAAAGAAACAATTATGGGGGGACACGTGGCAGTGAAGTTAGAACCGAACTATGAACTATTTAATAGACATTAGAATTAAATGCATGTTATATTTTCTACATAAATAAGTAACGAATTAGTCGACATTTCTTTTATCAGCTACTGGCTAACGATTGCGACACCTGTGTTAGCAATCAATTGAATAACTCTTCACGTTACTTATATAACAATCATTCTTATTATCGCACAATGTTTTTTATCTGTTACACGTTATTTTTTTGCGATTGTTTTCACATTGTACGTTTTTTTTTTTTTCTATCACATGTGATTTCTTCTACCATTTCTCGCGATACTTGACTCTGTTTCTTGTCACACGTATTTTACTTATAAACTTCTTTTCTTATGACATACAGTTTTCCATCTGTTTCTGTCCCATGTGATTTTCTTACTATCTTTCTTTCGTCATCCGTTTCTTCTTCTTCTTCTTCGAACGCTCCATATCGACCACTTGTTAACTACTCTGTGTGATCTGTATGTGATCTGAGCCTAAGAGCGATTGTACGTTGTGCCAGTTATGCGTCTACAAGTAGGCCAGCACATCCGATTTCCTTCGATGCTTTTTATTTACTAGGGTAGCTTCCCTAGGTCCTACATCAACCACCTCTTACGACATGCCTTGTAGGTTGCAGTGGTACTATTCTTTGCTTCCTTTGTAGGGCCCAGTACCACACGGGCGCGTCACCAGTTTAACATTATAATTAATGATTTTGGAAATCTTCGGTTAAAAGTTCTTCGTGCACCGATGTCTGACATTGTTTATTTCTGAATATAGTTGACACTAAAATGTGGACCATTTGTATGAAGAATCAAGTCTCTTTGACCATGACCTTTCTATCTGCACATTGAAAATTCTGTTTCATTTGTATGAAGAATCAAGTCTCTTTGACCATGACCTTTCTATCTGCACATTGAAAATTCTGTTTCATTTGTATGAAGAATCAAGTCTCTTTGACCATGACCTTTCTATCTGCACATTGAAAATTCTGTTTCATTTGTATGAAGAATCAAGTCTCTTTGACCATGACCTTTCTATCTGCACATTGAAAATTCTGTTTCATTTGTATGAAATGACAATCGTGGCATATCCTCATAAAGACTTAGCCATCAACAACAGTAAACAAGTCGTCGATTTTCTAGACACCACTTCTACGTTCAGTAGTTTGCCATTGCTTTCTCAGCGGTGAGGTCTATTTTTATTGTTTGTAAAAATACAAGGCAACTAATTTGCTTCTAAATTTGCCCTCCTGGAGTTTAAACCAGAACGCTGGTTGTGATTCAGCTCACTAACCATTAAGCTACAAACACTCACTGTTTCATTTACACATGGAATAATTGATACTTATTAGCTATGACAAACTCTCACTGGTTCATTTACACATGGAATAATGGATACTTATTAGATATGACAATCTCTCACTGTTTCATTTACACATGGAATAATTGATACTTATTAGCTAAGACAAACTCTCACTGGTTCATTTACACATGGAATAATGGATACTTATTAGATATGACAAACTCTTACTGTTTCATTTACACATGGCATAATGGATACTTATTAGCTATGACAAATTCTCACTGTTTCATTAAAATGGCATAATGGATACTTATTAGCTATGACAAACTCTGACTGTTTAATTTACACATGGAATAATGGATACTTTTTAGATATGACAAACTCTTACTGTTTCATTTACACATGGCATAATGGATACTTATTAGATATGACAAACTCTCACTGTTTCATTTACAATGGCATAATGGATACTTATTAGCTATGACAAACTCTGACTGTTTCATTTACACATGGAATAATGGATACTTATTAGATATGACAAACTCTTACTGTTTCATTTACACATGGAATAATTGATACTTATTAGCTATGACAAACACTCACTGTTTCATTTACACATGGCATAATGGATACTTATTAAATATGACAAACTCTTACTGTTTCATTTACACATGGAATAATTGATACTTATTAGCTATGACAAACACTCACTGTTTCATTTACACATGGCATAATGGATACTTATTAGATATGACAAATTCTCATTCTACCTTTATTCACAAGAATTTGTCACATTAAGAGATAGAAGTAACCCTTTTTCATACCTCGAGGTAAAATACGGTGTTAGGTCTGTATTTTTCATTGACCGTCGGCACACGATGGATGGTGTAGTGAACATCAGACCGGACTTGCCCCAATACATGGTACAAATTATTTGATGGTAACGGTAGGACTTGTGACATTTAATCCTGTACAAATCCTGCGATCCTAACACTGTCACGTTCGTTTGGTTGACCAAACAATATGGTTGTTTTCAACACATGAGAGTAACTTTTTTTTAAATACTAATCTCTAAAATTTGTTGTTGTTTTTTTCTATTTAGAAGCATTGAGCTTTCATCTCTTCGGCTGGTCAAGGTCATCGTAACCCTTCGGTTCGGTGCCAAGGTCATCGTAACCCTTCGGTTCGGTGCCAAGGTCATCGTAACCCTTCGACTCGGTGCCAAGGTCATGTAACCTCGGCTCGGTGCCAGGTCATCGTAACCCTTCGGTTCGGTGCTACGAATTCCGTAAATCTGGGGAAACCTGCGGCTTTTCTGCCAGCCCGCGGAATTGAACAGCACTTGCAGTGGGCTTCTCACCCGTCATCCAACGTGCTACAAACACGTTGGCCAGGAGGATGTAAGACTAACGTAGTTACTAGACACAAGATGGTTATCAGTGCATCAGTTTCGTGTAAAATCACATGTGTTATAACAATTTTTGGTATAACCTGAACGACTTGCACAATGTATCCATGACATATTCATTAGTTTCGTGTAAAATCTCATGTGTTATAACAATTTTTGGTATAACCTGAACGACTTGCACAATGTATCCATGACATATTCATCAGTTTCGTGTAAAATCTCATGTGTTATAACAATTTTTGGTATAACCTGAAAGACATGCAGCACAATGTATCCATGACATATTCATCAGTTTCGCGTAAAATCTCATGTGTTATAACAATTTTTGGTATAACCTGAACGACTTGCACAATGTATCCATGACATATTCATCAGTTTGTGTAAAATCCATGAGTTATAACAATTTTGGTATAACCTGAACGACTTGCACAATGTGTACATGCCATATTTATCAATGAGAGGTTTTGTGTTCTTGATATGTTCATTGAAGTTCTTCATGAAAAGTAAACTACGATATGTTAGAGTTTCAGAACGAAATATTAGATGCTGATTAAATTTTTAGAACAAATAGGAGACGTTTTTGTATTTTAAAGATATTCAGGACACCAGGAAAGAAGGTGAGAGGAAGAGCACGTAAAGGATGGATAAATGGTATAGCCTTTCAAAACGAAAAAACTATCACCCAAGCCACTAGAGCAGCAGCAGAACTACACCAGAAAACCAATGTACTGAACAAGAACCCTATAACAGTTTGACGACAATAGAAGTAGAAGAAGTAAACAGAGTACTTGAGGATCTCGCTAGCAATATTAAACTTAAACATCCCTAAATAAAACAATGAGAATCAAAACAGTTGGAATTGAAACACTGACAGCCAAAGCATAAACAGACAATAATCCTAGAGTTTAAAGTGGTATTAAGAATTAAACAAGAAAGCGCGGTGTTCAGATGCGCGGAGGTTCATCAGAAATTAAACTCTTACAAGTCACCAAAAATCACTTTGAAGGAAGCAAAGATCATACACGGAACAAATTCTTTAGAGAAGAAATGTTGTTTTTGTTGCAGACTTAGTAGTGAATCGAGATATCACATTTATTAAGAATTGTACACATAAAAATTAAACAGAGCTTACAGACTTGTTAAACATTTTACACAAGAAATTAAATAGATAAATACTAGCTGATTTAAGAATTGTGCCAGTTATGTGCTTACAAGTAGGCTAGCATATCAGATTTCTACGATGCCTTTTACTTACTAGAGTAGCTTCCTAGGTCTAACATCAGTCGCCTCTTATGACATGTCTGGAAGGTTGCAGTGGTACTATTCTTTGCTTCCCTTGCGGGACCCGGCACGACAAGGGCGAGAAAACTCTAATCGATTCAGTGTATTTTTAAGAGAACCCTCTAATTGGGTCAGTGTGTTTATAAGTACACACTCGTGTGTATAAATAAACTCTCTAATTGTGTGATTGTATTTATAAGTAAACTCTCTAATTGTGTGATTGTATTTATAGTAAACCGAATGTGTGATTGTATTTATAAGTAAACTCTAATTGTGTGATTGTATTTATAAGTAAACTCTCTAATTGTGTGATTGTATTTATAAGTAAACTCTCTAATTGTGTGATTGTATTTATAAGTAAACTCTCTAATTGTTTGAGTGCATTTATAATAAATCTAATTGTTTGAGTGCATTTATATAAAATGAATAATGATTTTCGTGTTTGTGTGAGTGAAAATGTAACTAGTTGACCTTGTGTACTTATAAAAATAAATAACTAGTTGACCTTGTGTACTTATAAAAAAGAATAACTAATTGACCTTGTGTACTTATAAAAAAGAATAACTAATTGACCTTGTGTAGGTTAATACGAAATCGCCATTTGGTATTCTGTAAGATTGTAAGATTGATTGATTGAATGATTGATGGGACTGTAATCACTGCACTTTAGTGAATAACCCTTGTGTGTAGCAGTAATTACTGCTTCCTGTCATTCACTTCCTTAATGTTCTCCTTCTTACCCTCAAGCTATTTTTCACTGATCAGCCTTGATTTCAATAAACGAAATTGTTCAGTTTTAAATTTGAACAGTTATTGCAGTGAAAACAACATTGTTGATATATAGAGGACAGGGATATATGAGAGGGACAGTGGATATATGAGAGGGACAGTGGATATATGAGAGGGACAGTGGATATATGAGAGGGACAGTGGATATATGAGAGGGACAGTGGATATATGAGAGTGATAGTGGATATAGAAGTGAAGTGGATATGAGAGGACAGTGGATATATGAGAGGACAGTGGATATATGAGAGAGTGATAGTGGATATATGAGAGGAACAGTGGATATATGAGAGGGACAGTGGATATATGAGAGGAACAGTGGATATATGCAGACTTTAATGAACATATGGTCTAAGTTGCACTTTATTTTATAAGAGATCCAGATTAAGTGGCGTAGGTTCGAAACCTAGATTATAGCAACTAAATGTCTGGGTTGTTTTTCCTTGTTTAATTGTCAGGACGAACAACGAAGATGTAGCTGATAAAGACAATATTTATGGATGAGACTGTCAATATGTTTGATGAAGCATGTAATGTGTACTGAGAACCATGACACGTGTACAATGAGAATTTCAATATGTTTGATGTACAATGAGAATTTCAATATCTTTAATGTACAATGAGAATTTCAATCTGTCTGATGTACAATGAGAATTTCAATATGTTTAATGTACAATGAGAATTTCAATATGTTTGATGTACAATGAGAATTTCAATATGTTTGATGTACAATGAGAATTTCAATATGTTTGATGTACAATGAGAATTTCAATATGTTTGATGTACAATCAGAATTTCAATATGTTTGATGTACAATCAGAATTTCAATTTGTTTATTGTACAATGAGAATTTTACTCTGTTTGATGCACATAAACAGATTTATTTCCGAGCTAAATTAATAAAACTTTCTAGGGACAGAAATCGTGAACTAGTGTGTTTTGAAGAAGAAATAGATACTTAGAGACCACATTTAGTAGTGAAATGACACAAACGTGTGATTACTCGCTAATTTCTAAGACAAAGGCAAGAAATAAAAGTTTACAAAATACTAGAGGCAATGACCGAACCTGAAACCTGGTTAGAACAAAAGAAAAATTAGTAGCGGAATTAAAGTATACGTACCAAAGAACTTAAAGATACATCATTCATTTATTTTTGACAGATGATTCAGAGAGAATGCTCTCCCGAGTGAGAGTTCGGGACAGAATACTTTGAAGACATCATCAATAGCTGGGATGAAACTTTAGCCAATGGAGTCAGAGATTAAGACTAGATTATTGATCTAGTTGTAGTACTCATTGACTGAGAGTTTAAGAGAGAATATACACAGCAGACAACAGCAGTTCTACTTACTGAAGATATCAAACTCAACTATCACAAAGCTATCAGTGAGATATCAGACTACCAGCAATAAAAGCAATCATTTGAACTATCACAAAGCTATCAGATAGCTATCAGACAAGCAGCAATAAAAGCTATCATTTGAACTATCACAAAGCTATCAGACGGCTATCAGACAGAAAACATCCAGAGCTAATTTTTGAACTGTTAGACTAAAAGCAGATTCACAATCCAAAGCTTTAAAACCAGCAGCTAACAAGTCAATTGACTGATGTCAAAAGTGCACTTCTATAGAACAACTATGCAGGAAAGATATAAGACCAAGATAACGCCCTAGTGGTTACCGGGGCTCTTATTGGGGTGTAAAAAATAGAACCACTGTTACCTGCCACGTATGTTGTAAGAGGCGACTAAGGATGTAGGACGTGGGGCTAGCTACCCCACATCGTAAAAAACATTAAATGGCTACGGAACGGAGAGCGAACCGAGTAATGGCTGGCTGAAACCAGACACATCGCAGAAGAATAAGCACCAGAGCTCAAAATGGAGCTGAAGATGTGACGTAAAGCACACCATTGCTAAGGCTGCGTGAATCAGATTTCCACATGAATAGAATTTATGGGGAGATCTGGTACATCGGTCTGGGCGGTGATCGCGAGAGAGACAGAGAGAGAAAGACCAAAGTAAAGAAACTGTGTTACTTTACAAAATATTGCTAATAAGAGAGGAAGGTATATTATAAACATTAAGGAAACATATCTTAGAAAGGAATAAATCGGTTTCTCGTTCTTCGTTTGCTCTACCTTGACCACTTGTTAAACCACTCTTTGTTTCTGTATGTGATTTCTGCTTTGTTTCTGTATGTGATTTCTGCTTTGTTTCTGTATGTGATTCTGCTTGTTTCTGTTGATTTCCTTTGTTTCTATGATTTCTGCTTTGTTTCTGATGTGATTTCTGCTTTGTTTGATGTGATTTCTGCTTTGTTTCTGTATGTGATTTCTGCTTTGTTTCTGTATGTGATTTCTGCTTTGTTTCTGTATGTGATTTCTGCTTTGTTTCTGTATGTGATTTCTGCTTTGTTTCTGTATGTATTTCTGCTTGTTTCGTATGTGATTTCGCTTTGTTTCTGTATGTGATTTCTGCTTTGTTTCTTATGTGATTTCTGTTTTGTTTCTGTATGTGATTTCGCTTTGTTTCTGCATGGATTTCTGCTTTGTTTCTGTATGTGATTTCGCTTTGTTTCTGTATGGATTTCTGCTTTGTTTCTGTAGTCAGTTTTCTACCTACACAGAAGTTCGTTGTGCCAGTCTGGCATCTGCAGACTTGTCTGCCTGCACAGAAGTTCGTTGTGCCTGTCTGATGCAGACTTGTCTACCTACACAGAAGTTCGTTGTGCCAGTCTGGCATCTGCAGACTTGTCTGCCTGCACAGAAGTTCGTTGTGCCAGTCTGATGCAGACTTGTCTACCTACACAGAAGTTCGTTGTACCAGTCTGATGCAGACCTGTCTGCCTGCACAGAAGTTCGTTGTGCCAGTCAGGCATCTTCAGACCTGTCTACCTGCACATCAGATCTCGGGGTACACTGATAGTAAGGAAACCATCCTTCATGTAAAAATCAGTCAGAAGCTGATAATAACTGATAATATTATACTGAATTAATAACAGGCGAATGCATAAGAAGAAGAAGAAAAAGTAAATAAAGGTTTTTCTCGATTCAATATAGATTACAGATACGATAGTTTTGATTTCTTCACTAAAGGTTATGTTGACCAAATGCAAAATGTTGCTGTATTTCACATATATTTTTACCATTTCCATTTGAAACAACACGTACACTATTCTCATAATGCATTTTGGATTAATTCGTTTCATCCGTTTCCTTTTTGACCTGACATGAACTCGAAATGTTGTAGAAATATCGCATCTACCAATCAGTAGTTAAGTGATAGAAATGTTTGAATGGACGATGTTAAGTACGCTGGTTAACTTGACAATGTGACAACATTTGTGTTAAGTGACATTTTTGTAGAAGAATTCAAAGCTAGTGCATTAGAATTGGACATAATGTTCAGACATTATTTAGAAATGTAGCACTACATCAAAAACAAGTAAAAGTTTCTGATATCTTGGTCAGATGATAACAGATGATGGCAGATGTATAACAGAAATTAAAAAGAGAATAGGAATAGCCAAAGATAATTTCAATAGTATGAGAAAGTTACTGACATCCAAACAAATCACAAACGGGCTAAAAATGAGAATGATCAAATGCTATATATATCCTATATTAATGTATGGCTCGGAAACATGGACAATGAACAAGCAGTTAGAAGACAGAATTGATGCATTTGAGATGTGGATATATAGAAGAATAGGCAGAGTTTCATGGACAAAAAACAGACAAATAAACAAGTTTTAGGAAAACTAGGCATGAAGAAACAATTATTAAGAGAAATAAAATTCAGACAAGTAAAGTATTTTGGGCACATAAAAAGACATGACACCATGATAAAATATTTACTAGAGGGAAAAGTTGAGGGGAAGAGCAAGAGGAAGACCGAGAGATAAGTGGGAGGAAACTTTAAGAAATGGACAGGTTACAGTCTGGCAGTGTGCAATGCCAAGGCGAAAGACAGAGGATGCTGGAGATTCATTGCAGCCAACCTCGATGTGGAGACGGCACCTGATGATGATGAGCACTACATCATAAACATGGGATGATTGTACAATATTTCTGTCTGATTAAGTGAGACAGGTTGCTGGAACTACATCATAGACATGGGATGATTGAACAATATTTCTGTCTGACTAAGTGAGACAGGTTGAAGACACTGTCTTCGTTGATAGTTAGACAAATATAGACCACATTTAGAGAAAATATCGATGCCAATTTCATCAAAGACATCCTGCTTCTAGACAACATATTTAGTTTTACACAAACTTGAAAAATTAAAAGCTGTACGGAATGCAACAGTTAATGCAACAAATATCATATCACTAAGACTTGCATATTTCCAGTAGTAAAGTATGGTGGTGAAACATGGACACCTACCAAGTCAATGATAAAGAATATACTTGATTTTGAATATAATTGCTACAAAAATAGAATGGGAAATTGTAAGTCTTTTGGACATTAGAGAAGACAATTATGAAGGGAGGCATTCCGGTAAAGATCAGAAGAGAAAGACAACTGAAAATATGGGTTCAGGAAGTGATTCATAAATGAAACATGACAAAAGTTGAGACGGAGTAACTGCCTTGTAATAGAGACAAATATCGAAGTACTGTTAGTGTACTAAAGTTCTGCTCAGAACAATCGATGAATGTAACAAGGAAGTGTCATGCATAAATATCATCATTATTTATGTCATCATTATTTATGTCATCATTGTTTATGTCATCATTATTTATGTCGTTAAATGTTGGATATTTTTCCAGAGACCCCTGATCTCAGTGACTCCAGAGATCCTTCTTCTTCTGCGTTCTCACTAGATTGGGATTTCGGATTCTATAATAAAGGCAGCCGTCTGCCTCAGATTATAAGCCACGCCATTCAGTTTGTCTTGGACACTAGTATAAGTGGGCGAACTCTTTCTTCTCAAGTCTGCATATAATTCCTATGATTTCTGCTTCCCCTTTGTGCCGACCTCTTCCCGCAGTGAGTTTTGGCCACCCTCATGATGGTAGGTCTGACATTCTTACTGCGTGTCTAAATCTCCGAGGCAGATTGGCGACCGTAGAATCCATTATCCCATTCCTCATTGTGAGGGGTCGTTGCTCCATGTTATGCGCCTTATGGCCTGGTGCATCCGTTTTCTGCAAGCATTTGTTTCGGGTTAGCATTCCCTAGCGGACACGTGCATTCGATTTCAGCCAAACCTCCTTATTGGCCTCTTACGACATGCGTGGCAGGTAACAATGGTTCTATTCTTTAAACCCCAAATTTGGGCCCCGGTAACCACTCGGGCGTTCCAGAGATCCATGATCACCTGTCAATATCAATGATTTTAAAATTATCGATTAAAATATGAATAATTGATTGATTGATTGATAGGACCATCATCATTTCACTTCGGTGAGTAACCATGTGCGCTCCCATCTCTTTCTTAGATAGAAAGATCTCAGCTGCAGAGCACGAACTACATAGCAATGGAGAGGGTATCATTTTTGAAGATGGTAAAGATATTTTTGTAGGCATTTTTTTTCACCTTTTCTAATGAATTTTGCCTGGGCAGCGACTTTACAGTCTACTCTTCTCGATTTTTGAACTTCCAATGGTTCCTTTACGTTTTAAAATTGAACACGGGACCTACGTTTTATCATCCGTCTCCGATAGGACTAGGAACACGATCTCACATACACTGAGATCAAGGGTGTCTGAAAAATATCCAGCTGGCTCCTGAGGAGCGAACCTGGTACCTTTGCACGAGAGACGAGTACCTAACCTTCACGCCACAGACACACCTTATTAATTTATGTTTAATAAATGGTTTATGCAGTTATAAACGGTGAACGGCTAGTCAAATGGATAGAGCGTGGTTGTGTTTCCTAACCGAAGCCTCTCGTGTTCGACTCCTCATAAGGAAAGTTTTTTTCTGTTGGGAGAATATAAAACCAATGACCTTTACATGTGTGGCGACAGCTTCGGGCTAGTGACCGTAATTCCTCTGCCCTATATAATCCCCCACCATACTCTCAGAAATGGATGCAAACCGTTAAAAAATGTATTATACATGTTCTATTGTATATCTTCTCTCACGTCCCTGACAAGTGAGTTGATGGTGGGAAAAAACTTCAGCTTGACGACTAAATTGAGGAGCTACAGTTCCTCTGAGAATAAATATAATGATTGAAACTGAATCATCTTACCTAGTACAATCATCAATAATAATATATATATATATATCGATTTGAGATGATTTATTTGAGATAGCGTCATCCTATACAAGAATACATAAAGCTGATTGATTCTAAACCAGATCGTCTTTTATTGTTTTGTTTTGTCACAACATTCATATTTTTACTAGGTTGTGACACAAAATTAGATCACAAAATTAAAGATTAATGTAACATACATGTCACTGATAGCACAGATCACATGGATAGTACACATCACACGGATAGTACACATCACACGGATAGTACACATCACACTGATAGTACACATCACACGGATAGTACACATCACACTGATAGTACACATCACACGGATAGTACACATCACACGGATAGTACACATCACACGGATAGTACACATCACACGGAATGCACAGATCACACTGATAGCACATATCCCACTGACAGCACATATCACATATACCACACATCACATAGACAGCACATATTTCACTGATAGCACACATCACATAGACAGCACACATCCCACTGATAGCACACATCCCACTGATAGCACATATCCCACTGATAGCATATATCTCACCGATAGCACACATCACAAATATCGCACATCACATAGATAGCACACATCCCACTGATAGCATATATCACTCTGATAGCATATATCCCTCTGATAGCATATATCCCTCTGATAGCATATATCTCACTGATAGCATATATCCATCTGATAGCACATATCCCACTGATAGCACATATCCCTCTGATAACATAAACAATGTTACAAAGTGTAGTCTGGCAGAATTGGAAGCTACAATAAAGAAAGACGTCTAGCAGTATCTGCATGTCCTCCACATCTATTTCTTCTTGTATATGTGCTTTATTATAGACTGTATTCGCATGTTTACTATAAGAGTTTGTTTTTTTCAACTGTCGTTACTGTCTGTAGTACCGCTTTTAGGGCGGTGTAGGACATGTAGGACGTGAGCCTGAGGAAGTTAATGTCCGCATAGCTAGTTCAGTCGCCGCAAAGCTGTTCAGGTTAGGATTTTTCATTTATCCCCCAAACAGAAAAAAGCCTTGGCCTTACCGTGAATTGAACACGGGCCTCCCGCATTAGAGCCGCGCTCTAATCCTTTCGGCCAGACGCTTCTAATATGACAATATGAGTGACTAACATATTCAAACAGACGCTTCTAATATGACAATATGAGTGACTGTATCAGTTTCAGTTTCAATTTGGAATATCTTCATTGCACTCCGGACATGTCCATAGGTGCTTCGATCTCCTTCGCAATATCTCCATCAGCGTCCAGCGACTGACCGTACCAGTTCTATTTTGATTGATGAGCCTATTCGTATACCTGTTGTAACGTTCTTTCTTGCCACACCAATCTTCAAACCCAGTTCTCGCAATCTAGTAGTTGACGTGGATTGCTTGAGATGAAGGTCATCTTTGTGGCCACACTCTATGAGGGCGTTCACGATGTCAGCTCTGTCCATTGGCTGGCCCTCTGATATAGCGGCAGAGCCAGCCAGTCTATCTGCTCTCTCATTGCCAACGACACCCATGTGCCCCGGAACAAAGACAAGTGTAATTCTGCAAATTGTTGACGCCTGCAGTGATTCAGTCTATTGCCTGCGCACCGAACCGGCCTCCACCTTTCGGATCATACTCAATGAGTCACTCAAAATGCACGCATGAGTGTAGTTTGTGACTCTAGCCAGAGTAGTGCATTGGTCACCGCCAGTACCTCCATTGTCATGCTGCTTGTTGTCATACTGAATGCACAACTGGCTTCCTTGACCATTCTGCCACATGAGCTTGCAGAGAAGGCCCATGCAGACTTTTCGTGACGAACTATCGATCCATCCGTGTAGATCACAACGTCGTCTGCATTGCAATTTTCATCGATGATGGCTTTGACGTCTGCATTCAACGCCGCGGGATTTCTCCTCTGCAACCTTTGTCAAATTTAATGATGGTTGAGAAAGGTGTTCCAGTATATTGGAGGCATCGGTATCCATTCTTCCCCATGGTCAATATTATTGAGCCCGCATACCAGCTGAACAGTATCTGCGGCACGGCCAACCCATGACTTGCCCGCTTTAACCGATGTCCACCACTGGCGCTGAGCTGTTCATGCAATGGGTGATCCTTTTAGGCACTTATTTTGAGATAGGCACGTGCTCTGGCTATCTCGACTCTATACTCCATGGTCGGAAAATCCAGGAGAAACCTCATCGCCACACAGGTGTATCCCTTGTGCAACCGAGGATGATGCGCATAGCTTCGTTCTGTATTCTCTCAAGTCTTTCAATTTGCGTTTTGCTGACAGTGAGTGACTGTAATATATTCAAACAGACGCTTCTCTAATATGACAATATGAGTGACTGTAACATATTCAAAATGGAAGCACGCATATAGTCTTCGCTCGAGTGGTTACCGGGGCCCAAATTGAGGTGTAAAGAATAGAACCACTGTTACCTGCCACGCATGTCGTAAGAGGCGGCTAAGGCGGCTGGTAGTGGGGCTAGCTACCCCACCCCGTAAATAATACTAGATAGCTACATAAATCACAATCAGGAAAATTCATAGCTCGCCACACCAGGAAGAAAAATGACCTCGCAAGGTGGGACTCATGAATCGACCCGATGAAATTTGTAACTACGGACAACATTAAAAAGTTGCAGACATTAATCAATCGATACATGTGCAGGGTACTCCATCTGCGATGGTATGACAGGACTACAAACAGGGAACTCTGGGATAGAAACGGACAACAGCAGGTGGAACGAGAGATAAGAAGCAGAAGGTGGCGATGGATAGGGCACACACTGAGGAAAACCCCTAACAGCATCACGAGACAGGCTCTCCGATGGAGCCCCAGGGCAATGAAGGTAGGGAAGACCCAGGAACACCTCGAGACGGGAGTTGGAGACGGATTGCAAAAAAATTTGGAGAGAGTGGAGAGATCTGGAAAAAATAGCCTTCGATAGGCGAACATGGAAGGCCTTGGTTGCGGATCTATGCCTTCCTAGGGGCGAAGGTTGAAGAAGAATATAGTCTTGAGCTACACTAGAGATACTAGCAGAATATAGTCTTGAGCTGCACTAGAGAAACTAGCAGAATATAGTCTTCAGCTACACTAGAGAAACTAGCAGAATATAGTCTTCAGCTGCACTAGAGAAACTAGCAGAATATAGTCTTGAGCTACACTAGAGAAACTAACAGAATATAGTCTTCAGCTGCACTAGATATACTAGCAGAATATAGTCTTCAGCTACACTAGATATACTAGCAATGTGTGAACACAATATATATCTGACTATCTATCAAGACATTCTTGTCATGTTATGAATTGAGCAAATACGTATATGTGATTGATCTAAATGATAGATTCCCAAACTTGTTTGGTCCACCGCCCACTTTGCACGACATAAAATTTGTAACGCACCCCTCCCCATTATAATATTTTGCCAACGACCCCCTCTCCAGACATATATACATGCTCTATTTTCACGCTGAAATAGAAAATTGATCTCTATTTCTGTCTTACATGGTCAATTTTCAAATGATTATATACAAGAAATAGAAAATTGAGGAAAAAATAGATCGTGTAAGATGGGTATAAGATGAATTAAAGGGCCGAATTCAAATTTTTAATGACTATTCAATCGTAAAATCACGAAAAAACTCCCCCAAATGATTCTGAACCCACTATCGCCCCCCTGAAAGGCTTCAGTGCCCACAGGGGGTGGTACCACCCACTTTGGCAAACGCTGATCTAAACCCTATGTGTGTCCCGTTTGACACATAAAGCTTCAACGAAAGATTTACATGGTTGCCTTTATGCCGTTTTTCTGTCAATTGTTTCCTATGTCAGGGCACAACGTTTTCAACTTATCACAAGCTTTCAAAACATTGTGTAACAACTCCATGTTTCTGTTTGACTTTCATGCCTTCTTTTTATGAATTATGCTGAGTCAATCTGAGAAACGTCAAGATAGTAAAACAATATTACTTCCATTGTGGAATTTCTTTCATGAACTCGTAACTACGAGAAGCAAGTGCACACACATCGCTGCGCTATCGTATCTTTGAGTCACCGTTTGTTAGGGAAGTTATTGTTACAGAAACTCAATTACATGTTGTGAAATATCTAACATAGCAGCATGATGTCGTAATCAATGTCGTCTAATCTCCATGGATTAAGATACTGTTGTTCCCGGTAAAGAGAGAGCAGAGAGTGGACTCAAGAGCTCGTGTAATCGGGATCACTGTGCTGTGTGGAGCAGGAACGTGGATTTCTTCTTCTCTTCCACCATTTACTTCTTTATAGAAGTGTTGAGGGGGTGTAGTGATCTTGTGTGTGCTTGTTTTAAGGCACATTGTAAGCTGAATTTCATTTTTGTAAGGCTGTTCTTGATGCCGTCGCTCCATCTTTGCGTGGTCTTCCTCTTGCTTTGTACTCGTAATACTTTTTCTGTGTTGCTCTCTGTGGTAGGCGGTACTAGGGCTTTCTTGTCAGGTGTCCAAACCATTTAATCTGTTTTTCTTTTATGAATTGTATGACTGGTTTCACATCCAGTCTTATTCTGATTTCTTTATTTCTAATTTTGTCTCTTATTGTCACACCTGCAGCTCTTCTAAGGCATCTCATCTCTGTCGTTATGATTTTCCGCACATTAGCTGCTGTTATTGGTCATGTTTGACACTGGTAACATAGTGTTGCTGCTGTTACTGACCATGTTTGACACTGGTAACATAGTGTTGGTAGAAAATCGTTCTTATAAGATTTGCTTTACTTTTAGCTGTATCTCTTTATGTGACAACAGGGGTGTTAACTGTCCCAGTACCTGGTTAGCTTTTGTGCATCGATTGCTGGTTTCGCTATCGATACTTACGTCGGTGGTGACAAAGGACAAAAACAGATGGAGAGAAGAATAGAAGCTTGGGAAATGTAGATATACAGAAAAAATAGGGCAAGTATCATTGAAAAAGAAGAAAACGTCTAAACAAGTACTCTAAAAACTGGGACTGAACATTGCTGAAGGAGATATAAATTAGGAAAATGCAATATTATGGTTACATTTAGAGACACGCCACTGTTGAATCTTGGAGGTGAAGGTATAAGGCAGGAGAGCAAGAGGAAGACCGGGTTATAATTGGGAGGGTAACATCAGGAAGTAGTAGGTAACAGTCTGGCAGAATGAATGTACTGTCAGGGTACATAATGGACATAACATGTTAGATTGTTATTACAACTCATTATAACATAGATTAATAGTCGTGGGTTGTTGAATATTTCATGCAGAGACGGCACATAGATTAATAGTCGTGGGTTGTTGAATATAGATAATGCAAACTTTTTTTGGTTGATCAGCAACCGCATGTTGATTAAATACAGACACTGATGATACATATATTGACTTCATTGCACGGGTTTATCATATGGCTCAGGTCCCTCTCAGCAGTAATGGCATGTCACCTGCCGAGAGTATTCAACAAAGCACGAACTCCGTAGCTCCAGCAACAATCCTAGGGGTCTCTGGAAAAAATTGCCCTCGTGAACAGAAAGGCGCGGTCCGGACTCGAACTTCGACTCACAAGTCAAACGGCTTAACCACTTAGCCACAGAGACAAAGAAATTGGGACATATTAAGCGACATGAGTGCCCGGAGAAGATAATTCTAAAAGGAACGATGCGTGGAAGAATAGCGCGAGGAAGACCTAGACGATCATCGGTGCAGGATGTTATTGACGAACTGAGAATGACTGCTGCTGACGGTGGCCAACTTGCACAGAATAGAGAGTTCTTCATGGCTGTTGTTATGGGAGCCAAGTTCCTAAAGGGTCAAGCTACTTGATGATGATGATGATGGTGAAAAGGAAATTGTCAATCAAACGTTATGTGAAGATATGGCATCTGAGGAGCAGAATCAGGACCCTGTTTCACCAGCCTACCACGGTAACAATCATCATGTACACCTTTGATATATACTGGAGAAGACGAAATATGTATGGATCTAACTGCAATTCTGTGGTGCCGGTTTGAGTAATCAAATACTAAATTTGCCTATAATACTAAGTATGCCGCTATGTTAATAGGCCAGCCAATGAATAGAGCTGACATTTTCAACG
The DNA here is from genome assembly GCA_020796225.1 of Arion vulgaris. Lineage (NCBI taxonomy): Eukaryota > Metazoa > Mollusca > Gastropoda > Stylommatophora > Arionidae > Arion > Arion vulgaris. Next base: position 21,595,864 of record CM036766.1, on the reverse strand, counting down.
CCCTCATAGAGTCTGACCGCAAAGAAGATTTTTATTTAACCCTTTGGTTGCTCAGGACGTGTATAGACGTTTTTCCATTCACTGCTAAAGACGCAATATCACGTCTATAATCATCTCTCCTCTGTGGGCTAAAAACGTGTTAACACGTTATACATTTCTACTGTCACTGCTATAGAGGTACATTCACGTTTGTGACCTAGAAACAAAAGTAGCTATTTTTAGCTCCATCTTCGGAGAGTATATAGCGGCGAAAGGGTGTTAAACCAATCCATGTCAACTACTAGATTGCAGGAGCTGGGATTGAAGATTGGTGTAGCAAGAAAAGAACAGTATAACAGGTATATGAGTAGGCTCATCAATCAAAATCAAACTGGTACGGTCAGTCGCTGGACAATGTTGGAGATATTGCGAAGGAGATCTGAGCACCGATGGACATGCTCGGAGTGCAATGAAGATATTCCAAACTGAAACAAAATTTATTTACACTTTCATTGACAATCTGTTACTCGAATATTTCAATGAATCGTGCACTTGACAACTGTAAAGTACTGTAATTGTGTTGAGTCTTGTCTGTCGATAACCTTTTCTTTTCCACCTTCATGATCATCATCAGGTGCCATGCCGGCTGGCCTAGGCAATCATGGATTTCCACAAATCTCTCCCCTTGGTGTTTACTATCATCTCAGATGTTCTTCTAATATGAACACGCTCTTCCGTGTCATGAAATCGATTTTACCAATTGTTACAGTGTGTTCTAAACATCCCTTTCTCATCACATTCCCGAAAAACGATGACTGCTTCTTTCTTATATCGATGATAAGCTTTCTGTGTCTTGTCCTCATTCACCTTATTTTGCATCTTAATGCTCGTAATTACTGTTACAGAATATATTTTTAAAAATTAGTCTTATCTTAATCATTGTGTTACCGTGCAGATTGTTCTTGCATCAAATTACATCGACTGACGGAAATGTGATCAATAGAGAGAGTCGGACGTTCAATGCAAAAAAGAATAACATTATAAGAGACTGTCAGGTCAGACAAACCCAAGCATTTACTCAGGCCGAATTTTTCCGGATGCCTGTCCTAAATGCGTAGCAGCCAATGAACGTATTCTAATTCTAATCGCAAACCAAGATATTCGACATGTTGTGTGTTGTGCTAGAAGTGAAATTCTTCACATCTCTTCTATCCTTTACTTGGTAAAGGCCAATTTGTCGAAACGTTGCTATATATTGTTATTGTTCTTATATTTTGTAAATCTACAGTCAAATCAAGTAGTAGTATGTCCCTTGCGGAACGTCACATTCATCACAGCCCGCCTGAAAAACTCTCTGTCTCTTGCAAGTTCTCCTGCCTCTTCCAGCGTCATGTTGAAGGTTTCTTTGATGTCCTGCTGCCATCTTTGTCTATGTTGTCCTCTGCCTCGTTTTCCAGGAACCATCAAAGCTACAGTACTTTGTTTTTATGTGTTTCGCTATTGCAAACCATACAGATACCACAGAGCGATGAACTTGATTGATAAAAACGAACACAAAGAAGAAGAAGAAGAAAGAGTTCTTGCATGAACTGTAAATTAAATCATGTCGATATCAAATCTCTATTTGTTTTAAACAAATCAAGAACGCGTTTTCATACTGTGTGGTTAATTGAAGAATACGCCATTAGACTCGTACATTTTTGAATCAACTGCACACGAATTGTGATGTCTGTACAAGAAGGGTGATATCTGCACACGAAGGGTGATATGGTCAACATAACGTCACATTTTTGTAATAATAACATCAAATAATGTTGACTATTTGCGTTTACTTTATTTCCTCTATTGTTACATCATTAAACTACACATCAATTTATACATTTCCGTCTGTTGAAATATGGTATTGTAGTCTAGTTAGTTATTCATTTATACTAAGATTTGTTGTTAACTAGGTGTTCATTCTCTTATCTTCTCTCTTTCTCTCTCTCCCTCTCTCTCTCATTTCCTCTTGCGCTCTCTATTGGATTGTATGCTGACTCTCTAGATAAAGCACCTGATATTAATTTAGATCTTTATGTTTAATCTAGTTCTCTTTTCTGTCTGGGGGCGATATATTTTTTTCCATTTCAGGAATATCTTTCTGGTTCATCTCTTGTTCCAGTCTGCTGTGTCACTCTCTGAGAGCTTTCTGTGTCCTTTCGAATAGTTCCCAGTTTCTATCTCGTCTAGAGCTGGTCTCTCTCTCTCTCTCTCTCTCTCTCCCTCTCTCTCTCATCTATCTTTTATATCGTTCTCTCCGATAGTTTCTCTTAACCAGTCGCCGAAGTTATCAGTGAATTATATATATATTCATTTCTACCTTTATAATTAAGAAAGAGAAAATTGAAATTATTTTGGACATATAAAAGATATGAAGGGCTGGAAAAGACCATCATGGAAGGAGGCATACCGGCAAAGAGAAGAAGAGGAAGACCACGGAGAAGATGGATTCAGGATGTAACCCATGGTTTGAACATGACGGCTGCATAGGCATTTATGTCATCATTGTTTATGTCATCATTATTTATGTCGTTAAATGTTGGAATTAAAAACAAGATAGACATAGAAGTAGGAGAAGAACAGTTTGGCTTTAGAAAGAACAGAGGAACAAGAGAGGCAATACTTTGTATAAGACTACTCGCTGACAAGTATATAGAAGTGCAAAAGAGTATCTACTTGTGTTTCATCGATTATAGCAAAGCTTTTGACAGAGTCCAACATGATAAGCTAATCATATGTCTACAAGAAATAGGCCTAGATGGGGATGATATCAGACTAATAAGTAACATATACTGGGAACAGACAGCAATAATAAAATATGAAAATAGCTACTCTCCATACATAGACATAAAGAGAGGAGTGAGACAAGGATGCATACTGTCACCAAGCCTATTTAACATCTACACAGAGAAAATCTTCAAACAACTAGAAGGAATGCCAGGACTCAAGATCAATGGAAAAATAATAAATAACTTAAGATATGCAGATGACACAGTATTGGTAGCAGAAAATGAACAAGATCTACAAGAATTAGTGGACCAATTGGACAGAACTAGCAAGGAATATGGATTAGACATTAACATACAGAAAACAAAAACTATGGTAATCAACAAGGAAATGGAAAAACCTAAAATGAATATAAAATACATGGAGAATTACTACATCAAGTAAAAGCTACTCCTATCTCGGTCAGATGATAACAGATGATGGCAGATGTATAACTGAAATTAAAAGAGAATAGGAATGGCCAAGGATAATTTCAATAGTATGAGAAAGTTACTGACATCCAAACAAATCACAAACAGGCTAAAAATTAGAATGATCAAATGCTATATATATCCTATATTAATGTATGGCTCGGAAACATGGACAATGAACAAGCAGTTAGAAGACAGAATTGATGCATTTGAGATGTGGATATATAGAAGAATAAGCAGAGTTTCATGGACAGAAAAACAGACAAATAAACAAGTTTTAGGAAAACTAGGCATGAAGAAACAATTATTAAGAGAAATAAAATTCAGACAAGTAAAGTATTTTGGGCACATAAAAGGCATGACACCATGATAAAACATTTACTAGAGGGGAAAGTTGAGGGAAAAGCAAGAGGAAGACCGAGAGATAAGTGGGAGGAAACTTTAAGAAATGGACAGGTTACAGTCTGGCAGTGTGCAACACCAAGGCGAAAGACAGAGGATGCTGGAGATTCATTGCAGCCAACCTTCGATGTGGAGACGGCACCTGATGATGATGAAATGTTGGATATTTTTTCCCGAGATCCTTGATCTCAGTGACTCCAGAGACCCTGATCTCAGTGACTCCAGAGATCCTTCTTCTTCTGCGTTCTCACTAGATTGGGATTTCGGATTCTATAATAAAGGCAGCCGTCTGCCTCAGATTATAAGCCACGCCATTCAGTTTGTCTTGGACGCTAGTATAAGTGGGCCAACTCTTTCTTCTCAAGTCTGCATATAATTCCTATGATTTCTGCTTCCCCGTTTGTGCCGACCTCTTCCCGCAGTAAGTTTTGGCCACCCTCATGATGGTAGGTCTGACATTCTTACTGCGTGTCTAAATCTCCGAGGCAGATTGGCGACCGTAGAATCCATTATCCCATTCCTCATTGTGAGGGTCGTTGCACCATGTTATGCGCCTTATGGCCTGGTGCATCCGTTACATCTGGCCTATGAGAGAGAAATACCGAAGGACTGTTGGGGTGGCAAAGTTCTGCTCAGGACAAGCTATTTGATGATGATAATGACCGTTTTACTTTACATAAGGCCTACGAGTTATTTCTCCATACCATTATGTCCTGATCTTCCATGGAATTGAGATCGATATTTCTTGCCTCTCTCAGCAAAGTTCATATCGGGGTTTCCTGGGGCGTCCCCTCTTTCTTGTACCGTGTGCCTCCCATTTCAGTGACTGTTTTGGCATTCTTTGATCATTTCTTTAAGTTATGCTCAACATATCTCCATCTTCTCCTTCTTATAAAATATGTTATTAGTTGTTCTTACTGAATTACTGCATGTATTATGTTCCATTCTCTGTTTTACAATTACTGAAAGTTTGTTAATTGCTATCAGAACCAGTCTCCGAGGTTATCATTCTCTCTGTCTCTGTATCAATGCTTCAATGTTGTTCTGTTTTCTGTATTTCAACTACTGGAACTTTTTCATAGCTCTATCAGAACCAATGTCGGGATATATTGCTCTCTCTCTCTCTCTCTCTCTCTCTATCTAGCTCTCAGTCTGTGAATGTATTCTTATGACGAATCCAAGATCTCAGATGTATACATCTATAATTTAAACAACACGTATAAATTCTTATATGATATTTATATATCAGTAAAGATCATCATTATTCCACTGAGGAGAGATCCCACCGTAGGCAGATCATTTCCTCAATATTTGTCATCATCGTAAAGTAACTGATCACTCATGTTCTGTGTTTCAACATTGTAAAGTAACTAATCATTCCTGTTCTGTGTTCATTAAATTAAATGACGTGTCATCATCATCATCAGGTGTCGTGCCGGCTTGCGTAGGCGATCATTGATCTCCACAAATCTCTCTCACTGATGTTTGCTATCAACTCAGATGTTGACGCTCTACCGTGCAATGAAGTCAGACCATCAAACATTTTCTCTCTCTCTTTCTTCCTCTGTCTCGTCTACTCTCGATTTTACCGGTTGCCACAATGTGTTCTAAACCTCCCTTCCTCATCACATGCCAGAAAAATGATGGCTATATTGATGATAAGCTTTCTCTGTGTCTTGACCTCATTCAACACCTCAACATTAGTCATTTTAGCAGTCCATGGGATTCTCAACATTCTTCTGTAAAACCACATCGCTATGGCCCTCAGAGATTTTTCGATCTGTGTCTTCATTGTCCATGATTCGCATCTTTCGCAAATTGTTTATGTTTTTTAGATTCCAGATATTAAGTATTACATAAGTTAGGAAAACAAAGGAATAAGTACTAAAATGGAAAATTGTTGTTTTCCTAACTTATGTAATACATTACATACCTGTATGTGCCCATACGTCCATTTACTTAGTATTACTGGAGCCTCCACACAGTTTTCTCTAGATCTGATTTGATACGGTCTGACACCCTCAGATTTGTAGGTTTCTGTACATCGCAATATCTCCAGCTAATATTTTTAGTTTCCAGCAGTTTCTTGTCATTGTCAGAGTTTGATGGTGTTGAGCATGAAGTAGATCTGTGCAGTGACATCGGTGTTTGTGTGGACAAGTACACCGCCTGACAATATTGTCAAATAGGTGCAGTGACATCGGTTTGTGTGTGTGTGGACAAGTACACCGCTCGACAATATTGTCAAATAGATGCAGTGACATCGGTGTGTGTGTGTACAAGTACACCGCTCGACAATATTGTCAAATAGGTGCAGTGACATCGGTGTGTGTGTGTGGACAAGTACACCGCTCGACAATATTGTCAAATAGGTATCGTGACATCGGTGTGTGTGTGGACAAGACACCGCCTGACAATATTGTCAAATAGGTGCAGTGACATCGGTGTGTGTGTGTGGACAAGTACACCGCTCGACAATATTGTCAAATAGGTGCAGTGACATCGGTGTGTGTGTGGACAAGTACACCGCTCGACAATATTGTCAAATAGGTGCAGTGACATCGGTGTGTGTGTGGACAAGTACACGGCTCGACAATATTGTCAAATAGATGCAGTGACATCGGTGTGTGTGTGGACAAGTACACCGCTCGACAATATTGTCAAATAGGTGCAGTGACATCGGTGTGTGTGTGTGGACAAGTACACCGCTCGACAATATTGTCAAATAGATGCAGTGACATCGGTTTGTGTGTGTGTGGACAAGTACCCGCCTCGACAATATTGTCAAATAGATGCAGTGACATCGGTGTGTGTGTGACAAGTCACACCGCCTGACAATATTGTCAAATAGATGCAGTGACATCGGTGTGTGTGTGGACAAGTACACCGCTCGACAATATTGTCAAATAGGTGCAGTGACATCGGTGTATGTGTGGACAAGTACACCGCCCCGACAATATTGTCAAATAGGTGCAGTGACATCGGTGTGTGTGTGGACAAGTACACCGCTCGACAATATTGTCAAATAGGTGCAGTGACATCGGTGTGTGTGTGGACAAGTACACCGCTCGACAATATTGTCAAATAGATGCAGTGACATCGGTGTGTGTGTGGACAAGTACACCGCTCGACAATATTGTCAAATAGATGCAGTGACATCGGTGTGTGTGTGGACAAGTACACCGCTCGACAATATTGTCAAATAGGTGCAGTGACATCGGTGTGTGTGTGACAAGTACACCGCTCGACAATATTGTCAAATAGGTGCAGTGACATTGGTGTGTGTGTGTGGACAAGTACACCGCTCGACAATATTGTCAAATAGATGCAGTGACATCGGTGTGTGTGTGTGGACAGGTACACCGCTCGACAATATTGTCAAATAGGTGCAGTGACATCGGTTTGTGTGTGTGTGGACAAGTACACCGCTCGACAATATTGTCAAATAGGTGCAGTGACATCGGTGTGTGTGTGTGGACAAGTACACCGCTCGACAATATTGTCAAATAGATGCAGTGACATCGGTGTGTGTGGACAAGTACACGCTCGACAATATTGTCAAATAGATGCAGGACATCGGTGTGTGTGGACAACCGCTGACAATATTGTCAAAGATGCAGTGACATCGTGTGTGTGGGGACAAGTACACCGCTCGACAATATTGTCAAATAGTAGAAACATTTCATAGTTTTACATTATTAAATTTTCTTATTCTTCTTCCAACGTTCCATATCGACCACTTGTTAACCACTCTTTGTGATGTGTATGTGATCCAAGTCTAAGAGCGATTCTACGTTGTGCCAGTTATGCGCCCACAAGTAGGCCCGCACATCCGACTTTTTCGACGCTTTTATTTACTAGGTAGCTTCCCTAGGCCTATACGTCAGTCGCCTATTAAAACATGCCTTATAATTCACAGTGTTACTATTCTTTGCTCCACTTGTGAGCCCAGGCTGCACACTGGCATATACTGAATGTATAATTGTTCATTTCTTTTTAATACCCAATGATAAGTATATTCATAATGGAGAATGCTTATTGGAAAAGTATTAGAGAATAGTTACTACAAGTTAATCTATGTGAAAGGAGAATGGTATTCAGTCCAAGAGCTAGCTAGTTAAATGTGATTAAACAAAACAAATCGAAAGACAAGCACAGTTGTAGCTAGTTAATGTGGCAGACCATTGACAGACAGTCATAATGGTAGCTAGTTAATGTGACAGACCATTGACAGACAGTCATAATGGTAGCTAGTTAATGTGAAAGACCATTGACAGACAGGCACAGTTGTAGCTAGTCGGTGTGACAGAAGATCAACAGACAAGCACAGGTGTAGCTAGTCAGTATGACAGAAGATCAACAGACAAGCACAGGTGTAGCAAGTCAGTGTGACAGAAGATCAACAGACAAGCACAGTTGTAGCAAGTCAGTGTGACAGAAGATCAACAGACAAGCACAGTTGTAGCTAGTCAGTGTGACAGAAGATCAACAGACAGGCACAGTGTAGCTAGTCGTGTGACAGAAGATCAACAGACAGACACAGCTGTAGCTAGAAAGTGGGACAGAAGATCAACAGACAGGCACATTAAATAAATAAAATATTAAGTACACAATCCTAAACACAGTCTGACATAAGAGACAAGATTGGCCACATTAAAGCAAAGAGAACATACGAACCAGCATGTATGATCACGTAATAGATAGAGAGAGAAATATATGAACGTATATGACATAAATACAGATACGACTAAATGGATAGATGTGTGTATCAATTGTTCATTGTTTATTTGAGGATCATCTTCATCGCACATCTGGACATGTTCATAATTGATCCGATCTCCTCCTAAGCATGTATCTCAATGTGTTCAAGCTAACAACTCCCGTTCTGTGTTGATTGATGTATCTACTGGGTTTCTCTCGTAGTTTTCCCGTCTTGTCGCACCTATCGGTATGCACAACTTGCGCAACGGAGATAGAGAATGCCCTTTATCTTCGTCGTTGAAATCTTCAGAGCGTACGTTTTCTCTGAGCGCGTTGATGATGTCGCTTCTGTCCATAGAAGACCCATTTCAATTGTAGCATTGCTTTTGTATCAATGTGTATCAATGTGTATCAATTAACAGGTATATGATCGGTAAAGTAGGCAAACAGGCAGATTTTACATTTATAGACTGACAAATAAACAAACACACAGATAGGTAAGCAAGTGGTTCCTAGTAAGTATGTAGATACGTAGCTAGATATTAAGAAGGTATAAGTAGTTGGTGGGTAAGGAGGTAGGTAACATGACGTTGGTAAAAGTTATGTAGCAGGAAATTAGGTAGTAGGTAGGTAGATAGAAATGCAAACATGTAGGTAGGTGTGTAACTAAGTAGGTAGGTGTGTAACTAAGTCGGTAGGTGTGTAACTAAGAGGTAGGTGTAACTAAGTAGGTAGGTGTGTAACTAAGTAGGTAGGTGTGTAACTAAGTAGGTAGGTGTGTAACTAAGTAGGTAGGTGTGTAACTAAGTAGGTAGGTGTGTAACTAAGTAGGTAGGTGTGTAACTAAGTAGGTAGGTGTGTAACTAAGTAGGTAGGTGTGTAACTAAGTAGGTAGGTGTGTAACTAAGTAGGTAGGTGTGTAACTAAGTAGGTAGGTGTGTAACTAAGTAGGTAGGTGTGTAACTAAGTAGGTAGGTGTGTAACTAAGTAGGTAGGTGTGTAACTAAGTAGGTAGGTGTGTAACTAAGTAGGTAGTTGTGTAACTAAGTAGGTAGGTGTGTAACTAAGTAGGTAGGTGTGTAACTAAGTAGGTAGGTGTGTAACTAAGTAGGTAGGTGTGTAACTAAGTAGGTAGGTGTGTAACTAAGTAGGTAGGTTTGTAACTAAGTAGGTAGGTGTGTAACTAAGTAGGTAGGTGTGTAACTAAGTAGGTAGGTGTGTAACTAAGTAGGTAGGTGTGTAACTAAGTAGGTAGGTGTGTAACTAAGTAGGTAGGTGTGTAACTAAGTAGGTAGGTGTGTAACTAAGTAGGTAGGTGTGTAACTAAGTAGGTAGGTGTGTAACTAAGTAGGTGAGGTGTGTAACTAAGTAGGTAGGTGGTAACTAAGTAGGTAGGTGTGTAACTAAGTAGGTAGGTGTGTAACTAAGTAGGTAGGTGTGTAACTAAGTAGGTAGGTGTGTAACTAAGTAGGTAGGTGTGTAACTAAGTAGGTAGGTGTGTAACTAAGTAGGTAGGTGTGTAACTAAGTAGGTAGGTGTGTAACTAAGTAGGTAGGTGTGTAACTAAGTAGGTAGGTGTGCAACTAAGTAGGTAGGTGTGTAACTAAGTAGGTAGGTGTGTAACTAAGTAGGTAGGTGTGTAACTAAGTAGGTAGGTGTGTAACTAAGTAGGTAGGGGGAAAGCTGATGCGTACGTAAACGGGTATGTAGTTAGAGAACTAGGTAGGCAGGTAAACATGTGTGTGTGTGTAGGCAAGCAGGTATGTAGGTATTGAAGTAGGTAGATAGAGCTGTAGGTTGGTAGAAAGGCATATATTAATGTATTTGGTTGGTAGTTAAGTAGGTAGGTAGGTATGAAGGTAGGACGGTAAGTAGTTTGGCGGGCGGGCATGCAGGCAGGTAGGTAGGTAGGTAGGTGGGCCGGTAGGCAGATAGGTAGGTAGGTAGGTACGTAGGTGGGAGAGCGAGCGAGCAACATGCAGATAAGTGGGTGGGTGGATGGGTGAGTGGGGGGACGGGCAGATAGGTAGGAAGGTAAGAAGGTGGGTGGGTAGGTAGAAAGGTGGATAGGTGGATAGGTACGTAGGTAAGTAGGTAAGTAGACAGGTAGGCAGTAAGGCAGTTAGGCAGTTAGACAGGCATGCAGGCAGGTAGGTAAGTAGGTAGGTAAGTAAGTAGGTAGGTAGGTAGGTAGGTAGGTCGATAGGTAGGCAGGTAGGTAGGTTTGTAGGTATATAGGAGGGTGATGGGTGGGTAGGCAGGTAGGTAGGTGTGTAGAAAGTCAGTCAGGTCACTGTTTTACATGAAGATACAGTGAACAGAAAAGTGTATACTGCTCTATAATAAATCCTCACTTGAGAAATACAAAAAATACATGAATACTCTTACCTTTCTTGGTGCCATACTCTGATAATTATATCCAAGCAAGTCAGATGAAGTTAAATCGCATGCAGTGCCAACAAAATCCTTCGAATCTCCAGTAGACGTTGTAGTAGCTGTTCTGTCTGTGATTCCATCATCATGAAAATGGCCACCATCCACCGTATGATTCATAAATCCACGACTGACTTCTGAATTGTTGGATAATGTATCCATAGCGTAGCTGTAGTTTTCTACTGATGAGGAAAAGGATACACCTTTGCTGCTGGAAGATTTGACCAAGTGGGGCGATGATAATGATGTCGTGCCCCAGGAGACTCCAGACTTTAGTAATGGACATGCTCCAGTAGTGCCGGCTCCTGAGGTAGCCGTGCCACCACTTCCTGAAGCTGTCCCTCTTCCTCTCCCCCGTCTCATACTGGCCCTGTTCTTCCGTATCGTTCCTTTGCGTGTTAACATCATGGAGCCGGATTTTCCAACAAGTGTGGACGGAAGAAACTAGATGACAAAACACGTACTCCAGTTTGATTCTGATAACAGTACGTGTCAACGAAAAGTTTCAGCTGCCAACAGGAAAATATAGAAGGCAAGCACTGCAGATGTTTGAGTCAAACTAATCTTGCAAACTAATGCTAGAACCAGGAACATGAATTCTTCGTGTCTTGTTTTTACTTATCTCAGTAACGATTCAACACAGTATTATGTGTTATTTGTTCATGCATTTATCTGTAAATATTTCATGTGAAGTTTATTGAATGTGTAAATTCACTGACTAAATGTGCATGTCAATGACGTCATCAAATTGTGATCACAATGGAATCATCTTCTGTACAGAAACTTTCACTGGAAAATGTATGAATGACTTGCACATGATCCTTTTAAATAAACAATTATTCACCACAATACGGTATCCTTTCTGAGAATTATGTCAACAACAACAACAAATAATGCTTGCGTCAGCAAATATGGTATAATATTGAACAAACAATATAATAATCTTAATTAAAGTAGCATTCCCACAAGAATAGAATAGGAGGGGGGATGGAGGATGGAGGAAACAGAAGGAATGAAACAGGAGAAATGAAACAGGAGGGAGGCAACAGGAGGGAGGAAACAGGATGGTAGAAACAGAAGGAAGGAAACAGGAGAAATGAAACAGGAGGGAGGCAACAGGAGGGATGAAACAGGAGGAATGAAATAGGAGGGAGGAAACAGGAGGGAGGAAACAGGAGGGATGAAACAGGAGGGAGGAAACAGGAGGGATGAAACAGGAGGGATGAAACAGGAGGGATGAAACAGGAGGGATGAAACAGGAGGGATGAAACAGGAGGGATGAAACAGGAGGGATGAAACAGGAGGGAGGAAACAGGAGGGAGGAAACAGGAGGAATGAAATAGGAGGGAGGAAACAGGAGGGAGGAAACACGAGGAAGGAAATAGGAGGGAGGAAAAAGGAGGGAGGAAACAGGAGAGAGGAAACATTAGGGAGGAAACAGAAGGAATGAAACAGGAGGGATGAAACAAGAGGGAGGAAACAGAAGAAATTAAACAGTAGGGATGAGACAGGATGGACGAACAGGAGTGACGAAACAGGAGAGATTAAACAAAAGGGATGAAACAGGAGGGGGGTGAAACTGGGTGGGGTGTGATTAAACAGGGGGAGGAAACAGGAGGAATGAAACAGAAGGGATCAAACAGGAGGGATCAAACAGGAGGGATCAAACAGGGGAGGGAATGAAACAGGAGAGATAAAACAGAAGTGATGAAACAGGGGGAGGCTGATACAACAGAACGTTTTGAGAACTGATGATTTTAAACGGATGTAACTGTTTTGAGATCAGCTGGAAAATGTTATCATAACCAACATGTTCTAATTTAACTTCTTGTGGATCAAACACTTGTGGGTCACACTATATGGCTTTGGGTTGTCGCCTTTTTTCAACGACCCACACTAAAGGGCTTTTAAATTCTAAAAATAAAAGGCTTGTGAAAACATGGCATTTGTCCTGGTCCACTAGGATTTCATGATTAGTTAAGGGATGCCATATAGTATATTGTGATAGTAACTAAGTGATATGAATATTCCGTAGTTCTAGGTCAGCTTGAGCCACAGATTCTCGGTGTACACACTCTACACGGTTGAACTACATGAAACTCTTCCCCTTCACTTGAAGATCTAAATTTCAACTACCTCTGAAGTCGGAGTTTAGTTTCCCTGAATGGCAAGGTATACTGGTGATAAGTAACACATACCATCACGCAAAAGTCAGTCATGGGCGATATATTAGGCATCATGACTACGCCGACATAACAGGCGAACGAAAAAAGTGATGACTAGTTGACAGTTCGCCATAACGAATGCAGATCACACACGCACATACTAATATATGTCATTTCTTTATCATTCAGAATCAGATTATAATTACTATGTTTATTATTGATCTCATCATCAGGTGCCGTGCCGACTAGCGTAGGCGATCATGGATCTCCACAAATCTCTGTCGCTGGTGTTTGCTATCAACTCAGATGTTGACACTCTACCGTGCCATGAAGACAGGCTATCAAAAATTTTCTCTCTCTGTCTTTCTTTGTCTCGTCTACCCTCGATTTTACCGGTTTTCACAATGTGTTCTACTTGTTATTATTGATCTAGTTTTGTTTAATCAGTTCTAGTAAATGATGCATGACATTCACCAGCTAATGGTATTGCATTATGTAAAGTATGTATACACTGTATTGTATTATGTCATTCGTATACCATAAGCATAGAAGAGACCATAAGCATAGCAGAGACCATAAGCAGAGAAGAGACCATAAGCATAGCAGAGACCATAAGCAGAGAAGAGACCATAAGCATAGAAGAGAACATAAGCATAGAAGAGAACATAAGCAGAGAAGATAACATAAGTAGAGAGGAGAACATAAGCATAGAAGAGAACATAAGCATAGAAGAGAACATAAGCAGAGAAGAGAACATAAGCATAGAAGAGAACATAAGCAGAGAAGAGAACATAAGTAGAGAAGAGAACATAAGCAGAGAAGAGATCATACGTAGAGAAGAGAACATAAGCAGAGAAGAGAACATAAGCAGAGAAGAGAACATAAGCGAGAAGAAAACATAAGCAGAGAAGAGAACATAAGCAGAGAAGAGAACATAAGCAGAGAACATAAGCAGAGAAGAGAACATAAGCAGAGAACATAAGCATAGAAGAGAACATAAGCATAGAAGAGAACATAAGCATAGAAGAGAACATAAGCAGAGAAGAGAACATAAGCAGAGAAGAGATCATACGTAGAGAAGAGAACATAAGCAGAGAAGAGAACATAAGCAGAGAAGAGAACATAAGCAGAGAAGAGAACATAAGCAGAGAAGAGAACATAAGCAGAGAAGAGAACATAAGCGAGAAGAGAACATAAGCAGAGACCATAAGCAGAGAAGAGAACATAAGCAGAGAAGAGAACATAAGCAGAGAACATAAGCAGAGAAGAGAACATAAGCAGAGACCATAAGCAGAGAAGAGAACATAAGCAGAGACCATAAGCATAGAAGAGAACATAAGCATAGAAGAGACCATAAGCATAGAAGAGACCATAAGTAGAGAAGAGACCATAAGCATAGAAGAGACCATAAGCATAGAAGAGACCATAAGCAGAGAAGAGAACATAAGCATAGAAGAGACCATAAGCATAGAAGAGACCATAAGCAGAGAAGAGATCATAAGCATAGAAGAGAACATAAGCATAGAAGAGAACATAAGCATAGAAGAGAACATAAGCAGAGACCATAAGCAGAGACCATAAGCAGAGAAGAGAACATAAGCAGAGACCATAAGCAGAGAAGAGAACATAAGCAGAGAAGAGAACATAAGTAGAGAGAGAACATAAGCATAGAAGAGAACATAAGCATAGAAGAGAACATAAGTAGAGAAGAGAACATAAGCAGAGAAGAGAACATAAGCATAGAAGAGAACATAAAGCATAGAAGAGAACATAAGCAGAGAAGAGAACATAAGCAGAGAAGAACATAAGCAGGAAACCATAAGCATAGAAGAGAACATAAGCATAGAAGAGAACATAAGCATAGAAGAGAACATAAGCATAGAAGAGAACATAAGCATAGAAGAGAACATAAGCATAGAAGAGAACATAAGCAGAGAACATAAGCAGAGAAGAGAACATAAGCAGAGAAGAGAACATAAGCAGAGAACATAAGCAGAGAAGAGAACATAAGCATAGAAGTGAACATAAGCATAGAAGAGAACATAAGCATAGAAGAGAACATAAGCAGAGAAGAGAACATAAGCAGAGACCATAAGCATAGAAGAGAACATAAGCATAGAAGAGAACATAAGCATAGAAGAGAACATAAGCATAGAAGAGAACATAAGCAGAGAAGAGAACATAAGCATAGAAGAGAACATAAGCATAGAAGAGAACATAAGCATAGAAGAGAACATAAGCAGAGAAGAGAACATAAGCAGAGAAGAGAACATAAGCAGAGAAGAGAACATAAGCATAGAAGAAAACATAAGCATAGAAGAGAACATAAGCAGAGAAGAGAACATAAGCAGAGAAGAGAACATAAGCAGAGAACATAAGCAGAGAAGAGAACATAAGCAGAGAAGAGAACATAAGCAGAGAAGAGAACATAAGCATAGAAGAGAACATAAGCATAGAAGAGAACATAAGCAGAAGAGAGAACATAAGCAGAAGAGAACATAAGCAGAGAAGAGAACATAAGCAGAGAAGAGAACATAAGCAGAGAAGAGATCATACGTAGAGAAGAGAACATAAGCAGAGAAGAGAACATAAGCAGAGAAGAGAACATAAGCAGAGAAGAGAACATAAGCAGAGAGAGAACATAAGCAGAGAAGAGAACATAAGCAGAGAACATAAGCAGAGAAGAGAACATAAGCAGAGAAGAGAACATAAGCAGAGAACATAAGCAGAGAAGAGAACATAAGCAGAGACCATAAGCAGAGAAGAGAACATAAGCAGAGACCATAAGCATAGAAGAGAACATAAGCATAGAAGAGAACATAAGTAGAGAAGAGAACATAATCAGAGAACATAAGCATAGAAGAGAACATAAGCATAGAAGAGAACATAAGCATAGAAGAGAACATAAGCATAGAAGAGAACATAAGCAGAGAACATAAGCAGAGAAGAGATCATAAGCAGAGAACATAAGCATAGAAGAGAACATAAGTAGAGAAGAGAACATAAGCATAGAAGAGAACACAAGCAGAGAACATAAGCAGAGAACATAAGCATAGAAGAGATCATAAGCATAGAAGAGAACATAAGTAGAGAACATAAGCATAGAAGAGAACATAAGTAGACAAGAGATCATAAGCATAGAAGAGAACATAAGCAGAGAACATAAGCATAGAAGAGAACATAAGTAGAGAAGAGAACATAAGTATAGAAGAGAACATAAGCATAGAAGAGAACATAAGCATAGAAGAGAACATAAGCATAGAAGAGAACATAAGCAGAGAAGAGAACATAAGCATAGAAGAGAACATAAGCATAGAAGAGAACATAAGCATAGAAGAGAACATAAGCATAGAAGAGAACATAAGCATAGAAGAGAACATAAGCAGAGAAGAGAACATAAGCATAGAAGAGAACATAAGCATAGACGAGAACATAAGTAGAGAAGAGAACATAAGCATAGAAGAGAACATAAGCATAGAAGAGAACATAAGCATAGAAGAGAACATAAGCATAGAAGAGAACATAAGCATAGAAGAGAACATAAGTAGAGAAGAGAACATAAGCATAGAAGAGATCATAAGCATAGAAGAGAACATAAGCAGAGAACATAAGCATAGAAGAGAACATAAGTAGAGAAGAGAACATAAGTATAGAAGAGAACATAAGCATAGAAGAGAACATAAGCATAGAAGAGAACATAAGCAGAGAGAGAACATAAGCATAGAAGAGAACATAAGCATAGAAGAGAACATAAGCATAGAAGAGAACATAAGCATAGAAGAGAACATAAGCAGAGAAGAGAACATAAGCATAGAAGAGAACATAAGCATAGAAGAGAACATAAGTAGAGAAGAGAACATAAGCATAGAAGAGAACATAAGCATAGAAGAGAACATAAGCATAGAAGAGAACATAAGCATAGAAGAGAACATAAGTAGAGAAGAGAACATAAGCAGAGAACATAAGCATAGAAGAGAACATAAGCATAGAAGAGAACATAAGCAGAGAACATAAGCATAGAAGAGAACATAAGCATAGAAGAGAACATAAGCAGAGAACATAAGCATAGAAGAGAACATAAGCATAGAAGAGAACATAAGCAGAGAACATAAGTAGAGAAGAGAACATATGCAGAGAAGAGAACATAAGTAGAGAAGAGAACATAAGCATAGAAGAGAACATAAGTAGAGAAGAGATCATACGCAGAGAAGAGAACATAAGTAGAGAACATAAGCATAGAAGAGAACATAAGTAGAGAACATAAGTAGAGAAGAGAACATAAGCATAGAAGAGATCATAAGCATAGAAGAGAACATAAGTAGAGAACATAAGTAGAGAAGAGAACATAAGCATAGAAGAGAACATAAGTAGAGAAGAGATCATAAGTAGAGAAGAGAACATAAGTAGAGAAGAGAACATAAGCATAGAAGAGAACATAAGTAGAGAACATAAGTAGAGAAGAGAACATAAGCATAGAAGAGAACATAAGCAGAGAAGAGAACATAAGCAGAGAAGAGAACATAAGTAGAGAAGAGATCATAAGCAGAGAAGAGAACATAAGTAGAGAACATAAGTAGAGAAGAGAACATAAGCAGAGAACATAAGTAGAGAACATAAGAAGAGAACATAAGAAGAGAACATAAGTAGAGAACATAAGAAGAGAACATAAGCAGAGAACATAAGCAGAGAACATAAGCAGAGAACATAAGAAGAGAACATAAGTAGAGAACATAAGTAGAGAAGAGAACATAAGCATAGAAGAGAACATAAGTAGAGAACATAAGTAGAGAAGAGAACATAAGTAGAGAACATAAGTAGAGAAGAGAACATAAGTAGAGAAGAGATCATAAGTAGAGAAGAGAACATAAGTAGAGAAGAGAACATAAGCAGAGAACATAAGCAGAGAACATAAGCATAGAAGAGAACATAAGCAGAGAACATAAGCAGAGAACATAAGCATAGAAGAGATCATAAGCAGAGAACATAAGCAGAGAACATAAGCATAGAAGAGAACATAAGCAGAGAACATAAGCATAGAAGAGAACATAACCAGAGAACATTAGCATAGAAGAGAACATAAGCAGAGAACATAAGCATAGAAGAGAACATAAGCAGAGAACATAAGCATAGAAGAGAACATAAGCATAGAAGAGAACATAAGCATAGAAGAGAACATAAGTAGAGAAGAGAACATAAGCAGAGAACATAAGCATAGAACATAAGCATAGAAGAGAATATAAGCATAGAAGAGAACATAAGTAGAGAAGAGAACATAAGCAGAGAACATAAGCATTGAACATAAGCATAGAAGAGAACATAAGCAGAGAACATAAGCATAGAAGAGAACATAAGTAGAGAACATAAGCATAGAAGAGAACATAAGCAGAGAACATAAGCATAGAAGAGAACATAAGAAGAGAACATAAGCAGAGAACATAAGCATAGAAGAGAACATAAGCATAGAAGAGAACATAAGTATAGAAGAGAACATAAGTAGAGAAGAGAACATAAGTAGAGAACATAAGCATAGAAGAGAACATAAGTATAGAAGAGAACATAAGTATAGAAGAGAACATAAGTAGAGAAGAGAACATAAGCATAGAAGAGAACATAAGCAGAGAACATAAGCAGAGAACATAAGCATAGAAGAGAACATAAGTATAGAAGAGAACATAAGCATAGAAGATAACATAAGTAGAGAAGAGAACATAAGCATAGAAGATAACATAAGCAGAGAAGAGAACATAAGTAGAGAAGAGAACATAAGCAGAGAAGAGAACATAAGCAGAAAGAGAACATAAGAGAAGAGAACATAAGTAGAGAAGAGAACATAAGCAGAGAACATAAGCATAGAAGAGAACATAAGCAGAGAAGAGAACATAAGCATAGAAAAGAACATAAGCAGAGAACATAAGTAGAAAGAGAACATAAGCAGAGAAGAGAACATAAGAGAGAAGAGAACATAAGTAGAGAAGAGAACATAAGCAGAGAACATAAGCAGAGAACATAAGCAGAGAAGAGAACATAAGCATAGAAGAGAACATAAGCAGAGAAGAGAACATAAGCATAGAAGAGAACATAACAGAGAACATAAGTAGAGAAGAGAACATAAGCAGAGAAGAGAACATAAGTAGAGAAGAGAACATAAGTAGAGAAGAGAACATAAGCAGAGAACATAAGCAGAGAACATAAGCAGAGAAGAGAACATAAGCAGAGAACATAAGTAGAGAAGAGAACATAAGCAGAGAACATAAGCAGAGAAGAGATCATAAGCAGAGAAGAGAACATAAGCAGAGAAGAGAACATAAGCAGAGAAGAGAACATAAGCATAGAAGAGAACATAAGCAGAGAAGAGATCATACGTAGAGAAGAAACCATAAGCAGAGAAGAGATCATACGTAGAGAAGAAACCATAAGCAGAGAAGAGACCATAAGCAGAGAAGAAACCATAAGCAGAGAAGAGAAGTATGTTTTCAACCCTTCTATTCGTTTTACTTCTCACATCTCCACTACTTGTGTCAACTTTCTTGACATTACTATCACCATACGCCTATCCACTATCACTACATCAGTATATTACAAGCCTACTGATGCACATAGTTTCTCCTTTATACTTCTTCCCATCCCGGGCTTGTCGTGACTCTTTGCCATTCTCGCAGCTCTTGCGCCTTCGTCGCTTTGTAGCGAGGACGATAATTTTCTTGAGAGAGCTCGAGATGCTTGATTTCTTTCGCAGCGCCTATACCGGAGAGGGTGCATGTCTCGGCTATGCATCGAGTTCAGAAATCACTCGCCAGCAGGCCCTCACCAGCCAGCATTGGACTACTAACTCTGACAGAGTAAAACTTATCTTAACTCTCCACCCCCATAGTTCACTGGTGAAAAATGTTTTATTCGTCATCTGTCTATCCTTAAGTCAGATCCTGAGACCCGTTCTGTCTTCTCCAACTATCCTTTGGTGGCTTACAGTCTGGACAGAAGTCTTAAGGATATGTTGGTACACAGTCGCCTTAAGTCCAATATACATACTCATTTTGGCACTGTCCAGTGTGGCCGTCGGTGTTGCAACACGTGTGCTTATGTGATACATACGCGTACTGTATTTTCCTTAACCACGTTTGTTATTGACGATGGTTTCACATGCGAGTCCCGTAATCTTATCTATGCCATTATCTGTAAGCGGTGTAACAAGGCTTATATCGGCGAGACAGGCAAGAGGCTCAGTGACCGATTCGCCCAACACTTGCGCGACATACGCCAATGCTATGTGACCCTGTAGCCACCCATTTCAATGATACTGGCCATTTAGAAGCTCACGATGTCCAGGTCACAGCCATCCGATCATGTTCCTCGGATGATCGCAGTCGATTTGCTCTGGAGAATCGGTTGATTTCAGTGTATGGTACCTTGCGACCACGTGGGCTCAACTCATTACATTCCTATGCTTCTTAGTACTTTCTCTTCCCATGCCTTGTAATCTATAAGGGTATATGTTGCATGTATTCAAGTTATATATTCACTAGATTTTTCATTGTTTCTCTTCCGTTCTATTTCTAGTTTTTATGCGTGTTTTTGTGTTACATTTATTTCGTTATTCGTTTTTATTCCCAGATTTTCATTAGAAACGTTTGTATTTGGTCGTCCATTTGGTTTTTAATGTGTCACTCCTGTTGTTCGTTTGCTTGATAAAGGCCTTTTGGTCGAAACGATGCTGTATTTTGTCATTATTTTTGTAATTTGTAAAACTACAGTACTTTGTGATTACGTGTTCACAGACAAGTACACAGACACGAGCAAATGGAACTTATTCTCAAACCTTGTAACGTAAAGTATCTGTGAGCAAGTACATAGACACGAGCAAATGAAACTTATTCTCCAACCTTGTAACGTCAAGTAGCTATGAGCAAGTACATAGACACGAGCAAATGAAACTTATTCTCCAACCTTGTAACGTCAAGTAGCTATGAGCAAGTACATAGACACAAGCAAATGAAACTTATTCTCCAACCTTGTAACGTCAAGTAGCTATGACGTTATGTACGTTATCTACAACATCATTTTGTTAAATGATTTAGAAACGGGAACAAAATTCCTCACTTGAAAGAACAATTGAACAAGCAAACACTGCCATCTACTCCAGCGTCTCTTAATCTGTAGTCAGCATATCAAGGGAAGGAAGAAGGGGGGCTTGACATTGTATTATGGGTCGTATAAAGCTTTCAAATAACGATATCATCTGTTACATAATAGATAATAGGAAAATATATATGTAACTAAACACAGAAATAATATAATTAAGGACAAATACTGCACAAGTTAATGTATTTAATTGTAATAAGTTTAGATAAATGGCGATAAACAAAGCTTCAGTTTGAATATAAACGGGTAAGGCAGTTGACCATGTGGCATCTGTGGCTTAGGGTATAGTGACTCGATATATTAACCCCGACGTTCTGAGTTCGAATCAGGCTGCGGACAATTTGGTTGCAAATTGTTTCGCATGGATTTTGCAAACGACGATGGTTCAGAAATCAATGGTAAACTACTGAACGGTAATAGTGCCTAAAAGATCACAAACAGCGTTGAAGAGCTGGGGTCGATTCGCAAAGTCAAGTAAAGGATATGCAATTATCTTAACTTAAGACAGGTGACAAACTATCAAAGCTAGACTGACCTCGAGTATGTCAATCAAAGATAAACTTTTCCTTCTAGATCACAAACTTCTAAAAGCACCAGATAGCTGGCCATTTAACCTAATATGGAAGAATACGGACCAGACATAATCGAAATATCTGATAGGACAGAATGAAAGATAGACATAAATTGTCTGTGGCCTGTGAAATGAGAGACAGCTACCTGATTAATGGTGTCGCAATAATACCTTGATCTATAGAAGAGAGAACCTCGGTAAGTAATTGGATGAGAAGGTCTTGCGAGGAAAGATGGAATAAATAACGTTCCGTTAAATTTCACTACAATATATTTTACACACCCCAGTAACAACCCAAGTGTACCTGATTCATACACCGCAGAGGGCAGTTTGGAAGCAGATTTGTTCCTATAGATTTTTACGAACATTAAAAATAGACCTTACCGTTCGGAAAAAATTGACAAACTACTGAACTTATAATTGGTACCTATAAAATCAACGACTCCTTTGCTGTGGGTGATGGCGATGTCTTGTAAAGGATATGACACGATAGTCATGTTCAATCATTATTTTTTTTATTCATTTTCAGAATGGATCGTGGCTATTATTGTTTTAGGTCATTCTCAGAATGGATCGTTGCTATTATTGTTTTAGGTCATTCTCAGAATGGATCGTTGCTATTATTGTTTTAGGTCATTCTCAGAATGGATCGTAGGCTGAATTTGAAACATAAACTTACTGATAACGATGGGATTAAAAAACAAAATAAAGTTTTAGAAAAGAATGTCTGTCGATTGACGTCAGACCCTGATGATGGGGTCAAAGGCGCAAGGAAGCGGCGCGCCAGGATTAGAGAGATGGCTCTAATCCCTGCTCTCACCTCCACGTGGTGACCCTGGTAACAGACGGTGGTTCCGGTCTGGCCAAGAGGGCAGGTGATGTGGGAGAGCTACTCTGGGGCAAGTAGAGATGCAAAGGTAGTCATGCTTGATGGGATCCGCCCGCAACACAGACGAGCGAACTCCCAGAGTGACTATTAATGTTCGTCTCTCCCGGTCGAAGGGAAAAGCTAGAACGACACATGTGGAACCTCGCGGGCGGAACTCGGAGCCCACGCATTCTCTCTCTTGTTGCATATTTCTTGAGCCGATGAGAATGCCGGGTGATGAGTTGGACAGCGCGTTGGTCCACATGGGTCAAAAGTTCGAATCAAAACCATCGAAGGGAGGTTGACCCGCGTGTGGCGAAATTCGGAGCCCAAGCACACTCTATTTAGCTACCACTCTAGAGCCGATGAGTGTACTGAGTGCCGAGTTGAACCTCAAGCTGGGTCACATATGTCAAAGCACTGGCCCCCATCACAGACATGGGGCATGACCTACAGCCATCGAAGAGACGTTGACCCGCGTGGGGCGAAATTCAGTGCCCAAGCATGCTCTCTCTTGCGTACTCTCTTGAGCCGATGAGTGTGCTGGGTGATGAGTTGAGTTGCACTTGGGCGACATGGGGCAAACTCGGTTTTGCTCCGTCGAAGTCGGACAGCCAAGTAGGAATTAACGTAAATGGTGAGGTAGGCACCAGGGCAGAGCGAGCGAGCATACGGACGTGCAAGGGTACGCCACATGTGGCGAAAAATGTGAGCACGGAAAAAGACGATAGTGACAGGGCATCAGAGCAGGGCTAGCACGCACGCTGGCAAAGTCATAGTGGGCCTCATAGAAGGGCAGGCCGGCACGGCAAGAGGGTGTGCGGCCCACCCACACGAGTAGAACAACTGGAAAGCCCAGCAGAGGTGAAACCAGTGCAAGCGAGGCAGCGGCAAGCGCGGCAGCAGCATGCGCGGCAGCAGCCAGCGCGGCAGAGGTAGGCAGGATGTGCGTCCCACCCAAATGTACAGAACAACTGGAAAGCCCAGCACAGGTAAAGCCAGTGCGCGTTTTCGCTCGCAGGGAACTACTGCTGCCTTGTAGTTGATTGGGGACAATCAAAGACTACCAGACCAAACCGTAAAAAAACCTAAACGGGCAGCAAACAAAGATGTTCATTAAAACGACCTTTTTTGCTGGGCAGATGGCGTTCATAAGCCTAGGAGGGCAGGCCGTCTAATAGTTGCTGCCGTGAAAGAAAATAGCAACCCACTGCCTTGTGGGTTTAGGCTGAGGACAGTTAAAGGCTAGCGGAGAACGAACCGCACACAATAGTTGGCTGAAATCGAACACCCCACCGAAGGATAAGCAACTGTGCTCAAATAGGTGCTGAAGGTTGGTGCACGTACATTACGTTCTGATGTTTGGCAGTTTATACGTCACAATAAGAATGATAAAAACTAGCATAGAACGATCGAAATAAGAAGAAGACCCTGACGATGAACAACTATTTCAATCAGGGTTGGCAACTAAAAATTGAGAAAATCGGCCAAACACTGGTTGGAAAAGGTCAAAATAACTATGAGAAAAAAACAGTGCTATTTCATACATCATAAGAAGGACTCCAAATCAAAGTCACCACTGAAACCAACACCATACACTTTATCAATAGATACGTGTTTGACCATATTAGGGGATGGAGTAAAATCCTTTGCAACATTTGTTAGATAAGAGCAGTTCTGTTCTTATTCTCACTATCGCCTCAAGAACTTGCAGCTGCGTTCTATTTCTAGCTTTTGTTTTGACTGATGATACAAGAGAGAATACCCTCGTAATAATAGCATCACTAACTGGAGTTATTAAGCAAGTCAGAGCAAAGATGGCAAGCTCTTTCAATGACTTGTGTTGAAGAACACCAACCCAAAACGTTACAATGTTGGTTAAAAACCCAGCTTTCTTAAATTGGACTTCTTCTTTCCAATCAACATAGATTATTTTTCTGTATTGTTCTTCTATTGCAATAAGCATGTTTTTTTAACAATACGAAATAAAACCAACAAAAACCACATTTACCAAATTTGCTCTGAAGAATTATACACATTTTTAGAGAAGAAAAAGTTTGCATATGAAAAAGGCTAACATCGGCCAAAAGGCCAAAAACTTTTTAAGCCAACCACTTTAAAAAGACAAAATTTCTCGAATCTGGCATTTAAAAGGTCAAATTGGCAACCCTGATCTCGGTGCGCGTTATTTTTACGATGGCAGGTGTGACATGAGAGAGAGAGAGAGAGAGAGAGAGAGAGAGAGAGAGAGAGAGAAGATGTGACACTGGATATAATATAATATAATATAATAATATCGTTTTAAAAAATGTGAACTTTAGAAAATGTTCAATATAAAGATGGACACTTAATTGACAAATGTGCAAACAAACTGATGAGCGCGTGTACTGATGATCGTGTCGTGCTGACAACAGCTGAAAGAATGGAGAAAGTGCTGAACATAATGAAAATGGAAGCAATTGAAATTTTATCACAGTACCGGAACTCGGGAAAGTAAAACGACATAAAAGTGGTCCCATTTGATGTTATTCATATTCCATCATAATGCACTAAATATGAGAAATAACTCGTAGTCGTCGGAGATACTTGAATCCTACAAAATATGACAGAAAGACGCGGTGGGAGAACTGGCCTAAACAATCAAAACTAGCATATAGATATACAAAAGGGATTTGATCACAATTAAATGGCCAAAAAATCTGATCAAAACAAAACAGTGGATGAAAAGTGAGTCTACAACTTTGGGCAGAAGATATACGGTACGAATTGTAAGGTCCACACACAAATATATGACAATCCAAGAGATGGTGGATATAGATTGCTGCTGTTTGAGGCAAGCGAATTACATTGGTTTTCACAGCAAACTCGAGCGGTAAAATAATCAAGGCGACCGACAAGTGGTGCATTTGCTGTAACAACGATTATCCTCGCAATAAAAACAATGTCAGTGACCATAATTTTGAGTTGGTTGGGTATAGAAAAGTAGACACAGGCATATATACTATGGGACACAGGCATGTATACTATGGGACACAGGCATATATACTATGGGACACAGGCATATATACTATGGGACACAGGCATGTATCTGAGGGACTCAACGAACATGTTCAAGAAAATTCAGTTTGGCTATTTGAAATGAAAATCGTGGCATATCCTTTACAGGACGTAGCCATTAACCACAGTAAACAAGTCGTTGATTTTCTAAGCACCACTTATACGTTCATTAATTTGCCATTGTTTTCTGAACAGTGAGGTCTATTTATTTTTACCTTTCGTAAAAATTCGACCGAAACGAATTTGCTTCCAAACTGCCTACCGCAGTGTTTGAACCAGGTATGCTTGGGTTCTGATCGAGCTCACTACCATTTAAGTTACATACGCTCATAGTTACATACGCTCATAGTTACATACGCTCATAGTTACATACGCTCATAGTTACATACGCTCATAGTTACATACGCTCATAGTTACATACGCTCATAGTTACATACGCTCATAGTTACATACGCTCATAGTTACATACGCTCATAGTTACATACGCTCATAGTTACAATAATAATAGCCGTCCATCGCAAGCGATGATGACGACAGCCTCAGACGCGTGTTGCTGCACCTCTCGGGTGTGTGCGGAGTTGACTGTAGAGTCCTATCCTAGAACACAGTCCCCTATCACAGGTGGGGTATACATGATCAAGGTTTGACATGTTGGTGTTGTGTGTTCTGTCTTTTCGCGCAGCTTGCTTTATCTGTGACTCAATATCACGACGATTCTCAGCTATGCGATTTCCTCTTGTGTTGTTACAGCGCCACATTTGTCGATCTTGCGTCAGGAATTCCCAGCACGTGGTGTCTATATCGAAGCATTTCAGAGACACTTTAAGAGTGTCTTTAAAGCGTTTTTCTGTCCACCAGCAGAACGTCTGCCCCTTCAAGTTCGCCATACATCAACTGTTTTGGGATGCGTTTATCAGGCATTCGATCAACGTGACCGGCCCATCTCACTTAGCCCTTCTGCAACGGTGTGTTAACGTTTGGGATCTGTGCTCTCATGAGGACATCGGTATTTAGAATTTTGTCCTGCCATTTTATTTTTAGTTGACGGCTTGTGTGGACATGGTTTAAGAATGCTACTTATGATATGAATATCTGGACATACTGACCACATCATAAATTATTCATATAAATTGTATGTACGTACTGGGGTCTTGAATGTGTGGAAGGCAATGCACGAGCAGATGGACTAGCTGATACAGCAGTGATCGAGGAAGGACTTGCAATAAACGTGTCCGACGTTATAAGTGACCTAAGACAGACATTTCGAATATATTCTATTTTTACAGACAGGTATTAATGCGCTTTAATGTCCAAAGTGACAGTGATGACCTTTAAACTTTACTAGGGTTAAACGACGTGTGATGATTAATCAACACAGAACAGAAGGGATCATTCACCTACTGCTGATGGAAAAGTTAAGAAGAAGAAGAATATCTTGAGCATTTATGAAATTGTTAGTGGAGCAATGAAGATGATACATACAAATCATTATTCATAAGCAACAATCCAGGCTATAAATCATTATTCATAAGCAACAATCCAGGCTATAAATCATTATTCATAAGCAACAATCAAGGCTATAAATCATTATTCATAAGCAACAATCCAGGCTATAATAAATGGCTGTTTATTTGCTATGTATTCGTCTCACGTTTCAAATGTACCATTAACATTACAAAATTGAGAAGTGTACTTTTGCAAGCCTCTGCCTGGGCAAAATTCATTTTAAAAAAATAAAACAATTCATACAAAATAGTTTAACTATCTTTCAAATTACAACGGTTACCCTTGCCGGTGCTACAGAGTCCACACACTTCCGCTAGGATCTTCCCGTGTAATAAAGACATAGGAGCACACATGGTTACTCAACAAAGTGCCATGATGATGGTCCTCTCAATCAATCAGACACAGGCTACAAGAATAGGTTAGTGAACAGTGCTGACCACCTGGACACAGAAGACATATTTGATGTGTAGCCAGTATGTCACTGACCATAGTGTGTTTCCATATTCAATACACTACACATCTTTCATTAAATAGATTCCCTGGTGGTGACACAATTAAACGAAAACGCATTTAAACATCGAATTCTCACGAGACGAAATTGTTAACAGCGGATATTCGTTGATCATTTCATTATGGAGGCAAAATATTGATTCCGAATTAGGATTAGCACAAACATGACCTTTCTTTACAGCAAGTTTGAGAAGCGTATTCTACAATCGGCTTTCCGGACGTCCATCAATCAGTATTAGGCTTCAGCCAGTAATAGTATATGAACGTTGGACTAATGAAACGTTGTAAGTCGATGAATATCTTATCTTGCGGTACAGTTAAGTTAAAATCTTATCAAAATATAAGCAGATGACGTTAAAGTGGAGAGTCTGACAGAATGGATAAGAACGCGGCTCCCATACAGGAGACTCGGGTTCAATCCATGGTACGAACAATGAGTTTTTATCTATCAGGGGCATAAAGAAAAGTTCTAACCTGCAAAATTTCTCGGCGACTGCAGTAGCCATACTTTCGTTACTGTCTGTATTACCACTATTTAGGGCGGTCTAGGACAAGTGGAATGTGAGTCTGAGGAATTTAATGTCCTCATAGCTAGTGCAGAAATCCCCCGACCTGTCCTACACCGCCCAAAAAGCGGTATTAAAGGCAGTAAATACAGTAGCAACGCAAATTTTACAAACTGAGTTACAACACACAAATATATACCACCAAACTGAGTTACAACACACAAATATATACCACCAAACACGACATTAAAGTTGAATGCATTTGAAAATAGATGTCTGCGAAAAATAATGAATATAAAATGGAACGAATTCAGGAGAAGTGATGAAATCAGAGACATGTCTGGTCAACCACTAGTGACAACTGTTATAAGAAAGAGAAGATGGAGATATGTTGGGCACACCTTGAGGAGAAATGATCAAAGAATATCAAAGCAGGCATTGAAGTTGGATGCAAAGGGTTCAAGAAAGAGAGGTCGACCTAAGGAGTCCCTGAAGCGAACTTTGCTGAGAAAGACAGGAAATATAGGTCTCAGTTCCATGGAGGAGATTGAGCGAGTTGCCCAGGATAGAGCGGTATGGATAAATTACTTGCAGGCCCTATGTAACGTATAACGGTACGAGAGGAATTATTATTATTATTATCAAACACGACATTATCTACACATAAAAAGTCACCGAAAGACAACAATTTCATAGACACGAAACAACTGTCAACAGAGATTTTATCCCAAAATTATTTTCAAATAGCTTTACAACACCGGAATGCTATAGATTATGGTAAACTCTTCAAGATGTAGATGACATATAGCTTTACAACAAAAGCATGCGATAGATTAGGATAAGCTATTAAAGATGTAGATAGCTTCTATTTATATTCTCCAGAGACGGAAATAAACTATTAACAAGAAAATATCAATTTGAAAAGAAAAGAAATAAAATGTTGAACATAAATTAATGGAAGCTGACAGTGCGTTCGCTTTTGGAATCGAATAAAGCAACATCAAAGAAAACAATGTTGGGGAGTTCAACTCAAGTGAATAACGACTTCTAGCAGTGAGAGAAGAAGAAACACTGTTGGGGAGTTCAACTCAAGTGAATAATGACTTCTAGCAGTGAGGGAAGAAGAAAACACTGTTGGGGAGTTCAACTCAAGTGAATAACGACTTCTAGCAGTGAGAGAAGAAGAAAACACTGTTGGGGAGTTCAACTCAAGTGAATAACGACTTCTAGCAGTGAGGGAAGAAGAAAACACTGTTGGGGAGTTCAACTCAAGTGAATAACGACTTCTAGCAGTGAGAGAAGAAGAAAACACTGTTGGGGAGTTCAACTCAAGTGAATAACGACTTCTAGAAGTGAGAGAAGAAGAAACACTGTTGATGCAAATGTTTGTCTATATCTGAAGTGAGAGAATGAGCTGGTCCTAATCTGGCATACTTGTCTGAACGTGAAGTGAGGGAGGAAGCAAATCTTTTCTACTGTATACTTTTGTCTACATGTGAAGTGAGAGAGGAAGCTGACCCCGACTACTGTATACTTTTGTCTACATGTGAAGTGAGAGAAGAAGCTATCCCTCGTACTGTATACTTTTGTCTACACGTGAAGTGAGAGAACAAGCTGACCCCGTCTACTGTATACTTTTGTCTACACGTGAAGTGAGAGAACAAACTGACCCCGTCTACTGTATACTTTTGTCTACACGTGAAGTGAGAGACTTTCCATTCCCTTCAGTCTGCAACGATTACAGGACATTTTCAATTTTCATGTCACTTACAAGACATTGCCCAGGTTACACTCATGTGTTTACTGAAACACTTCCTAGCTTTTGTCTGTGTACAGAACGGTTCCTGATAGCAGCAAATCGAAAGAAGAAATACTGACGTCTGTTACCTTGCAAATGTCTTAATGCTTCAGTAAACTTGAAAAATAATTAAGTCGCTCCTGGGTTCTGGCATCAAATACGATAGTGAATCGATCAATGCAAATGGAAATCTAACGATGGCATGGGAAAAGACACGGAAATGGAATCCATCACCTCAGCGGCAGCCATCATGGACAAAAATGGAAGTCAAAAAATATATATTTAATCTCTTCTGTGCTGCTCATTCAGTTCACAAAATACTCACGCCTGAATTCAAGAAATAAGTGAATCAACACAATTAAATGATTTGGTTTTTTTTTAAATGTCGGAAATGGATCGAGGCGATGAGGACATTTTTCTCATGAACAAACAATTCTTTCTTGGTGACTTGTGGATATTTTTGTATGGAATTATTATGTTGCATTCTGCATGTTTCATGAACTATCTTAGAACAGTCAGTGATACACATGTGTTTTATACTAACATTACAGTCAGTGATACACATGTGTTTTATATCTTTAGTACAGTCAGTGATATACATATGTTTTATATCTTTAGAATAGTCAGTGATACACATGTGTTTTATACTAACATTACAGTCAGTGATACACATGTGTTTTATATCTTTAGTACAGTCAGTGATATACATATGTTTTTCATATCATTAGTACAGTCAGTGATATACATATATTTATATCTTTAGTATAGTCAAGGATATACAAGTGTTTTATATCTTTAGTACAGTCAGTGTTATACATATGTTTTATATCTTTAGTATAGTCAGTGATATACATATGTTTTATATCTTTAGTATAGTCAGTGATATACATTTGTTTTATATCATTAGTACAGTCAGTGATATACATGTTTTATATCTTTAGTACAGTCAGTGATATACATGTTTTATATCGATAGTAGTCAGTGATACACATGTGTTTTATATCTTTAGTACAGTCAGTGTTATACATATGTTTTATATCATTAGTACAGTCAGTGATATACATATGTTTTATATCTTTAGTATAGTCAGTGATATACATATGTTTTATATCTTTAGTATAGTCAGTGATATACATTTGTTTTATATCATTAGTACAGTCAGTGATATACATGTTTTATATCTTTAGTACAGTCAGTGATACACATATGTTTTATATCTTTAGTACAGTCAGTGATACACATGTGTTTTATATCTTTAGTACAGTCAGTGATACACATGTGTTTTATATCTTTAGTACAGTCAGTGATACACATATGTTTTATATCTTTAGTACAGTCAGTGATACACATGTGTGTTATATCTTTAGTACAGTCAGTGATACACACGTGTTTTATATCTTTAGTACAGTCAGTGATACACATGTGTTTTATATCTTTAGTACAGTCAGTGATACACATGTGTTTTATATCTTTAGTATAGTCAGTGATACACATGTGTTTTATATCTTTAGTACAGTCAGTGATACACATGTGTTTTATATCTTTAGTATAGTCAGTGATACACATGTGTTTTATATCTTTAATATAGTCAGTGATACACATGTGTTTTATATCTTTAGTACAGTCAGTGATACACATGTGTTTTATATCTTTAGTACAGTCAGTGATACACATGTGTTTTATATCTTTAGTACAGTCAGTGATACACATGTGTTTTATATCTTTAATATAGTCAGTGATACACATATGTTTTATATCTTTAGTACAGTCAGTGATACACGTTGTTTATGTCACCTTTACAGTCAATGATATAGATGGTGTATTGTATCAGTACTATAATATATGATGTGTACATGGCCGTGCCGTGCTATGATACAGAGAGGCGGCCGCATCAGGCGACACCGTAAAGGGGGGGGTTGGGGGTGCGGCATAAGCAGCGAGATAAAAACCACAATTGAAAGTTATTTTTTAAATAAAATATTGAAAGGGCAGTATTTCGAGAACTTGCATCATACTGAGAAAATATACCGCACGACTCTGGCTGTGTAGTTCGATGTATTAAAGTACAGAAGATTTTGAATGTTGTGATAATATATCCCTACACATTTTCTTAATATTCATGTAAACGTACCGAAACCTTACAGACATGTCAGACTGAATTCAGAGAATAATAGCTCTAGAATGTTCGATGATCCCTACGCCATTGTATTTTCGGAATGGCGTTAACTTTCACATTTCAGATGAACAATGGAACGTTTTCCCCTTGACATCATGTATATCTATTTTCAGCACATTCTAAACGTTGGTAAATTTATGTCAGGAACAACTAGAGCTTGACATCGGTTAAGTTTGACGTAAGTAAACGTTAATTTTGACATCAGATGACATCAGGAACAACTTATGGTTAACTTTGATGTAAGTTGAAGATAGGTTTACTTCACACATTGTTCATTTGAGCATCATCGCACGTTGGACAGGTCTATCATTACTCCGATCTCACCCCAAACATGTATTTCAGTGTGTTTATACCACAGCCAACTCTAGATAACTAGGCCAGACAACTGACTCAGGGTTCCCTGACCTAGATCAGAAAAGGGGGCCGGAAAATATAGAGGTTTCATAGAACAATGCAAGCTTTTTTGCAATTTTACTCAATTCTGTGAGTCTAAGGTTATTTATTGGTGAAAAATATTAATAATATTGATATTCCTTATTGTTAAACTTAACTTGTTACGTAATATAACTTCGATTTAGCATTTTGTGTTGATTTTAAAGTGAATTCGTGTATATACACCAATACTGGAATGCGAGGTCACGTGGTGTAGTTGGGGTCTGATTTCCCATAATTCTTACCTGAATCCGAAGGCCCATAAGTTTATAGTTGGCTCTGGTTTAGACTAACAACTTCCGTTCTGTGCTGGTTGATGTATCTACTGGGTTTTCCTCTTGGCCACGCCTATCAGTGGCATAAGTTGTGCAACCGATATAGGGAATACCCTTTGCACCATGGTAACCCATGAACAACTAGGGGTGACGTCACTTAGTTGTGACAATACCAGATGTACCTTCCTCATCTCAAGTACCATGCCTGCCGGCGTAGGCGATTATGTCTCTCCACAACTCTCTCTGCTTGGTGCACGTAATCAGTTCTGACGTCGATCTAGTGTCAAACCATTATGTCAGGCCATCCAGCATCTTCTCCCTCTGTCTTCCACGATCTCTCCTTCCCTAAATTTTACATGTTGTTATCAAATGTTCTAAACCTTCTCTTCGCATTACCCGAAGAACCTTAATTGTCGAATTCTTATTCTTTTGATACGGTTTCTTTGTGTGCAGGTCTGATTTAAAACCACAT
The DNA here is from genome assembly GCA_020796225.1 of Arion vulgaris. Taxonomy (NCBI): domain Eukaryota; kingdom Metazoa; phylum Mollusca; class Gastropoda; order Stylommatophora; family Arionidae; genus Arion; species Arion vulgaris. The sequence continues at coordinate 21,562,638 of CM036766.1, read as the reverse complement.
TTGTTTTCTTCGCTGTCCATGTAATTTTCATCATTCTTTTGTAAAAACCACATCTCTGTGGCTTCCAATGATCGTATTGATTGTTTATTCATTGTCCATGATTCGCTGCCATACAGAAGTATTGGATAGGTCTTCAATATAGCACTGGGATATTCGTTTTTGCAGTGTCATTGGTAGTGGATTCACGCATAGTGTGTTTTTCATTTTCATAAAAGATGCTTTCGCTTGAGCTATTCAACTTCTAATCTCTAGTTTACATCTGCCACAACCTTCCTGCACGTTATATTAGACACACTGAAATGACGTCAGATATGTTCATTTCTACAGATCATACATTTGCACATTTTTTGTGTCTTGTCTGGGCAGCTGATGTAAGGAATGTCTTGTCTATACAGTTGATATGGGAAATGTCTTGTCTGAGCAGATGATATGAGGAATGTCTTGTCTGGGCAGCTGATATGGGAAATGTCTTGTCTAGGCAGCTGATATGGAGAATGTCTTGTCTGGGCAGCTGATATGGGAAATGTCTTGTCTGAACATTTGATATTGGAAATGTCTTGTCTGAGCAGCTGATATCGAAATGTTCCTTGCCTATTTTACACCCGCTCTCTATTCTATTGTTTTATTTGAAGAACAGATATGATTTGGTAACGCCCCATAAAAACGACATGTCACCTGCGGAGAGTATTGCACCAAGGGAGAACTCAGTAGCTCCCACAACAATCTTTAAAAACTCTACAGAAAATCAAATGATAGGACAAATTGTTACAATTTTTTAATATAAACATGTCATCATGAGCACATGATCAGCTGTTCGACACAATCCTTTTCCCCACATTATGTTACCAGTGCCAAACCTGGTCACTGACAACAAATGATAGAAGAAAGAAAACTAGTCACGACAGAGATAAAGTGTCTACGCAGAATGCTGGGGGTAACAAGAGGAGACCGGTTGAGAAATGAAGACATCAGGAAAAAAGTAGGTACAACATCAGTACTGAACATCACAAAACAACAAATTAGATGGTTCGACCACATAAGTAGATTACCAACAACAGACAGTGCACCTCAAAGAGCAATGCTGCTCCGATACAATGGGTACAAAGCAAAAGTCCAGACACGCAAAAGGTGGACCTCGAAGATAACAGAGGCAACGAAAGACACTAGGAAGCGCACACATGGGCTCGTACTAGAAATCTCTTATCCTGACACTGTGAGACAAGACATGAGTGGAGAAAATAAAGCAAGAAAGTACTCTATCCAATTACTTTACTTTTGCTCGGAATATCTTCCTTATATAACCTAATTTGACGGCAGTAAATCATTGACAATAAAAGAAGTTCGACGGAAGCAATCAACGTTGAAATACTTGCGTAATTACAAAGAGAAATCCAGAAATTGGAGAAAGTCACTCACCAACAAATAACAGTACTGTCAAAAACATCATTATATTTCAACAAATTATTCCAACCACTGAAAGTAAGTTTGACTTGTACAAGAGTCTGGGGTAAGATACGGAGTGAAGACGTCTGCGTCGAATTATTCTTGCATTTACTCCGGAAGAACTTGTAAAGTGACTAGTTTTTCACTAATGGCTTTACGGCAGAGGATCTCAAACTTTTTCAGCTGGCACCCCCTTTGAAGATGAGGCAAGACTCCAAAGCTCATTTATTGCTCATTCTTCCCGACCGAATTAACTGTTTTAAACAAAAAATACAGCTATCCTTACTGTCGGTAGTACCGCTTTTTCCTTCTTCCCGACCGAATTAACTGTTTTAAACAAAAAATACAGCTATCCTTACTGCCGGTAGTACCGCTTTTTAAGGCAGTGTATGACAGGTAGGACGAGAGACTGAAGGAATTTAATGTCTGCATGGCTAGTGCAGTAGTCGTAAAACTGTTGAGGTTATTATTTTATTTTATGTTCACATCACAAAGAAATACTTGGTCTTACTGTGAATTAAACACAGGTCTCCAGAATTGGTGCAGCGCTCTAACTCATTCGGCCACACGTTCCTCTCAATTAATTGCAAATCTCAAAAAAGCATACAAATAAAAAATGTCTCTCAATCTAAGCTGTTTAACAGCCCTGTCTCCTAAACACAATAACATCGACAGTTAGAAATGTAAACATTTTTGTTAAAACTACTTTTTTTTAAAATGAAATTTGAGAAAAATGTCAACAAGTGCCAGAATCAATATTGTTCTTGGTTAATTATTTCAAGAAATTTAGAACTTAGTTTTAATGAGAAAATATAATTTAACTTGTAAAACAAGTTTGCATAAAAATTTAGTATTAAAACACAAAATCCGCAACATTTGTATAAGGTGTCATGTCTCGACTGATAGTACCTCACGCCTCCCAGGTTGAGAGTCACTGTTCTACATCCTTAGTAGTTCTAAAGGTCATCTTGCACTTTCCGCTGGATATGAACAAGACCATGATCGAAAGTGACGAAGAAAAACACCCGCTACTTTGTTGGATCGTATTGTTGTAATTTAGTTTTATTTGTATTTAGACTGTCGTAAAATATAAATAATTACTGTAATAAAAGTAACTAATAATAATAAAAGTAAAATGAAATTGACAGGAATCAATGAAAATTATATCAAATCCTCGTCAGTACAACACAAGTTTATATGTCTTAGCCTCGCAGACGACACAAATTGATAAAAATAGCCATTAGGTCTACTCAATACCACTTCTACTTTTCTTGCTCTTCCCACTTTCTGCTTGTGTCGTGATACGTGGGACTGGTTTCAACTCACCGAAAGCGTGAAAAACGTGTCTGCTCTACAAGTTTTGTTATTTTCGAACATTTTAGAAAGAACAAAGAGTTGACAATTGAAAAAGTCTAATATGAACCAGAAAAATGATGTGGAGAAATACAAATGGAGCACGACAGTATATATGATGCTCGTCCATCACGGGTGATGATGACCACACATTTTCATCCAAGGGAATGTAGTTGCGTTATGTTTGTATGTGTGTGCGTAGATGACTAGTGAGCCCGATACGGGCTTGAAATGTTCTGTACAGTGTGGGCAAGGTATACTTGCACTTGTGGGAAGTTTTACTGCCTTTTTATTTTTACATTTTGTTCCATCCGTGCTGTTCTACCTGCCACGTAGGCAGAGGGACCGTGTCGAAGAAGTGTGTACCAGGCTGATCTGTCTTGAGCAACATGACAGTATAAATACACTAAACAGAAAAGCACAGGCCACAGTCTTCAGACTTAGAACAGGACACTGCAGTCACAGAGCACACCTCCATAGAATGGGTATCAGGGATTCGGCTGCCTGCACCTGTGGAGCATCAAAGCAGTCCCCAGAGCACATCCTGCAAGACTGAGAATGGCCAAATCGTGAGCCTCAAAGCAGAATAGAATCAAGCAGCTTCTACAAAAGACCAAGACTAAACGATGAATGGTATGCAGCAGTTCCACACTGGGTACGGTGAAGACCTCAAACGCACCGCCCTATTTATGACACATACCGGAGTAGTCGCATAGCAGTTCTTCTGAATAATAAGAATGTATCACAACTCAAGAGTGCCTATTCAAACTCCGCGGCAGGCAAGTTTGGAAGCAAAGTCGTTCTCTTGAATTTTTCGAACGGTAAAACAGACCTACCGTTCAGAAAGCAATGACAAACTATTGAACGAATAAGTTTACCTGTTCATTTTTCAATCTCAAGGTATTACTGTATTTACAATTACTATATTTACTATTCACTGTGGTTGATGGCTACGTCCTTTGGGATATGCTACAATTTTCATACAAGAACACTAATGATGTTAACGAGAATCAAGCGTGGCATGTCGTGGATGGCCCAGGCTGAGAGAACAATTGGCCAGGTGACTACGGTTGCGACTCTACCAAAAGGGGAAGAATGGATCCCAACAGATGGTAGCATGACAACTATCTCAACGTTATCATTACTCTTGGAAGAGAATATAGAGATTGGGGCAACATGAAGGCTGATCTCGCAGTTAAGCAGCTGATAGAAGATAATGCAAGGGATGATGATGTTGTTGTATATACCGATGGGCCGGTTCAACGTGGTGAAAAATCAGGCTGGGGTTTCTTGGCTAATGCGCATGGTAGGGTTGTTGCAGAGCGAAGTGGGGCATACAGGACAACTACTTCTAGTATGAGGATGGAGGTTGAGGCCGTTACTGCTGCCCTCCATTGGATTTCTGGGACTTCATTTACTGGGGCAGTTGTTGTATCTGACTCTCAGTCGATGCTTCACAAGATCCAGAAGGGCAGGTTTCGGTATGAGTGGATGTCGTCTATAGAAGTTTCTAACCTCCAGCGGCTTACGTGGATATACTGTACTGGGCATGCGGGTGTTTACGGTAATGAGAGAGCGGACAGGCTTGAATCAACAGCATCGATTGTTGGGGATTGAAGATGGATAAGGGGATATTCTTCGGTCTCTTCGCGACTCTCTGTTGGATGAGGACACTAAAATCGATGTTGAATCGATCAAGCGATATAAACAGTTGGATTACCCGTCTGTTCAAGTCGACTTCTCGAGAGTAGAGTGGAGATGTGTTTAATCAGAGCTGAATCATCAGTATGCATACTCTTCGATATCTGTTAGGAAACTGACACCTACTGGGTCTGCCCGAGCGCAATGACCCGTGTATAACCAATTACCAATAGCCAATAATAACAATGTTCAAAACTATTAGTTAGCAAATGGCAATGAGTTGGAACAACTCAAATTCATCAGATATGCTATTTTCATGGTGCAGTTGATGAGAAGAATTAAGAGGACAGAACAACTATTGTATAAGAACGTAAAATAGCTAGGCACAACTACACGTTTCTTGAAAAGAAAGACAAGAACTTGACTGTTTCTGCGATATGCATACTCAGGTGTGAAATGCTGCGCAAAGAGGGTTAAACATCATATTATCATTGTTGTCTAGTAGGACTTTCTACTAGGTTCCAGCACTGAAAACTAGCGATCACAGATTGCGGGAAAGCGATTCAGGACACAGAGTCTTTTGGAAGATTAGCCTGTTAGGCTGAAAGACAAGAGAAAAAGCAAAAACTCATGAAGTTGTTACATAAACAGAATCGAACATCTGGAAGATTAAAAGGATATTAATTGCCTGGTTCATGATAGGACAGCAAGCAGATATATTTTCAAGGGTATCCATTTACATGAGAACATTACACAGATAGAGAAATGCCGAACACTTAGAGTTCTGGAAAGATAACTGCTAGATAAGTCTTACAAAATGTAAATTGTCCTTAAACCAACATTATCTTATGAATGTCATGGAGACAACTTTAGTTGCAAAGGCCTAACATTAGCATTTCATTTTAGTGAGATCAAAATGTACAGTTGGTATATAGACCATCAACATATAGATCAAATCTTTGTATGTCACTGAACCAACAAAGCAAGTCTTGTACTATCAGAACATCACATAAGAAAATTTGTCACAGTAAGACGCATCACATAGCAACTTGTCAAGAAGATAAATCACCATAAATCAATTGCCAAGTAATGTCTCAACATCACCATAAGTCAAGTCTTGTCACAGTAATTTACTAACATCAATAAGAATCAAGTCTGTAAAAAGTAGACATCACATAGATTAAAGACTTGTCACAGTAAGTCTACAACATCACCATAGGGAACAAAGTCTATACAGTAATGTCTACTGACATCACATAAATCAAAGTCTTGTCACGTATGTTACGAACATCACCATAAGATCAAAGTCTTGTCACAGAATGTCACAACATCACCATAAATCAAATCTTGTCACAGTAATGCTATGAACATCACCATAAGATCAAAGAATTTTATAAGTAAGTCTAAACATCACGCATAGATCAAAAATCTTGCAAGTAATTCTAGAAAATAGCAAAGATCAAGAATCTTGTCACAGTAAGTCTACTGAATCACCATAAGATCAAAGTCTTGTCACAGTAAGTTATGACATCACCAAGATCAAAGCTTGTCACAGAAGTCTACTGACATCAACATGAAATCAAAGATCTTGTCAAGTATGTCTATGAACATCAACCCTAAACAAAGACTGCACAGAAGCTACTCCCAAAAAACACATCAAATCTGTCACAGAATGTCTACGAAGCATCAACATATAGATCAAATCTGTCACATAATGTCTCTACCATACATAAGATCAAAGTCTTGCCAGTAATGTCACTGACCTAAACAACAATAAGATCGAGAATCTGACTTGTCTATGACCATCAGCAATCAAGTCTGACCACAGAAGCTACTCCAAGATGAGGAAGTCTGTCACAGAATTTTCTACTGAAACATAGATCAAAGTTGTACAGTAAGACGGATACTGATCAAAGTCGATAGCAGTAGCCTACTGACCACACTAGAAAATATTCTGACCATAGCATGAGAAAAGCTTCCAGTAATGTCTACGGCCATCAGCAAGCAGCTTCCCAAATGCTGACATCAGCAAGATCAAAGTCTTTTCAAGTAATATCTACGCCATCAACAGTTGAGTCAAAGTCGACTATCAAATCCTGGACACATGAGTCAAATCTTGTCATTATCTAGACCATCAACAGGTAGACTAGATATCACATTTTACATTGTGAAATGAATTTCTGCCTACTTTCTCTCTAATCTTTAAACAGACCTAATGCACGACATGATAATAGATAATTATAACTCACCTGAATAGATTTTGCCATCACACACAAAATGGTTGGATGTTAAAAAATTGTAGTTGTAGGAGGGTCAGGAACAGAAAATGAGTATCGATACATTTCCGCACTTCCTTCTATATGCACACTGACTCCATTGGAAATAGAGACAGGAAGAAAACTCAAGGCAATCAAATGAAATCTTTTGCAGACACGAGAGACAAGTCAAATAGTCAAAATAGAAGAAAAAGGCCCACAGAAGATAGAATGAAACATACAGAACTTTCAGTTAGATGATAGAAAGATTATTTAGATTTAAACAATGTTGAACATAACTGACAAGAGACAAGAATAATAAATAGTTGCGTTAAAAGTACAAATAGATATTGACGATTACATCAGAAATATCAACTGAATATCAGTCATTCAAGAATGTTTCAAAAACAAGTAATGCGGAGAGCATTTTAAAAAATAAAGAATAAATAAGAAACAGGTAAACAAAATCTAATATAGAATAGATAAAACAAAATAGGGAATAAGGAAATGGCGGCTCGTGATGTTTTTAAGAGCAACACATTTCAGGAAAACAAATGAGGTATATTTTAATCCATTCTTTCTCACATTATTTGTTACACGATTGCCAAACCTGGACGCTGACAACAAATGATAAGAAACTAGTCACAGAGATGAAGTGTCTACGCAGAATGCTGGGTGTAACAAGAAGAGACCAGTTGAGAAATGAAGACATCAGGAAAAAGTGGGTACAACATCAGTACTAGACTTCATCAAGAAACAACAAATTAAATGGTTCGGTCACGTAAGCAGATTACCATCAGACAGTGCACCTCAAAGAGCAATGCTGCTCCGATACAATGGGTACAAAGCAAAGGCCGGCCACGCAAAAGATGGACCTCAGAGATAACAGAGGCGACGAAAGAGACTATACGAAGCGCATACTAGGGCCCGTTTTAGAAATCTCTTCCTGACCTGACGCTGTGAGGCATACAGGATTCGAGAAAGAAAGAAAGAAAGATATAAGCAGTTTGGAGTTACCCGTTGTTCAAGTCGAACTGGATGCCTGAGAGGTAGAGTGAGAGATGTGTTTAATCAAGAGCTACAGAAACCATCAGTATGCATACTCTTCGATATCTGTTGAGGGAAACTGAGCACCTATGGGTCTGCCCGGAGCGCAATGACGTCAGTTTAGTAACCAATAACCAATAGCCAATAATAACAATGTTCATTCATATTTACTATTCAGTTCAGAAAAATGGCAATGAGTTGGATTCATTTTTCAACGTTCAGAATTCAACAGTGGTACTTTCTATGTCTATTTTCATGGTGCAGTTGATGGTAGAAGGAGATGAAGAGGACAGAACAACTATTGTATTGATAGAATTAAAAGCTGCTCAGGGCACAACTTCACGTTTCTTGAAAAGTTAAAGACAAGGAACTGTGACTGTTTTCTGCGATGATGTCTCTATTGTGACATGGCTGCGACAAAAACGGATTATGAACCGTCCTATATTATCACTTAGTTGCCTAGTAGGACTTTTCTATAGGTTCCAGCACGTGGGAAAACTAGCTGATGACAGAGTTGCGTGGAAAGCGATGTTGCGCAAGGACACAGAGTCTTTTGAGAAGAGACTTATGTACGAGCTGAAAGACAAGAGAGAAAAGCGAAAACTCAGAAGTTGTTACAGTAAAACACTGCAATTGACATCTGTAACGATGAAAAAGGCCATATATAATTGCCTGGTTCATGCATATGAAACAGCAAGCAAATGTATGAATTCTAACAATTGTGTTGATATCCTATTTACATGGAGAACATTTCCACAGATAAGAGGTCAATGCCTGGTGACTACTGTAGAGTTCTGAGAAAGATAACTGCTAGATAAGTCTTACAAAATGTAGAACTGTCCATTGAAACCAACATTATCTTCATGAATGTCTGTGAGGTACACTTTAGTTTGTAAAGGCTCAGTAACATTAGCATTGTCATTATTTGTTGAGATCAAAATCTTGTCACAGTTGTGTATATAGACCATCAACATGATAAGATCAAAGTCTTGCCATAGTAATGTCTACTGAACATCAGCATGAGATCAAAGTCTTGTCACAGTAATGTCTACAGAACATCAACATAAGATCAAAGTCTTGTCACAGTAATGTCTACTGGCCATCAACATAAGATCAAAGTCTTGTCACAGTAATGTCTACTGACCATCAACATAAGATAAAAGTCTTGTCACAGTAATGTCTACTGACCATCAGCATGAGATCAAAGTCTTGCCACAGTAATGTCTACTGGCCATCAGCATGAGATGAAAGTCTAGTCACAGTAATGTCTACTGGCCATCAGCATGAGATCAAAGTCTTGTCACAGTAATGTCTACTGACCATCAGCATGAGATCAAAGTCTTGCCACAGTATTATCTACTGATCATCAACATGAGATCAAAGTCTTGTCACAGTAATGTCTACTGGCCATCAGCATGAGATCAAAGTCTTGTCACAGTAATGTCTACTGAACATCAGCATGAGAATATCAAAGTCTTGTCACAGTAATGTCTACTGAACATCAACAAGAGGTAGACTAGATATACACATTTTACATTGTAGACAAATGGAATTTCTGCCTACTTTCTCTTCTCAATCTTTAAACAGACCAAATGCAGCGACAAAATGATAATAGATAATGAATATAACTCTACCCTGATATAGATTTTGCCATCTACACAGCAAAATGGTTGGAATGTTAGAGAGAAATTGTAGATATGAGATAGAGGGAGGGGCAAGAAACAGAAAATGAGATATCTGATGACATTTCAGCGCGACTTCCTTCTATAATGGAAAACACCACGTGACATCAGTGGATAATAGAGACAGGGGGGAAAAAAATCAAGGCAATGGCAAAGACAATCTTTTACGACACCAGAGACAATGTAACAAATATAGTAAAATAGAAGAAACAGCAAGCCTACAGGAAGATAGAATGAAAACAAGCAAAGCTTACAGTTAAGATTGATATAAAGTGTTGCATTTACAACAAGGTTTAGAAAACATAACTGACATTAGTAGAACAAAAGAAACTAATAAAATAGTTGGGTTAAATAGTTACAAATAGATATTGACGATTACATAACAAAAGGAAATATACAACTTGAATTTATCAGTCATTCAAGAAAATTGTTTTCAGAAATACAAGTAATGCAGGAGACGCATAATTTAGAAAAAAAAAGATAAAAGATTTTTGTTAAATACAGAAAACAGGTAAACAAAATACTAAGAGTATAGGAAATAGATAAAACAAGAAAAGGAATATAGGGAACCAGTGGCGGCTCGTGATCGTTTTTTTGTGGGCCAGACAACATTTTCGGGAAAATCATAGTTTTGTGTTAGGTTATATTTTAATCCATTACATAATAAATACACGTTACACATTATTTTTGTTGGGGCACGGACCCTCTGGTCCTTAATGACGAGCCGCCACTGTAGGGAACACGTAAATAAGAGACTAAGAATACAGGTGACAGGTAAACAAAAGACAGGGAATATAGGGAAAAGGTAAACAAGGCACTAAGAATATAGGGAACACGTAAATAAGAGACAATGAATTGAGGTACCAGGTAAACTAGAGACGTAAACAAGAGGGACGAAAACTGGATATGTGTAAAAAAGAAAAAGAAGAAAAGAAAACTAAAGAAATGGATAAAGCGACACACAGCTAAAATAGCATACGCATAAAAGAAAATGCTTATAGATAACAGGTAAAATAGCATACAGATCAAAGAAAACGCATACAGATACAGATAAAATAGCTTACGGATCAAAGACTAACATTGCAGACGAATATTCAAATATATCGAGCCTTAGGAATATATATATGGCTTAGAAACATGGACAGTCTACTCAAGACACGTGAGAATACTTAATATCTTTCACCTTCGATGTCTACGCAAGATTATGAACATCAGGTGGTACGACAAGATAACCGTCTCTGAAGTACTGCAACGTGCAAACCTGCCTTCCATCATGGGCATGCTCAGCAGTAGACGACTAAGATGGTTGGGGCATGTGACAAGAATGGAAACTTGTCGCATACCAAAACAAATGTTGTTCTGTGAACTTTCGGAGGAAGAGGCCCTTGGCAGACCACTGCTCAGAAATAGAGATATCTGCAAAGTCTCAATGAAAAACTTTTCTATAGGTCCCAGCACATTGGAAAAACTAGCTGATGACAGAGTTGTGTGGAAAACCAAATTGCGAAAGGGCGCAGAGTCTTTTGAGAAGAGACTTATGTATGATCTGAACGACAAGAGAGAAATGCGAACACTCAGAAGTTGTCACAGTAAAACACTTGCCAATTCACCGTCTGTAAAGATGAAAAAGGCCATATATAGATGAAAGAAAATGCATGTAGATAACAGGTAAAATAGCATACAAATCAAACAAAATGCATGTACTATAAGAAAAGGCTAAAACCAGACCATAGAACAACAACAAAAGCAATAAAACAAGAGAATAATTAAAAAAGAGACAACTATATAGATGTAAGAGAGATGTAACACGCGACAAAATAATACAAGAGAGAGAGAGAGAGAGAGAGAGAGAGATAAGACTAGTACACATTGCAAGCATGTTGAAGAAATGCCAGGGATTAACTCAAGTGCAAGAAACATAAATACCCAAGGATATGAAGATGAGAAAGTGACATTAGTTGAGAACAAATAGAAGCTGTTAGATTTGCAAGACAAAGTAAACAAGAGAAGTAAAATATATGGACAGACATCAATATCAAATGTATTTAAATTATGGTAATAAGCGAACAGTGAGCGTCTGTAGCTCAACCGGTAGTGAGCTCTATTACAACCCAAGCGTACCTGGTTCAAACTCCGCGGTGGGTACGTTTGGAAGCAAATTCGTTTCCGTGGAATTTTTACAAACTGTAAAAATAGACCTCACCGTTCAGAAAGTAATGGCAAACTACCTAACGTATAAGTGTTCGCTTGGAAAATCAACGAATCGTTTACTGTGGTTGGTGGCTACTTCCTGTATAGGATATGACACGGTTTACATTTTCAATAAGCGAACCATTGAAAGAGAGAAAAGAAAATTCCAGCATACAAATTGTGTGTAAGATAATATATCAAGCTTTGTTTATCTGGAAAATATATTAACAGATGATAAAGAAAAGGGTAAAAAGAAGATAAGAAAACAATATGAACGAACAAGAATAGATTTAACAGAATGAGATATATAGTAACGTCCACGCGAGTAACAAGAACTGACAATTATTATGTGTTATATACACAAGGCATGATTCTATAGACTGTATGGGTAAACAATGCACTTTTTTCTATTGTGTTTCTCTATGTGAATGATGGAATTGGTTAAGCATAGCTCTTGCCGTTAAGCGTAGGGATGGGAGCTTTAATTTGCATTCCAGGACCAGATAGCCGCTCTTGCTGTGTTGTATCCGTGTTTATTTAGTGTGGTCTTGATGTTGTCAATCCATCTATTTCTTGATCTACCCTTGGCTCTAGTACCTGATCTCTTTTATTGTATGCTGTTATTGGTGGTTGGTTGTATTCCATTCTCATTAAATGTCCAAATAGTGTATTTGTTTTCTTTCAGTGTATTCGGTGGATGAAGTTATGCCACTCTGATTCTGATGTCCTCGTATAGTTAGTTAATTGCATATCCTTTACGGGACTTTGCGAATCAACCCCAGCTTTTAACGCTGTTTCTGATTTTTCTAGGCGTTATTACGTTCAGTAGTTTGCCATTGCTTTCTGAACGGGTGGTGCCATCGTCCTTTTGTAAAAATCCACGCGAAACAATTTACAACCAAATTGTCCGCAGCGTGATTCGAACTCAGAACGTCAGGGTTAATAGATCGAGTCACTATCCCTAAGCCACAGACGTCACCAATATAATATTACAATATAAATACTGCTGGAAAACAAAATCGAGATTTTGCAAGTTTGTGGATACACTGTAGATTCGCAATAATAATATCATGAAATAAGAGCAAAACTAAGCAAAAAGTTGATGTAACAAATATGAAATTGAAAGAGAATAGATCAAAGAAAATTAAAGTGCGCACCTCGCATTCTAAAGGTACTCGGTTTTTCCCCCACATGAAGCAATCAGGATACTTTTTCTGATATTCTGAATCTCAATGTAGGTGAGATCAAGTTTCTAGTCCTATCCGAAATGAACCCTTTGCAGTTTGAAATAGAATATTATATGCCTCTTTCGTCTTTAAAGACGGTCAATTGGCGTTTTCCTGTGACAACTTCTGAGTTTTGGCTTGTCTCTTTTGTCTTTCAGCTCATCATTAAGTTGTGTCCGAGCTGAAAGCACTGATAAAATGTCCTTTTCATTTGTGCCTAGCCTGGGAAGCTGATATGGGGAATGTACCTTGCCCATTTTGCACAAACCCTCTCTTCCCTACCGTTTAATCCAAAGAAAGACAAAGTCCATACGCTTGGGCACAAACCCCTCTCTTCCCTACCGTTTAATCCAAAAGGAAGACAGAAGTCCATACGTTTGGAATCAAGCCAGGGTTTGCTGAGGATGCCAGAAGATGGAATGGAATACACACACAACCATCACCTGCCTTACGGTCCCTCCCTCCGGATTTGTGGTCAAGGTTTACTCCTCTGGCCCTCTGCATAACCATGCTGACCCACAGTGGGGATTTTCTATTAGGGTTTACTTCTCTAGCCTTTAGCTCTCCCGAACCCAACTCCACAAGGTGGTTCAAGGTTCAAGGCTTAACAGAATATATACAGTGGGTAAATAGAATATAGTATGTTGTATAATCGCTCCCGTGCAATTTTATTAAAATAGTAAAAATGATATTTCTACAAACATGTTTACCCCCTCAAAATTACATAGTCAATTCTTGTCGGTGCTACGGTGGTTGTGCCCTTCCGCTGAGGTTATCTTGTATAAGACAGAGATCGGAGCACACATGGTTAGTCATCGAGGTGGAAACGATGGTGATCCTATCAATCAATCAAACAATCAATCAATAAGTTAGACAATTATTGTATAATGGTCAAATATATCAATAAAAACATTGTTTTGAAAATCATACTGTAAATGATTTCTAATCAGGCATGTACATACAGAAACCTTATCAAAGTAATAAAGCAGGCATGTCCATACAGAAACTTTATCAAAATAATAAATCAGGCTTGTACACAGATCGTATCAAAATAATAAGAATCAGACAATCAAGGTTCTTCTGGCATGTAATGCGAAGAGGAGGTTAAAATATTAGGGACAACAGGTAAAATTCAGGAAGGAGAGATCGTGGAAGACAGAGTGAGAAGGTGTTGGATGTTCTGACATCTTGGTTCGAGAAAAGATCGACGTCAGAACTTATTAGCTACATGACGGAGAGAGAGTTGTGGAGATATATGATCGCATACGCCAGCAGGCAAGGCACTTGATTGATTGATTGATTGATTGATTGATTGATTGATTGATTGATTGATTGAAAATGACATGTGAGGGAAAGTGAACAAGATAAAGACACAGGTATACGTGGGAATGAAATATCAAGAAGTGAACAACATACCTATCTTAGTGCACTACAAGACAAGGAACAACATGTATTGGAATCCAGCACAATATAACTTCAATGTTGAGACAGCACAAGATGATGATGATAAACAAGCAATCTTGCACACACAAAAAGCAACACGATCAAATACTAATTCCTGTGAAATTAATAATGACAAATTATTTTAAATATCTCTAGAGCACTTGATAAGTTTAAGATACATAAAATGCTAAACGTCGACTTCTATTCTCAATGAGTAATGGAATATTTCAGTGTTATAATCGTTAAACAGTGCAATAAAAGAGAGATATTTGTGTCTGGAATAAAGGAGAAATAGTGTGGCAGAAACACAGATACTACTGATAAGAGTTCATCACGAAATGTTAATTGACTGCCTCCAGTCAAATGTTTGGGTAAAAGGACAACAGAATATTCGTGTTCTAGGCTAGGAGCAAGTAACAGCGATGGATATTGCCAAAATTGTTAATCAAATTTTGACATTGAGAAAAAAAAAAATCCAATAAGAACGAGTACTGTTGTTTTGCATATTTGATATCTAGTCCAGTTCTGTGACGTCACTGAAAGTGCTATATACCAGACATTACAAGCGAACACGGTCTCTGTGGCTGAGTGTTTAAGCCCTTGGTCATGCGAGTCGAAGGTGGTGGGTTAGAATCCGGACAGCGGCTTTCTGTTCACGAGTGCATTTTTTTTCCAGAGACCACTAGGATTATTGCCGGAGCTACGGAGTTTGTGCTTTGTGCAACACTCTCTGCAGGTGGCGTGCCATTTCTGCGGAGAGGGACCAAGCCATAGGGTAAAACCCGGTGCAATGAAGTCAGTCCTTCGGCTTAAAACCCTTTAAACAAATGGTAAATGAAACACGCAGATTGTGATGACAACAATAAACAGTTTGTTGAATATCTTTCTTTCAAAGAAATAACAGTTTGATTGAAATATCTTTCTGTTCATAAAGACAACAAGAATGTATACAAGTATAGGAGCCAGATGTAATTTCAAAGTATAGTGCATAGCAATTGAAGATAGTGCAGTAGCAATGTGAAGATGTGAAGATAGTGCAGTAGCAATGTGAAGATAGTGCAGTAGCAATGTGAAGATAGTGCAGTAGCAATGTGAAGATAGTGCAGTAGCAATGTGAGATGTAAGATAGTGCAGTAGCATGTGAAGATAGTGCAGTAGCATGTGAAGATAGTTCAGTAGCAATGTGAAGATAGTGCAGTAGTAATGTGAAGATAGTACAATAACAATGTGAAGATAGTGCAGTAGCATGGTGAAGATGTGAAGATAGTGCAGTAGCAATGTGAAGATGTGAAGATAGTGCATAGCAATGTAAAGATAGTGCAGTAGCAATGTGAAGATGTGAAGATAGTGCAGTAGCAATGTGAAGATAGTGCAGTAACAATGTGAAGATGTGAAGATAGTGCAGTAGCAATGAGAGGATAGTGCAGTAACAATGTGAAGATGTGAAGATAGTGCAGTAGCAATGTGAAGATAGTGCAGTAGCAAGGTGAAGATGTGAAGATAGTGCAGTAACAATGTGAAGATGTGAAGATAGTGCAGTAACAATGTGAAGATGTGAAGATAGTGCAGTAGCAATGTGAAGATAGTGCAGTAGCAATGTGAAGATGTGAAGATAGTGCAGTAACAATGTGAAGATGTGAAGATAGTGCAGTAGCAATGTGAAGATAGTGCAGTAGCAATGTGAAGATGTGAAGATAGTGCAGTAGAAATGTGAAGATAGTGCAGTAGCAATGTGAAGATAGTGCAGTAGCTATGTGAAGATAGTTCAGTAGCAATGTGAAGATAGTTCGGCAATGTGAAGATATGCAGGCAATGTGAAGATGTGAAGATAGTGCAGTAGCAATGTGAAGATAGTGCAGTAGCAATGTGAAGATAGTGCAGTAGCAATGTGAAGATGTGAAGATAGTGCAGTAGCAATGTGAAGATAGTGCAGTAGCAATGTGAAGATAGTGCAGTAGCAATGTGAAGATGTGAAGATAGTGCAGTAGCTATGTGAAGATAGTGCAGTAGCTATGTGAAGATAGTTCAGTAGCAATGTGAAGATAGTGCAGTAGCAATGTGAAGATAGTGCAGTAGCAATGTGAAGATAGTGCAGTAGCAATGTGAAGATAGTGCAGTAGCAATGTGAGATAGTGCATAGCAATGTGAAGATGTGAAGATAGTCAGTAGCTTGTGAAGATAGTTCAGTAGCAATGTGAAGATAGTGCAGTAGCAATGTGAAGATAGTGCAGTAGCAATAGGAAGATAGTGCAGTAGCAATGTGAAGATAGTGCAGTAACAATGTGAAGATAGTGCAGTAGTAATGTGAAGATAGTACAATAACAATGTGAAGATAGTGCAGTACAAGTGAAGATGTGAAGATAGTGCAGTAACAATGTGAAGATGTGAAGATAGTGCAAGCAATCTGAAGATGTGAAGATAGTGCAGTAACAATGTGAAGATGTGAGATAGTGCTATGCAATGTAAGATAGTGTAGTAGCAATGAGAGGATAGTGCAGTAAAAATGTGAAGATGTGAGATAGTGCAGTAGCAAGGTGAAGATTGAAGATAGTGCAGTAACAATGTGAAGATGTGAAGATAGTGCAGTAACAATGTGAAGATGTGAACCTCATGGTGCTAGAACTTATTATGGGGATTTGACAGGTATCTTTGACGTAGTGATCAATACGTTTGCTTTGCATTCTCAGTGATGTTGGTTCGAATCAGCACCGCGTCTCGTTCACTGTTGGATGTTTTCCTAAGATCCCTAAGACTGTTGCTGGAGTTATTGAGTTTGTGTTTTGTGCAACATTCTCGGCAGGCGGCGTGCCGTTTCGCTGAAAGGACCAAGACATATGAAAAACCCAGTGCAATGAAGATATATATATATATATATATAGTCTTTGACGTCCTGTTTGACACATATGTCTTCAACAAAGATGTATATTGTTGCTGCTCTCATTCCTTTCTACCAACAGTTTTCCCACACTTACTTACTTACTTAATCCGTCTGCCTAGTGACACATGGGGCTTCAGAAAGGACTTTCCATGCTCTCCTGTCGCGTGCAACCTTCAGCGCATAGCCCACGTCAGAGATGCGGTGTCAGTTCCTCTTCCATCATGCGCCTCCATGTTGTCCGTGGTCTGCCTTTCTTTCTCTTTCCCTCTGGTGTCCAAGTGAGGGCTATCCTTGCAGGCATTTCTTGTCTCATTCTCATAACATGTCGGAGCCATTTCCATCTTCTCTTTTTGAGTATGTCATTCATTGCCTCTTGTCTTGTGTCTTGGAGTAGTTGGTTATTGGATATTTTTACTGGCCAAAAGATTCCCAAGATTCTGCGAAGACAAGAGTGGTGGAAAACTGACAGCCTGCTAGTATCTCCTTTGGTCATCCTCCAACACTCCGATCCGTAGAGCAAAACTGGCAAAACAATGCTTTTATAGAGTTTAAGATTTGTGGTCCTATTGTAGATTTTGGACTTCCATACTGGTTTCATTCTGGCAAAAGCGGTTCTGGCCTTACTTAGACGTGATTTTATATCTTCCTCTGTGCCACCATTTAGTGTCAGTACGCTACCAAGATATGTAAACTAGTTTTCCCACACGTCATGCCACAATCTTTCAACTCTTTTTTCATAGTTCTTTTCCATGTTTCGTTTTTAGTGTCCATGTTTTTCCCCATCCGCTGTCCATCTAAGATCTGTCCTAGCCAATGTTCCACTGAAGTCTATCCTTCGCAGTAACTTTCTAAATTTTAATTTGAGAGGAGCAGTTCTTATCCTATTTCCACTACCTCTCTCCTCCAAACTCATCAAGTAGCCATTCTATGTAACTAAATGGCATTCTATTAATGATAAATATATTGTGGTTCGTGTTTAAACATGACATATGTCAATAACGTGATTCATTGATTCATACAAAATGACATCACTTCTTTAAGCAAATGTGTTGATTGAATCCAATACGAATGATCTGTTATGATAATTATGTCTTGCGCACTGTCTGAAAATATTTACAGGAAATGGCAAGATCTCTTTATTGCGTGTGCTGCCTCATCAAAGATATTTATAACATGTATTTATACAATATGGATTTCATTTTAACTGCCGACGTTTATTTTCAATAAGGAATTGTGTTTCTGTTTGGTTGATAGACACTAGTCAAATTCTCAGTTACTGCTTAGACGGTTGTTTTTTTCGGTGTCCGAGTAAGTATCAGAGTAAGCTACAACAGAACATCAGGAAAGAAGGCAAGAGGAAGACCACGAAAAAGATGGTTAGATGGCATAGCAGAATCCTGTAAAAGAGCAAAAATAACAATCACCCAAGCCACCAGAACAGCGCAAGACAAAAACAGAAAACCACGACACTGGGCAACAACCCGGTAGCAGTGTGACGACAAAAAAGAAGAAGAAGAAGAAGTATTTACATAAACAAATGCACAATGTTTGACTTCCTTTAATAGTGAAATAAAAGATGAACTACAATTTTAGCTGTAACAAAATTATGAATGACGTATAATCTAAGAGCCAGTAACAATCGGCATGCGTTATTGTAACTTTAGAGATAATTTGAAAATCAAACAAGTCTGCGGCTCACGATCAGACGGGACTGAAAATACAGGCGCATGCTGCGAGATTCGGTGGTTAATCTGTTAAGTAGAGACTAAATATCATCAACAATATAGAAGCCAGCATGAAAAAGATATTAGCGGGTTTCTGTGTGTCGAAGTGGTTAAAACGTTCGTCTTGCGTTCTGCGTGTTATGGGTACGAAACCAGATCGCGTCGTTCAGTTCACATCGGCATCTTTTTTCGGAAGATTCGAGCTTTGTGCAACACGCTCAGCAGGTGACTTGCCATTTCTGCGGAGAGAGACTCAGCCATGTGAGGACTTCCGGAGCAATTAAGTCAATTATTTAGCTTTATACCTCATTGTTTTAGAAATATATTAATATAAAAACAATAATAAACACAAAACAACTAAGCTTCACTAAGTTTTTACACACAGCCAAGATTGATGTATGAGGCGGAATGCAAACATCACTTGAGAAACAGAATCGAGGTTTCCAAAGTGCAAATAAAACACAAGTCACGATAATATCATAGAAGGAAAGACAAAATATTTGATGTACAACTAACTAGAAGAAAAGATTACTCAAATAAATCAAAGTGACACAAATAAGGTATTGTGATGACATTACACAACATGATGAATTGTTGAAGACCATATTGAAGTGGATAGTTGAGAGTAGAAACCAATGTGAGCTCATATTACTAACAGGAAAACATCAAGAGTTAAACAGGTACCAGATTGTCAGTGTGTACCATCAGGGCAGAAAACAGAATATACTGAAGATTCCTTGATACTAACTGATGATGTAGAGACAACACAAGGAGATGATGATGTTGTTGAGTATACAACTAATGTACTATATTTAACAAAGTTATTCTTCGTTTTCTTCTTGCGTTCGCTCACTAGGAATTCAGGCCTAGTCTGGGCGTCTGGTATGACGCTTCTGACTGATTTTTGCGCGTCGGCCTGCTTTCGTTTTTATCAGTGTGTCTTTTCCAACTTCAGAGGTATCTTCTTCTTTTTCGAACGCTCCATATCGAAAACTTGTCAACCACTCTGTGGGATTTGTATGTGATCTGAACCTAAGAGCGATTGTACGTTGTGCCAGTTATGCGTCTACAAGTAGGCTTGCACATCCGATTTCTGCTCTGCTTTTTATTTACTAGGGTAGCATCCTAGTGTCTACATTAGTCGCCTCTTACGACATGCATTGTAGGTTGCAGTGGTATTATTCTTTGCTTCCTTTCAGGTCCCGACACCACCGGGTGCAGAGGTATCAAAACTATGAAATCAGAACTCGTTAGATAAAAACGCTGGCAAACATATGTAGATATCAAGAAACGAGGTATATACAAATTTACTCCAAGGATAAAATCGTTTCTAGTCGTGTTGTCTTGAATGTTCCTTCTCATTTGCAGTGAGTCGGGGGTATGTAAAGCTACTATAAATTGTCTCTCGCCCGAAATCGGATGCCCGTGTCCTAAATGTGTAGAAGTCTATGCGTTTAGGGGCCTACCAAATCAATGTGCAACGTATACACGTTCTTGGCAAGATCAAACATATCACAAAGAGTGATTAAAGTTGGTCGTAAAGAACGAACGCAAAGAAGAAGAAGAAATTGTCACTGTGTCAACTGTGCCCTGAATGATTTTTTGACAGACTGAATGATCAACTGAATGCTCAAGCTGGCTGGATTCTAGCTGGAGCTGGCGTAGGTACCACATTCGAGCTGAGCACCTCAGTTACGATTATATTTCAAAATCGACAAGAATATTCTAGTTTTCGGCAGCTCGGATAAACATCATGAATATAATTTTAAAGTTTATTGCAAATGTTCATCATCCTTATCAAATTACCAGATCATCGCCGTAACAACGACGGGTGAGCTAAAGGAGCTGAATTCAAATAGGGACAGCTTTTATTTGAAAATGTCCGCCTGCCCAGCGTGTTCGTAGCGCGTTGGACTGCGTGTGACAAGCCCTCTGTGAGTGCGGGTTCAATTCAACGGGTTGGCAGAAAAAGCTCCAGATTTCCCAGAGTTACGGTGTTCGTGGAACCCAACCGAAGGGTTACGATGTCCATGGCACCAGCAGAAGAGCTGAAAGCTCAAGTGCTTCTGGATCGAAAAAATACTTTAAAAAAATGTTTCAGAGGAATCCTGCTCATATTTTGGCACATCCCGATAGCATGTGAAGTGTTTCTAGAACGAACAAATTGTGCATCATTGGAAGTCATCATCAGCTGGCCGAAACTGGAGGTGGGTTGGATATTATAGTGTATGCTGGTAGGGTTATTGGCTATGACATATTTCAGATAGATAGTGGATGAATAAAGAAAGCCGGATGTCCAAACTGAAACATGGAGAAGAACTATAGAAAGAGAGTTGACAGATTGTGACCATGACATGGAAACAGTTAATAGAAAGAGAGTTGACAGATTGTGACCTGACATGGAAAACAGTTAATAGAAAGAGAGTTGACAGATTGTGACCAGACATGGAAAACAGTTAATAGAAAGAGAGTTGACAGATTGTGACCAGACATGGAAAACAGTTAATAGAAAGAGAGTTGACAGATTGTGACCAGACATGGAAAACAGTTAATAGAAAGAGAGTTGACAGATTGTGACCTGACATGGAAAACAGTTAATAGAAAGAGAGTTGACAGATTGTGACCTGACATGGAAAACAGTTAATAGAAAGAGAGTTGACAGATTGTGACCTGACATGGAAAACAGTTAATAGAAAGAGAGTTGACAGATTGTGACCTGACATGGAAAACAGTTAATAGAAAGAGAGTTGACAGATTGTGACCTGACATGGAAAACAGTTAATAGAAAGAGAGTTGACAGATTGTGACCTGACATGGAAAACAGTTAATAGAAAGCGAGAGTAACAGATTGTGACTCTGACATGAAAACAGTTAATAGAAAGAGAGTTGACAGATTTGACCTGACATGGAAAACAGTTAATAGAGAAGAAGTATAATGTACCTAACATGGAAAACAGTTAATTAAAGAGAGTTGACAGATTTAGACCTGACATAGAAAAAGTATAGAACAAGAGATGAATCACTGAAGAGAGGAAAACAGGAGAAGATTTAGGACAGTGAGCGCGAGAACTTAACGTGTCTGCTGCATTGAAGTTAGTTGTATTGATGAACTTGTTCAATGTTGACGTGTATTGATGAACTTGTTCAATGTGTGACGTTGTATTGATGAACTTGTTCAATGTGACGTTGATTGATGAACTTGTTCAATGTGTGACGTTGTATTGATGAACTTGTTCAATGTGTGACGTTGCATTGATGAACTTGTTCAATGTGAGAGAATATCGATAAAAAGAACTTAACTTACAGCATTTTTCAAATTGCATTTGGCCCCTCGCCGATGCTACGAAGTTCGTGCACTGCAGTTGAGATCGTCCTGCGTAAAATAGAGATCGGAGCACACATGGTTAATTCCTACAGTGCAATGATGCTGGTCCAATCAATTAATCGTTTTCTATTAAATATTTCTCAACGATACTCCACTTAATTCCTCCTCCCACTTCAATGAATGCTCTGTTATTGGTAGCTTCCATTGTTAGAACAACATAACACCTGAATGTTGGATTCCATGTCAATTGATCTGAGCAATGCAACTAAAGCAATGCAACTAAAGCAATGCATTCTTTGATTCTACAATTCAATCTTTTCGTGCACGATGCAAACTTTGTACCACATCTTGTCTTCCATTATTAATGATGTTCGTATTGTTTAGTTCTTCGTCTCAGACATGACACAACACTCCAGTTGTTATTTATAGTGCACTCTAGTGTACTCTAGTGCACGTACTGTCAGGTTTATCCAAATGTTATTTCACTCCAGTATGGAATCATTTAGTACAGACAAACTCCAATTTAAAGAAGATAAGAGGAATGGCACTTTGCATGAACAACATAAAATTTAAATATCAAAGGTTAGATATGTTGAGATTGAGAACGAGTGAGTATTGTGTGTCGTAATCTTCTTCTTCTCGTTCATCTGCTAAGAATTCAGGTGTAGACAGGACGCCCAGTAGGATACTTAAGTCTGAATTTTTGCGTGAAGGCTTGCGTTCTCTACCATCAGCGTCCCTCGACCCTGCAGGCGAGCCTTCTCCGACTTCAGAGGTGTGTGTGGTAGTGTGTGTGTGTGTGTGTTTCTCGTCCATGTCTCTCTATCTATGCATGGAAATCTGATTCATGCAGCCTTATCATTGGTGTGTTTTACGTCACATCTTCAGCTCCACTTAGAGCTCTGGTGCTTATCCTTCGGCGATGTGTCCGGTTTCAGCCAGCGTTTACTTGGTTTGCTCTCCGTTCTGTAGCCATCTAGTGTTTTTTACGGTGTGGGATAGCTAGCCCTACCCCCTACCTCCTTAGTCGGCTCTTACGACAAGCGTGGCAGGTAACAGTGGTTCTATTGTTTACACCCCAATTTGGTCCCTGGTAACCACTCGGGCGGTGTGTGTTTCAGAAAGCAATGTAAAAACTACTGAACGTATATGTGGTGCCTAGAAAATCGATGACTCATTTACTGTTGTTGAGGGTACCTGTAAAAGTATATGTCACGATTTTCATTCAGTGTTGTGTATGAGTGTTGTGTGTGTGTGTGTGTGTGTGTTGTGTGTGTTGTGTGTATGGTGTTGTGTGTGTGTGTATGAGTGTTGTGTGTGTATGAGTGTTGTGTGTGATGTTGTTTTTACGTATGTGATTGTTTCTTCGTCCGTGCATAATTATGAGAGTATGAACATGTGTATAAGTGCCATTGTTGCGTGTGGGGTTGTAGTGTATACGTGACAGTTTACGTGCATATGTGTGTAAACGGGTGTTTTGTTTATGGTTTCGTATGTCTGTATGTTGAATGAGATCAAGACACAGAGCAAGTTTATCATCAATATAAGAAAGAGGCAGTCATCATTTTTCGGTCATGTGATGAGGAAGGAGGTTTAGAACACATTGTGACAACCGGTAAAATCGAGGGTAGACGAGACAGAGGAAGACAGAGAGAGAAAATTGTAGATATCCTGACTTCATGGCACGGTAGAGCATTAACATTGGAGTTGATAGCAAACACCAACGACAGAGATTTGTGGAGATCCATGATCGCCTACGCCAGCCGGCACGGCACCTGATGATGATGATGTCTGTGTGTACATGTTTATGTGATTGGTTGTGCGTGTGTGTATGTGTATATGTGTATAGAGAAACATGTAGACATAAGAAATAAGACAGCATACAGATATGACGACATACAACTTGTATCTGATATTCTGAAATCTACCAAATTATGATCACAACTTAAACAAAAAGAAAAGAAGAAAATTCTTGATTTTTTTGCATCTCATTATATCATGGATTGGAAATAATCACTTAAAAAAAATGTAGAATAATTGAAGAAATCTTAATCGATTTGAAAGAATAAAAGTTGATCAACAGGAGAAATTTGTGCTCGAACTATTCTAAACAACATTTTCAACGGAAAGTTTTAGCTTCAACAGATGTATTTATATGGCTCAGTACCTATCTGCAGAGATCGCACGCCAGCTACCTAGAGTACCACACAAAGCATGAACTTCGTAGCTTCAACAACAACCCTAGAGATATCCGATGGAATAAACCCGTTACTACTGCCTTGTAATTAGATTGGGTACAACCAAATGATATGGGAGCAAACCGTACACAAAACTGTACGGAAGGAAAACCAAGTAGTCGACAAAAAGTCCTGCAATCTGGGAAGATAACGCACGCCTATATGGCCAGGGACACTGATAAAAAGGAAAGCAGGTCTTCACTAAAAAAATCAGTCAGACGCGCCATACCAGTCGCCCTTACTATGGTTGAATTTCTAGCGAGCGAAGGCAAGAAGTAAACGAAGAATAGCCCGGGAGGTCAGGTCACCTTCTTCTTCTTCTCTCGATCATTCTTCACAGACAATTTATCATTCTTTTGTGATGTATAATTGGTCCACTGACAAGAACGGAGTGATCTAC
Organism: Arion vulgaris; assembly: GCA_020796225.1. Taxonomy (NCBI): domain Eukaryota; kingdom Metazoa; phylum Mollusca; class Gastropoda; order Stylommatophora; family Arionidae; genus Arion; species Arion vulgaris. The sequence continues at coordinate 21,537,794 of CM036766.1, read as the reverse complement.
GTCGGGACGATTGTGCGCCCATGGTGACTAGGCTCGCCCGTCCGGTTTCAGTCAGAATTTGATTTATTAGGGTGAACTTTCCTAGGGTACGATCCTTTCTGCCGACTATGTCGGCTCGCATCTTCGCCATTTCGATCAGCTTTGTCGTATATTTGGGCTTTGTGACCTACGCCAAGACAGTGAGTTACTCTATTATGCCTTTTCTGACTGTGAGGTTGTTCCGGATTAGAAACATTTCACGGGCTTATAAGTTTGTCCTCGGACGGTGTCTTATTCGTATTTTTTTTTGTTGTTCGATCCAGAAGCACTTGAGCTGAAAGCTCTTCGGCTCGGTGTCACGGACATCGTAACCCTTCGGTTCGGTGCCACGAACACAGTAAATCTGAGGAACCTGTAGCTTTTCTGCCAGTTCGCGGAATTGAACCTTCAGATATATAGGAAGAGAACTATTGATTCAAACACGATTACGTAGTTCAAATTGCCAAACAATGACGTTGCGATTTGTCATTGTTTTATTTGTATAAACACGTGTAATTACGTGCTTTCGCCAATTGAACCCGACATACGGGGCTTGTCACTCGAGTCCAACGTACGAACACGTTGGGCGGGCAGGCTTTTATTCGTATAAACACAGTGTAAAGTACCGGCCTTCGCCAATGTTCGAACCCGGACAGCCTGTCAGATCGTTACATTGTCGACCTTACTTTACCGTTCACTTTTGAGTTTGATCCAGAGTAGGAACATTCTCAACCTTTTCTAGACGCGCTTGGTAGTGGCAATTTGCAGTTAACCTCGGAAGACAACTGCCTGGGGCCAAGCACAAATAATGTAGAGGGTCCTTTCAATCGGCGCTTGCAACGCAACTGAGGATTTTGCACTCGCCACCATCACCCGTCCCAGTTCTTCCGGGGATGTTAGTTGTGACTGCAATAGTACATTGCCCGGTTGCCCCAAGGCTGGCAGTTCCGTTAGGCATCCCCCACCTCAGTTCTTCCGGGGATGTTAATTGTTATCGCAACAGTACCTTGCACGGTTTTCCCAGGGAGGGTAGTTTCGTTGTGCACTAAAACGCAACTTTTTGTTTTGCACTCGGCAAACCATGCCCAGTACATGTATCTGCACCAGGTCACCGATGCGGAGTCAGCTGCAATCTTCCCTCGTACCGACACGAGGGTAGACTTTTATTTGTTACTCATCCTACTTGTTTATTCTTGCCCCCAGAGCTGGCAATGTTTGCCCCTCCCAGGGCTTTGAGTATCGCCCTATGTGAGCACACGTTTCGTCACTGGATGCACCTCTCATCCTTCCATGTTTACTAGTCTACCCATCGGCGGAGAAACTGGTAATTTGTGGCGGGACCTTTGGCTTACACGTCGATCGTATATATGGAGTCTCCTGCTCCGGAGACGGCCATTTGTGTTCGGCCCTTAATCCGGGGGAGTGGGGCTTATGTCAGAATCGTTTCGCTGCTGTTTCTTTTTGTTCGAGATCTTTAGCAATATTTTGTTGGACGTCGACCAGGAGATTCGTACTTGCACTGCTACCACTGTCAGTATTTCTCCCCGATCCCTGCCCCCATTAGCCAAACCGGAACCATAGTGTGTTTCCAGGGTCACCACGTGAAGGTGGGGGCATGTTCTTGGATAGCGTGCCGTTCACTAACCCTGGCGCATGCTGCCGCCATGAACCTTTGACCCCACAGGTCGTCTAAGGGTCGCAACCCTAAAAGAAAAAAGTAACCTGCTGCCTTGCAGGTTGGCTGGGGACAGTCAAAGGCTGACGGAGAGCGAATCCAGTAAACGCTGGTTGAAATCGAACACGTCGCCGAAGGACATGCACCAGAGCTCCAAATGGTACTGAAGATTGTGACGTAAAACAAACGTTCTTGGCAAAGGCTGTTTACATATCACAATAAGAATGATAAAATGGCCGAAAAAGAACGATCGAGCGAGAGAGAGAGAGAGAGAGAGAGAGAGAGAGAGAAAAGAAAATACACCCGTGAACCCAAAAACGCAGGTCCAGATTTGAAACTGACTATCTTTGGAACGACTAAAGATGCAAAAAGTACGTTGAATGAGTTTTAAAATAGATGTCTGCGAAAATTAATGAAAATAAAAAGGGACGAATTCAGGAGACAATGAAATCAGAGAAATGTTTGATCAACCACTAATCTTCTTCTTCTTTGCGTTCGTTCTTTACGACGAATTTTAATCACTCTTTGTGATATGTTTGATCTTTGCCAAGAACGTGTATACGTTGCACATTGGTTTGGTAGACCCCTAAACGCTTATATTTCTACATGTTTAGGACATGTGCATCCGATTTCAGCCAAACCTCCTTAGTCGCCTCTTACGACATGCGTGGCAGGTAACAGTGGTTCTATTCTTTACACCCCAAATCTGGGACCCGGTAACCACTCGGGCGGTCAACCACTAGTAACAACTGTTATAATAAGGAGAAGATGGAGATATGTTGGGCATACCATAAGAAAAATGATCACAGAATAACAAAGTAGGCATTGATGTGGGATGCCAAGATTTCAAGAAAGAGGGGATGCCTTAGGAAAATCCTGAAACGAACTTTGCTGAGCAAGACGAGAAATATTGGACACAATTCCATGGAAGAGATTGAGTGAGATGAACAAGACAACAGAGTGGTATAGAGAAATTACTTGCAGGCACTATGTAACATATAACGGTTACAGAATGAATGTATATAATATATATAAAACTTCGGAGACCAGCTTGATCCCAAAATATTCGGTGTGTACCCGGTACGTTGTTAATCTATTTGAACATTTGATCATTTACTTAGGGATCTAAATAACAAGTACCTCTGAAGTCGGAGCATGGTTCGCCTGCACGACACTGTACACTGGCGATACCGAAAGCAAACCTTCACGCAAAAATCAGCCACATGTTCCTTATTAGGCGCCATGACTACGTTTGGATTCAGAGAAAGCAAAAGAATGGGAAAAAAAAACGTAAAGTAAATTAGCGTAACCACTTCTACACAGAGACCCCCGCCCCTTCCCAACCTCCGACTAGCCTTAGAACTAAGTAGGAAAAATCAAATGAAATACAGAAATGTATATATGACTCTACCTCAGTAACGTAAGTAAGTCCACAACATACAACTGATTCATTTTACAAATCAGCCATTTTGATCTTAAACGATTTTTCTAAGAATTATTTCTTAGCGAGTTCCGTGTTTTCTACTAAATTCGTTTTACATTTCAAAAGCCGTGATTAAACTGTAACTATCCTAGTTGTTTTCATTGTAAAGTCAATCTGACAACATCAGAAGAGAGTCGAAATATTTACCATCTTCATAATGTCTAAATATTCACTTCTTGCTCTGTACATCCACTTAGAATTGTTGTTTTTGAACTTAAACACCCCCGAAGATACAGGGCAGCGTAATATGTCTATCAAAATACGCATATGACGTCCCGATAAGATACTGTGATGACCAGGCTGATATTATAAATTCCCTAAGAGAGATAGTAAATGATTCAAGTAATAGTGGTGAATCTACAACCTTAACAAGACTGCAAGAATTCCAAGTCGCATGTGGTATATCTAGACAAGAACAATATGCTGGTAGCCAAAGAGGAATAGTAAACCAACAAAGAACAGGTGTTGTTGGTCACCACACGCTGAAAGACATACTGAAGAGGAGATCGGAGCATTTATAAACTAACTGGTTCGATGTGTAGTAATGATGATCCGACGACTAAACTAAGCTAAACTTATGATGTCCCGATACGATGATGTGATAAAAATCTGATAGTGACTGTCAAAGAATGTTTATGACGCTCTCATTGTCACCGCATGCACATGACAGTAGTTCTACGTAAACCTCTAGAGGTTGAGATCTGTATCAACGACATCCACTAAAACCGCAACATCTAAGCAACGACTGTCAGATACTACAGGGTGTTCAAGATAAAAGTAGCTTATCAATGAAGCTAATCTGGCATATATTTATGAAAATGAGAAGGTTCAGTTATGACGTAGTACAGGTCAAGGTTGTGTGATGGTGTATAATTACTGTGTGGGAAGGGGCGATGAACAAGTGTGACGTAGGACGAGCTAGTCAGAACCGGTTTAAATAGTAAATAGACACAACGCAATTAGTAACTTGCAACTTTTGATTTGTCAATAGGGCTACTTTTATTTTGATCACCCTGTACAATAAGAGTAGTAAAAGTCGTCACTAAATATTACAATGAGAAAAACAAACAAAATCTACTAGCAAGCAAGTACAAGTATATCGATCTATATTCCCATCACTGTTTCTGACACACATATATACTAATGTTTCTTCTGGTAATGGAATTGAAAAATGGAGGAGAGGGTATACATCAAATACTAAATAATAAAAGCAATGAATATAAATTGCCATAATCAGATACTGCATCGAACTGGATGTGGATATTTCAAGACATTCAGCAAACATTATTAATAAATATAACAGACAGGAACAGTTCAAGGTTCATTCTAATTTGTATGCTGATCCTGATACAAGCAATAAAAGAATTGTTCTTTGGTTAGAAGTGACGGCACTCGGCTTAAAGAGATTTTATTCCCCAAAAACATATATTTCTGTGGCTAAGTGGTTAAGCCCTTTGCCTTGCGAGTCGAAGGTCGTGGGTTCCAATCCGGATCACGCCGTTCTGTTCACGAGCACAGTTTTTTCCAGAGACCACTAGAATTATTGCTGAAGCTACTGGGTTAGTGCTTTGTGCAATACTCTCGGCAGGGGGCGTGCCATTTCTGCGGAGAGGAACCAAGCCATATGGGGTAAAACCCGGTGCAATGAAGCCAATCCTTCGGCTTTAAAACCTTTAAATATGAGCATATTTCTGGTAACAACACTCAATTTAAACTTGAGGGTCACCATAGAGTAGTGTTTAGTATGGGCATGGACTCAAGATCACATTCTCCGTTGAAGTTGGAGTGTGTCCTACTATAACGGATCTCAGGTTGATCCAGTTTGAAATGAGTACCAAAAATAATCCTGACAAATATAGACGACAGACATAATGTTTACCACATTACCCATCGTGTGCCGTTAGTCAAAGACAAATGCATAACACTATATTACACAATATACTCGGTGGTAAGTAAACTGGGGTAAAATACTCATTTTTCTACTCACAACCTTCTACTCACTTGCTAACCTAATTCTTTTTTGAAAGCACATTCCAGCAGAAACAATAACATTGTAACTTTTTCTTTTATTTCTTGTTGCCTAGTCAGACCGTAACGTATTTTTTTTTGTTCGATCCAGAAGCACTTGAGCTTTCAACTCTTCGGCTCGGTGCCATGGACATCGTAACCCTTCGGTTCGGTGCAACAAACACAGTAAATCTGGAGAACCTGTGGCTTTTCTGCCAGCCCGCGTAATTGAACCACACTCACAGGGGGCTTGTCACACGTCGTCCAACGCGCTACAAACACGCTGGGCAGGCGGGCACACCTTAGCGTATAAAGAACCTGTCACTTCACATTTCTCGGCTCTAGTGTGCAAGAGGTAGAAGGGCCAATTTCTTTCCTCGCTTGTGGAACGTCGAGTGTGGGATTGAATCCACATTCCTCTTGTTTCCGAGTCGATAGACAAACGCTTATACATTACGCTAATTCGTCCCAGAATGCAACATTACAGGAAGTGAATCAGCTGATAAACAGACAATGAAAATGGATACTGCAACTGACCCATATATGGTCACCATAGAAACTTAATACAACAACCATCAAGAGTCACTCTTAGACAAAAGTCAACAACCATCAAGAGTCACTCTTAGACAAGTCCAAAACCATCAAGAGTCACTCTAGACAAAAGTCAACAACATCAAGAGTCACTCTTAGACAAAAGTCAACAACTTCATCAAGTGTACTCTGTAGACAAAGTCAACATGTCCATCAAAGAGTCACTCTTAGACAAAGTCAATGCAACATCAAGAGTCACTTTAGACAAAAAGTCAACAACCATCAAGAGTCACTCTAGACAAAAGTCAACAACCATCAAGAGTCACTCTTAGACAAAAGTCAACAACCATCAAGAGTCACTCTTAGACAAAAGTCGTACAGGAGAGAAACCAGATCTAATTAATAAAACTCTATCACCAGATTTCCAGACTGAAGCAAGTTTCAGTTGTCTTGCTGAATAAATGACAAACTAGATTGGTACATCTATACCACATACAGATAATGTTTATGTATACAGTTGGTACCATCTATACCAAGGGCGGCTCGCCATTAAGGGCCAGTGAGCCCGGCATCACGAAAAAATAACGAGTAACGTGTACTTATTATTATATAAATTATTTATTCATAATTATTACTTTTAACGTGATACTGATGATTTGCTTTGAAACCTGGCATATAACGCTAACATAAAACACACAATCTGAAATTCAGCATCTTTCTTCCCTAATTAGTATACATCCCTGGTCATTAAAGTGCCAGTAAGGTCCATCACACCAAAAGAAAATGATTATTTTTAATCTTCTCTCTGCACTCATGTCGTTTGAAGTGTCCAAAATATTTAATTGTCCTTGATTTTATGTTCCATAATAGCCAACTCGCTTTAATATCAAGCTGTTGCAGAACAGAAACATTTGGTCTTTTCTCGAAAAGGAAAATAACTTCCCGGAATAGACAAATAATAGTAAATGCTCAAAAAACACATGATTTTTCCGACATTTTGTCTGGCCCAACCAAGAAAAATGACCACTAGCCGCCACTGATCTATACCACATACAGATGTTTGTGTGTACAGTTGGTACCATCTGTACCACATATAGATGTTTGTGTGTACAGCAGGTACTATCTGTACCACATACAGATGTTTGTTTGTACAGCAGGTACCACCTATGCCACATACAGATGTTTGTTTGTACAGTTGGTACCATCTATATCACATACAGATGTTTGTTTGTACAGTTAGTACCATCTATACCACATACAGATGTTTGTTTGTACAGTTGGTACCATCTATATCACATACAGATGTTTGTTTGTACAGTTAGTACCATCTATACCACATACAGATGTTTGTTTGTGCAGTTAGTACCATCTATATCACATACAGATGTTTGTTTGTGCAGTTAGTACCATCTATACCACATACAGATGTTTGTTTGTACAGCAGGTACTATCTGTACCACATACAGATGGTTGTTTGTACAGCAGGTACCACCTATGCCACATACAGATGTTTGTTTGTGCAGTTAGTACCATCTATACCACATACAGATGTTTGTTTGTTCAGTTGGTACCATCTATACCACATACAGATGTTTGTTTGTACAGCAGGTACCATCTATACCACATACAGATGTTTGTGTGTACATCAGGTACCATCTATATCACATACAGATGTTTGTTTGTACAGCAGGTACCATCTATATCACATACATATGTTTGTTTGTACAGTTGGTACCATCTATACCACATACAGATGTTTGTTTGTGCAGTTGGTACCATCTATACCACATACATATGTTTGTTTGTACAGTTGGTACCATCTATACCACATACAGATGTTTGTTTGTACAGTTAGTACCATCTATACCACATACAGATGTTTGTTTGTGCAGTTGGTACCATCTATACCACATTAAGATGTTTGTTTGTGCAGTTGGTACCATCTATACCACATACATATGTTTGTTTGTACAGTTGGTACCATCTATGCCACATACAGATGTTTGTTTGTACAGTTGGTACCATCTATACCACATACAGATGTTTGTTTGTACAGTTGGTACCATCTATACCACATACAGATGTTTGTTTGTGCAGTTGGTACCATCTATACCACATACAGATGTTTGTTTGTACAGTTGGTACCATCTATACCACATACAGATGTTTGTTTGTACAGTTGGTACCATCTATACCACATACATATGTTTGTTTATACAGTTAGTACCATCTATACCACATACAGATGTTTGTTTGTACAGTTGGTACCATCTATACACATACAGATGTTTGTTTGATGCAGTTAGTACCATCTATACCACATACAGATGTTTGTTTGTACAGTTGGTACCATCTATACCACATACAGATGTTTGTTTGTGCAGTTGGTACCATTTATACCACATACATATGTTTGTTTGTACAGTTGGTACCATCTATGCCACATACAGATGTTTGTTTGTACAGTTGGTACCATCTATACCACATACAGATGTTTGTTTGTACAGTTGGTACCATCTATACCACATACAGATGTTTTTTTGTGCAGTTGGTACCATCTATACCACATACAGATGTTTGTTTGTACAGTTGGTACCATCTATACCACATACAGATGTTTGTTTGTACAGTTGGTACCATCTATACCACATACAGATGTTTGTTTGTACAGTTAGTACCATCTATACCACATACAGATGTTTGTTTGTGCAGTTGGTACCATCTATACCACATACAGATGTTTGTTTGTACAGTTGGTACCATCTATACACATACATATGTTTGTTTGTACAGTTAGTACCATCTATACCACATACATATGTTTGTTTGTACAGTTAGTACCATCTATACCACATACAGATGTTTGTTTGTGCAGTTAGTACCATCTATACCACATACAGATGTTTGTTTGTACAGTTGGTACCATCTATACCACATACAGATGTTTGTTTGTACAGTTGGTACCATCTATACCACATTAAGATGTTTGTTTGTGCAGTTGGTACCATCTATACCACATACATATGTTTGTTTGTACAGTTGGTACCATCTATACCACATACAGATGTTTGTTTGTACAGTTGGTACCATCTATACCACATACAGACGTTTGTTTGTACAGTTGGTACCATCTATACCACATACATATGTTTGTTTGTACAGTTGGTACCATCTATACCACATACATATGTTTGTTTGTACAGTTGGTACCATCTATACCACATACATATGTTTGTTTGTACAGTTGGTACCATCTATACCACATACAGATGTTTGTTTGTACAGTTGGTACCATCTATACCACATACAGATGTTTGTTTGTGCAGTTGGTACCATCTATACCACATACATATGTTTGTTTGTACAGTTGGTACCATCTATGCCACATACAGATGTTTGTTTGTACAGTTGGTACCATCTATACCACATTCAGATGTTTGTTTGTACAGTTGGTACCATCTATACCACATACAGATGTTTGTTTGTACAGTTGGTACCATCTATACCACATACAGATGTTTGTTTGTACAGTTGGTACCATCTATACCACATACATATGTTTGTTTGTACAGTTAGTACCATCTATACCACATACATATGTTTGTTTGTACAGTTGGTACCATCTATACCACATACAGATGTTTGTTTGTGCAGTTAGTACCATCTATACCACATACAGATGTTTGTTTGTACAGTTGGTACCATCTATACCACATACAGATGTTTGTTTGTGCAGTTGGTACCATCTATACCACATACATATGTTTGTTTGTACAGTTGGTACCATCTATGCCACATACAGATGTTTGTTTGTACAGTTGGTACCATCTATACCACATACAGATGTTTGTTTGTACAGTTGGTACCATCTATACCACATACAGATGTTTGTTTGTGCAATTGGTACCATCTATACCACATACAGATGTTTGTTTGTACAGTTGGTACCATCTATACCACATACAGATGTTTGTTTGTACAGTTGGTACCATCTATACCACATACAGATGTTTGTTTGTACAGTTAGTACCATCTATACCACATACAGATGTTTGTTTGTGCAGTTGGTACCATCTATACCACATACAGATGTTTGTTTGTACAGTTGGTACCATCTATACCACATACATATGTTTGTTTGTACAGTTGGTACCATCTATACCACATACAGATGTTTGTTTGTACAGTTAGTACCATCTATACCACATACAGATGTTTGTTTGTGCAGTTGGTACCATCTATACCACATACAGATGTTTGTTTGTGCAGTTGGTACCATCTATACCACATACAGATGTTTGTTTGTACAGTTGGTACCATCTATACCACATAAGATGTTTGTTTGTGCAGTTGGTACCATCTATACCACATACATATGTTTGTTTGTACAGTTGGTACCATCTATACCACATACAGATGTTTGTTTGTACAGTTGGTACCATCTATACCACATACAGATGTTTGTTTGTACAGTTGGTACCATCTATACCACATACATATGTTTGTTTGTACAGGTGGTACCATCTATACCACATACATATGTTTGTTTGTACAGTTGGTACCATCTATACCACATACATATGTTTGTTTGTACAGTTGGTACCATCTATACCACATACAGATGTTTGTTTGTACAGTTGGTACCATCTATACCACATACAGATGTTTGTTTGTGCAGTTGGTACCATCTATACCACATACATATGTTTGTTTGTACAGTTGGTACCATCTATACCACATACAGATGTTTGTTTGTACAGCAGGTACCATCTATACCACATACAGATGTTTGTTTGTGCAGTTAGTACCATATATACCACATACAGATGTTTGTGTGTACAGTTGATACCATCTATACAACGTTCGAGCACATGTTGTGGACTTACACAAAATGCAATAGTCACCGAAATATCACAAAGCCCTAGAGTTTCCTCTTGAAAAGAAATGGGTCAAACTAACTTAATACAGATATAAATTAGATTCCAATCGTCAGCTCTCAGCCACAGCTAGATGTAACAAAATGAACCCCATCTAAAGTGGAAATTTAACAAAATTGTCTTTACATCACGTGAATCTTGCGTTCCAGTATTTTTAGATTAAGGCGACTTCATTGTAAAAAACACAACACAACACGAAAAATCAAGGTTATATTACCCCACAAATTAAATGTAACACTCAAGAATATCAGTATTATTAACACTTTTCATGAATAAATAATTATGAACCAATAAAATCTTGTAAGCCTGCATCATCATATTCACATCCAACTCTAATATTAGGCCACATAACTGATCGGGGAAACCCTAACCTTGCTTTGAGTTGGGAGCTGATTTGTGTATATGTTTGATAGAACACTGCAAGCTTTTTTTTGCAATTTTACTCAATTCAATGAGTTTATGGTATTTATTGCTTTAAAAAAATGAATAATACTGATATTCCTTATTGTTATGTTTAACTTGTTACATAATATAACTTTGATTTAGTATGGTGTGTTGATTTGTAAATGGATTCGACTTTAGACAACAATACTGGACTGTGGGGTTACGTGACGGTTGTGGTCTTATTTTCTGTAATTTTTACCTGACCCACTGGCCGTATGGTTATCGGTGGCTATGATTATATCTGACAATGTTCTATTCAACTTATACAAAAGTCAGCCCACTAGAAGGGAAATATCCCATTTCCCGATGAGGTACAGGCGGCGTTCTATTCCAGGGTACTGTGTAACAGCTTTTTGGCTTTTCGTGTTGTCGATAAGGAATAAGGTTTGAGAATTAGTTGCAGTGTCTAGTATGTGCCTGCAACACCCAGGGAGTTTAATATACATGTGTAGTAATAGGTTCCTGCAAATAGAGAAGTATTGGTTCATAAATAACATCATGTCCCGGAAGATGAAATAATTTGGCCACGTTAAACGTATCAGCGGTTTGGAGGTAGCGGTAATAGAAGACATCGTTTCTAGAGTACGAGGCATGGAACGATCAAGACATAGGTGGCAGCAGGTTATCAAAGAGATCTTGAACAAGACGCTGGAGGGGAGATAACTTTTTCAGACGTGCTGTGATGAAAGCGGTATTCCGCAAGGGACAAGCCACTACTTGAACTCACATATAACTTAGACTTTATTTTTATAAAATTACCACACTGCCTCTGTTTTTATTTTTGAAAGAAACATTTTAGTTTAAGAAACCATGAACATTCATTTCCTGTAGTTTGCACATCTCATGCACAGCGTCGTTATATGTTTCTTTCAAACATGCTATATGAAGCATCGCTCTATGAACTAGATATGTATGAGGATTATTTACCCTGATGACATATTTTCTATTAGCAACGATATTCTGATGAAACCTGTTTCAATGCTTAGAACTCACACTGTCACACAATACTCAGGAAACATTGACAATTGAGAACTAGGAAGATATGTCACCATGAACACGAGACATCATCATTTATTATAAGCCTGATGCCGATTTATGATAATTTCTTCATAACTTTGATCTTCTTTATTCATAAATTAGATTATTGACCACTCTTTTTGAGTTCTTTCCATGCCGCGTCCTCCTTGTTATCTTAACTTATATCAAAGTTGATCTACTTAAGAAGTTTGTAAATGTCAGGCTAACAAATGGAATTCTTTTTATCATTTGTGTAGAAGTCTATGCGTTTAGGGGCCTACCAAACCAATGTGCAATGTATACACGTTCTTGGCAAAGATCAAAAATATCACAAAGAGTGATTAAAATTGGTCGTAAAGAATGAACGCAAAGGAGAAGAAGATCATTTTTGTCGTCTCGATGTTTCTTGAACAAAACATATCTTACACATTACATAAAAACTGTACCTGTTTGATGCATCCATAGCTTATACAAAGTTTTTATATCAGCACAAGATTTCTATGAATGGTGATAAAGGAATTTGTTCAAACTGTACAAGAGAAGGATTAGTAAGATTTTGTATAGCGAGTTCCAGTGATTATATCATGTGTTTTTCCGTCCGTATATAATGTAACTCATAGAACGGCTCGCGCATTCATATAAAAAGAGGCAGTATTTGTATGATTGTATTGTAGTCCAAGCGGACAACTGACAAGTTTAATATCATCAGAAACATATCATTGATGATGAAGATACATATATGTACATACTAGTAATTGCTTTCATGTTTTCATATTTTTTTCATATGAAATGAAGGGTATATAGAAATAGATGACAATAGATTATGAATGTGCACTAACACAGCGTTCACGTTTGATATTATTGATGAATCTATCAATATTCCTTTAGTTGTATAATGGTTTATCTTACAACTATTTATGTCTATACATATAATTACATACAACAGAAGCATAACTGTAAATCCTTCACATCCACAAATGTACTTAATACTACAAATTCTGTATAAGTTTCGTATTTAGAAAACAAATATTAGTTAACTCTTTCCATACCATGAAAGTTACAGAGTTCTGATCATAATTGTTTTAGAACATCGTAACACTTATCAAACAAGTAGTATGTGTTTACTTTTTTTGTTACAGAAGATATCAAATTAATAATCCTTTTATAATCGGAGGAAGAGAAATACCTGAACTAAGATATGATCACGATACAGTGTTACTGTCAACATCGTAAAAAGAGATTGAGAAGAAATTAATAATGGAAGTGCAAGATAAAAGCGAAATACACAATCTATATCTCAATGTGGCAACAACAAAAATAATGACAACGAATAAAATAAACATAACAACGGATATTTTTATCAACGGAGAGAAAATAGAAAATGTGAACAGTTTCGAATATCTTGGATCACTGCTAACAAGATATGAAAATGGGATGAAATAAATGAACAGAACAAAACTGAACTTTCAAAAATGCAATAACAATAAAACATTTTAAAAAAGCAATATGGAATAGAATAGACATGAAAACAAAGAGCAGAATACTGAGATAATGTATATTATTAGTGACAACGTATGGATGTCAATTTTGGACATTAACAAGGCAGTGAAATATGTACTTTTGAACAAATATTGTACAGAAAGACGAGTCCTTCATATATCATAGACAGAGAAGAGAACATAATAGATATATCCTGAAAGAACTCAAAATAAACGACAATTGAGACAAATTGAAGTATGTATTTTGAACGAAAAAGAAGACACGAAAGGTTGGAAAGACTATTATGGCACGAAGCATAGCGATAAAGAGGAAAAGAGGAATACCACAGAGAAGATGGACTCTGATAACGATGATTTGACAAGACGGTTGTAACTGATGATACATCTGACGAGCAAGACGGTTGAAGAAGTGAGACATCTGACTTGAGCAAGACGGTTGAAGAAGTGAGACATCTGACTTGAGCATGACGGTTGAAGAAGTGAGACATCTGACTTGAGCATGACGGTTGAAGAAGTGAGACATCTGACTTGAGCATGACGGTTGAAGAAGTGAGACATCTGACTTGAGCATGACGGTTGAAGAAGTGAGACATCTGATTGTAGAGAGACAAATTCTGAAGGACTATTAGAGTAACAAAGTTCTGCTCAGGACAAGACTGACTAGATGATGATGATGATGACGATGATGATGATGATGATGATGATGATGATGATGAGAATGATGATGATGATGATGATGATGATGAGGATGATGATGATGATGATGATGATGATGGTGATGATGATGACGATGATGATGATGATGGTGATGATGATGATGACATTAACAAATATTATCCAGTAAACTATTTAGATGTAGATTTATTTGACTGTTTCTAGCTATGATCAAAATCGTGAAAGTGTTAATATAAAAGAAAGAACTTTTGTTAAAGGTCAACTGAGAGATTGGTGGTGTCAATATATAGTGTGCTTTCATTATATAGTGTGCTCATGTGTACAAAGTATGTATGAAACATTTCATGAAGAGATATTATATCTAGAAACGTTTTTGTGTGAGATATCAATCGCAAATTTCACATAACAGTCTCAAACATAATAAAATAGAGCTACTTAGGGTATTTGTCTTCACAATATCATTCGCTTCACAATATCATGCAGTTCACAATATCATTCACTTCATAATATCATGCAGTTCACAATATCATTCACTTCGCAATATCATGCAGTTCACAATATCGTTCACTTCGCAATATCATGCAGTTCACAATATCATTCGCTTCACAATATCATGCAGTTCACAATATCGTTCACTTCACAATATCATGCAGTTCACAGTATTATTCACTTCATAATATCATGCAGTTCCCATTAACATTCACTTCACATTATCATTCACCTCACATTATCATTCAATTCACAATATTATGCAGTTCATCGTATCATTCACTTCATAATAGCATGCAGTTCCCATTAACATTCACTTCACATTATCATTCACCTCACATTATCATTCACTTCACAATATCATGCAGTTCACAATATCATTCACTTCACAATATCATGCAGTTCACAATATCATTCACTTCACAATATCATGCAGTTCACAATAACGTTCACTTCGCAATATCATGCAGTTCACAATATCATTCACTTCACAATATTATGCAGTTCATAGTATCATTCACTTCATAATATCATGCAGTTCCCATTAACATTCACTTCACATTATCATTCACCTCACATTATCATTCACTTCACAATAGCATGCAGTTCACAATATCATTCACTTCACAATATCATGCAGTTCACAATATCATTCACTTCACAATATCATGCAGTTCACAATATCGTTCACTTCACAATATTATGCAGTTCACAGTATCGTTTACTTCGTAATATCATGCAGTTCAAAGTATCATTCACTTCACAATATCATTCACTTCACAATATCATTAGCTTCACAATATCATGCAGATCACAATATCCTTCACTTCATAATATCATGCAGTTCCCATCAACATTCACTTTACAATATCATTCACCTCACAATATCATCATTCACTTCACGTGACAAACATTTACAAAATTGTAAAGTACGTGTAAATGTTATAGACATAACCTATTCTACAGAATTCATTCCTAAAGTTGAGAATGGACAGTTCCAATACTCTGCAACATGCCTTATCTTCATGATACAAATCCAAATGAAGGCTTATATTGTGTAATATGTAATCCTGGTGTTGAACACCGGAAAATGTCAATCATGAAATGGTTTTGAAATTGTAGAAAATTATATCAGGGGCGGATATTGATTTATCTTAATGTAACATGCAGCAGCACTATGATCTTGGCACAAAGTAAAATACAAATAAATAAAATTGTCGTTGTAGTTTCTGAGCGGCTTCATTTACGACATGACGACATGTAATATAGATATTACAAGAAATTGTCATGTCGTAATTCACTAATAACCAAATCAGCGTGTGTTTAAATTATGGATTTGTCAGGGTGGGGGTCTATTTCATGTTTGGACACGATGTTCGTTCTACTCAAGCTTCAAAGGTATTATGTTCGCGTCCCGTGAGAAAATATCCGATTATATTTCAGTGAACTATGATCTTAATGTAGATGAGATCCAGTAGATAGTTCTATCGGAGACGGACGATAACATTGTATTTTCTTTAATCAAGCTGAGTGTGTGAAATAAACTTTGACCGCTGAAAATCGACAATATCAATCTGGAAAGACGCTGCCTGTGCAAAATCGATTGCTGTCATTTTGATTTTAAAAATATATTCTACAAATTATGTAAGCCCACAAAGTGATATTGGGGAACTTCGTCGGTGTTACGATCTTCACGTCGTCGGTGTTACGATCTTCCCGTCGTCGGTGTTACGATCTTCACGTCGTGGGTGTTACGATCTTCACGTCGTCGGTGTTACAATCTTCATGAACTGTCTCTAAACTCTTGATGTCTAATAAAGAGATCGAAGAACAGATGGTTATTCACCAAAGTGCAATGATGTTGGTCATATGAATCACTCAATGAGATTTTGAGTAGGATAACTTTGTATTACTCTCAGACATATATGAATATATAGTTTCTCGAACATTGCTAATTGTTTTTTTTTAAATATCTTGAAGTTTTAAAATATGAAACTTACAAGCCGTTATCGTTACCCTTATATTACCTTTCCTTGATCTATGTCTTGAAGAGCTGGAGAAGACCATCATGGAAGATGGCATACCAGTAAAGAGAAGAAGAGGAAGACCACGGAGAGGATGGATTCAGGATGGAACTGATGGTTTGAACATGACAGCTGCAGAGGAAGGATATCTGACCTGTTAGGGAGAGAGATTCCAGAGGACTGTTGGGGTGGAAATGTTCTGCTCAGGACAAACTATTTGATGATGATGATGATAATCTATGTCTATACAATAGTATCTGGTTATTATAAAAAGGTAAGCTGTACCAACTTTGAAATATCAGCTATAGACCACTTCATAAAAAGGTAAGCTGCACCAACTTTGAAATATCAGCTATAGACCACTTCATAAAATATGACCAGTACAGTATTTCTTGTCATCAGAATTTCAGTTCCGAAGAACCATTGATATGTGCTGTTGGATAAGTGTCTGGCAGCACCGTTGGTGACTATCAAGTCTGTTGCGGAAATGACAGTCTCTTTCATAGTTCTGACATTTTCAACGATGAAGCAGATCTTTCAAGATGAAATTACATCCCGAAGCAAAGCTTTTTTCATTTGTTTGTTTTGTCAGAATGCTCTGAAAATGCAACACTCCACTCACCACTTCATTTATCCAGGCACATAGCCCGTCTGCCCAGCGTGTTCGTAGCGCTTTGGACTACGGGTGACAATCCCTCTGTGTGTGCGGGTTCAATTCCGTGGGATGGCAGAAAAGCCACAGATTCCCCAGATGTACTGTGTTCGTGGCACCGAACCGAAGGGTTACGATGTCCATGGCACTGAGCCGAACAGCTGAAAAGCTCAAGTGCTTCTGGATCGGAGGAAACTCCAGGCACATATGTCCTTGGCATCTGTTTTCCATGTGCATGTGTTTATATCAAGAGCCTTAAATTCTTTCTTACATAAGTTTATAAAAAAAATAACATATATCGCATTTTATTACTTCCAGTGTGCTCTATCCAAAAATCAATTCTTCATAAAGTAAATGCTTGGAAATTTGACCATTTGTCTTGCGTGAGACGTGGCTCAGCCGTCGGAAACATCACTGTTTAATCATAGTGTACATGAAGAGAATTGTTGAGCTCTCAAGTGTTAGGGTATTTTTTTTTTTTTATGCCGACATACTATGACAAGCCAAACAAACATCTATGACATCTATTTTGAAAGATTTGAACATTCTTTCCTGTTGATAGTAAAATTTCCAGTATAGATAAGATTACGAAATGAGGAGATCAGAAGCAGAGTGGGCATAACTCTTCATGCATGAGGACATCAGAAGCAGAGTGGGCATAACTTCATGCATAAGGACATCAGAAGCAGAGTGGGCATAACTTCATGCATAAGGACATCAGAAGCAGAGTGGGCATAACTTCATGCATAAGGACATCAGAAGCAGAGTGGGCATAACTCTTCATGCATGAGGAGATCAGAAGCAGAGTGGGCATAACTTCATGCATGACGACATCAGAAGCAGAGTGGGCATAACTTCATGCATGAGGAGATCAGAAGCAGAGTGGGCATAACTCTTCATGCATGAGGACATCAGAAGCAGAGTGGGCATAACTTCATGCATGAGGACATCAGAAGCAGAGTGGGCATAACTCTTCATGCATGAGGAGATCAGAAGCAGAGTGGGCATAACTTCATGCATGACGACATCAGAGCAAGTGGGCATAACTTCATGCATGACGACATCAGAAGCAGAGTGGGCATAACTCTTCATGCATGAGGAGATCAGAAGCAGAGTGGGCATAACTCTTCATGCATGAGGACATCAGAAGCAGAGTGGGCATAACTTCATGCATGAGGACATCAGAAGCAGAGTGGGCATAACTCTTCATGCATGAGGACATCAGAAGCAGAGTGGGCATAACTCTTCATGCATGAGGAGATCAGAAGCAGAGTTGGCATAAATCTTCATGCATGAGGACATCAGAAGCAGAGTGGGCATAACTTCATGCATGAGGACATCAGAAGCAGAGTGGGCATAACTTCATGCATGAGGACATCAGAAGCAGAGTGGGCATAACTCTTCATGCATGAGGACATCAGAAGCAGAGTGGGCATAACTTCATGCATGAGGAGATCAGAAGCAGAGTGGGCATAACTCTTCATGCATGAGAACATCAGAAGCAGAGTGGGCATAACTCTTCATGCATGAGGACGTCAGATGCAGAGTGGGCATAACTTCATGCATGAGGAGATCAGAAGCAGAGTGGGCATAACTTCATGCATGAGGAGATCAGAAGAAGAGTGGGCATACCTTCATGCATGAGAACATCAGAAGCAGAGTGGGCATAACTTCATGCATGAGGACGTCAGAAGCAGAGTGGGCATAACTCTTCATGCATGATGACATCAGAAGCAGAGTGGGCATAACTCTTCATGCATGAGGACATCAGAAGCAGAGTGGGCATAACTTCATGCATGAGGACATCAGAAGCAGAGTGGGCATAACTCTTCATGCATGAGGACATCAGAAGCAGAGTGGGCATAACTCTTCATGCATGAGGACATCAGAAGCAGAGTGGGCATAACTTCATGCATGAGGAGATCAGAAGCAGAGTGGGCATAACTCTTCATGCATGAGAACATCAGAAGCAGAGTGGGCATAACTCTTCATGCATGAGGACGTCAGATGCAGAGTGGGCATAACTTCATGCATGAGGAGATCAGAAGCAGAGTGGGCATAACTTCATGCATGAGGAGATCAGAAGCAGAGTGGGCATACCTTCATGCATGAGGACATCAGAAGCAGAGTGGGCATAACTCTTCATGCATGAGGACATCAGAAGCAGAGGGCATAACTCTTCATGCATGAGGACATCAGAAGCAGAGAGGGCATAACTTCATGCATGAGGACATCAGAAGCAGAGTGGGCATAACTCTTCATGCATGAGGACATCAGAAGCAGAGTGGGCATAACTTCATGCATGAGGACATCAGAAGCAGAGTGGGCATAACTTCATGCATGAAGACATCAGAAGCAGAGTGGGCATAACTCTTCATGCATGAGGACATCAGAAGCAGAGTGGGCATAACTCTTCATGCATGAGGACATCAGAAGGAGAGTGGGCATACCTCTTCATGCATGAGGACATCAGAAGCAGAGTGGGCATAACTTCATGCATGATGACATCAGAAGCAGAGTGGGCATAACTCTTCATGCATGAGGACATCAGAAGCAGAGTGGGCATAACTTCATGCATGAGGACATCAGATGCAAGTTGGTCATAATTCATGCATGAGGAGATCAGAAGCAGAGTGGGCATATTCATGCATGAGGGACATCAGAAGCAGAGTGGGCATAACTCTTATGTCGCATGAGGACATCAGAAGCAGAGTGGCATGACTCTTCATGCATGAGGACATCAGAAGCAGAGTGGGCATAACTTCATGCATGAGACATCAGAGCGAGTGGGCATAACTTCATGCATGAAGACATCAGGAAGCAGAGTGGGCATAACTCTTCATGCATGAGGACATCAGAAGCAGAGTGGGCATAACTCTTCATGCATGAGGACATCAGAAGCAGAGGGGGCATAACTTCATGCATGAGGACATCAGAAGCAGAGTGGGCATAACTTCATGCATGAAGACATCAGAAGCAGATGGGTCATAACTCTTCATGCATGAGGACATCAGAAGCAGAGTGGGCATAACTCTTCATGCATGAGGACATCAGAAGAGAGTGCATAACTTCATGCATGAGGACATCAGAAGCTAGAGTGGAGCATCAGACTTGCATGCATGAGAGATCAGAAGAGAGGGAAACTCTCATGCATGAGGACATCAGAAGCAGAGTGGGCATAACTCATGCATGAGGACATCAGAAGCAGAGTGGGCATAACTTCATGCATGAGGACATCAGAAGCAGAGTGGGATAACTCTTGGATGCATGAGGACAAACAGAGTGGTGATAACTCTTCATGCATGAGGACATCAGAAGGAGAGTGCAACTCTTCATGCAGAGGACATCAGAAGCAAGTGGTATAACTTCATGCATAAATCATCAGAAGCAGAGTGGGATAACTCTTCATGCATGAGGACATCAGAGCAGAGGGGATAACTTCATGCATGAGGACATCAAAGCAGAGTGGGCATAACTCTTCATGCATGAGGACATCAGAAGCAGAGTGGGCATAATCTCATGCATGAGGAGATCAGAAGCAGAGTGGGCATAACTCTTCATGCATGAGAACATCAGAAGCAGAGTGGGGTAACTCTTCATGCATGAGGACGTCAGATGCAGTGGGCATAACTTCATGCCATGGGAGATCAGAAGCAGAGTGGAATAATCTTCATGCATGAGGAGATCAGAAGCAGAGTGGGCATACCTTCATGCATGAGGACATCAGAAGCAGAGTGGTTTCATAATTATGCATGAGGACGTCAGAAGCAGAGTGGCATAACTTCTTCATGCATGATGACATCAGAAGCAGAGTGGGCATAACTCTTCATGCATGAGGACATCAGAAGCAGAGTGGGCATAACTTCATGCATGAGGACATCAGAAGCAGAGAGGGCATAACTTCATGCATGAGGACATCAGAAGCAGAGTGGGCATAACTTCATGCATGAGGACATCAGAAGCAGAGTGGGCATAACTTCATGCATGAGGAGATCAGAAGCAGAGTGGGCATAACTCTTCATGCATGAGAACATCAGAAGCAGAGTGGGCATAACTCTTCATGCATGAGGACGTCAGATGCAGAGTGGGCATAACTCTTCATGCATGAGGACATCAGAAGCAGAGAGGGCATAACTTCATGCATGAGGACATCAGAAGCAGAGTGGGCATAACTCTTCATGCATGAGGACATCAGAAGCAGAGTGGGCATAACTCTTCATGCATGAGGACATCAGAAGCAGAGTGGGCATAACTTCATGAGGACATCAGAAGCAGAGTTGGCATAACTTTTCATGCATGAGGACGTCAGAAGCAGAGTGGGCATAACTTCATGCATGAGGAGATCAGAAGCAGAGTGGGCATAACTTCATGCACCGAATACATGGAAAGATAACAAATGCAGTGGTTTGAACATTTAATAAGAATAGAATACAGCCAACCACCAATAGTAGCATACAATAAAAAGAGATCAGATACTAGAACCATGGGAAGATCATGAAAAAGAAGAGAATACAATATGAAGACCACACTACATAAGCACGGATATAACACAAGGGCCCTGGAACGTAAATTAAAGCTCCTACCCCTACGATTAACAGCAATAGTGGACAATCAATTCCATCATCCACCTGGGAAAAGACAATAGACAATAGTAAAAAATCCAGGATTCAGCCCCATAGGATAGTGTGCTTACCACGCCAGTTCTAACATACTCAGATTCTTGTACGTCCAGTTAATTGATTGATTGATTGATTGATTGATACGAACACCATCATTGCACTTCGATGAATATCAATCTCTTCTTGCACACTATTTTACACAACAAGATCACAGCGACATTGCACTAACAACGTAGCACAGGCGAAGATCACTCGTTGTAATTTTAAAGATGATACTATAAGTTGTCGTAGGTATTTTGTTTGAATATTACATCAATGAATTTTGCCGGGTAGCTGCTCTGCAGCCTACTCTTACCGGCGTTCAACTTCTATGGAGGGTTCTTTTGTCAGAGTGTATGTACTAGTGTGAGCGGGTGTTTTCAGTCCCTGTAAACGTATGTATATTAGTGTGTGTTTTTAGTTCGTGTAAACGCGCGTGTGTTAGTGTGTGTTTTCAGTCCGTATAAACGTGAGTGTATTAGTGTGTGTTTTCAGTTCGTGTAAACGCGCGTGTATTAGTGTGTGTTTTTAGTTCGTGTAAACGCGCGTGTGTTAGTGTGTGTTTTCAGTCCGTATAAACGTGCGTGTATTCGTGTGTGTTTTCAGTTCGTGTAAACGCGCGTGTATTAGTGTGTGTTTTTAGTTCGTGTAAACGGACGTGTTGCTGTTCAGTCATGTGAGAGTGGTGTTTTATGTGTGTGTGTGTGTGTCGGACGCGTGTGTGTCAATTCGTGTAATCGTGCAGGTTAGTGTGTGTGTATGTGTATTCAGTTCTACAATTGTGTATCTCGACTTTAACAGTGATCACGAGCTCATTTGCTAATTGGTTACCTCAGTACTTGAAAATTAAACGTCTATTATTACAACATAAATGAAACGTTATTTGACATCTCAATTACAGACACACACAAAAACACAACATTTTGATCTTGTTAAACTAGGTCTGCGTAATCGTCCGTTAAGGTAATAAGTTAGACGAGACAGTAAGCAACCTTGGCCTATTTCCAGAATTTGAAATCTTCTGCTCGTATATAAAAATCAGAGCCAACTATAAACTTATAGGCCTATTGACTCAGGTAAGAATTATGGGAAATCAGATCACAACTACACCATATGACCTCGCATACCAGTATTGGTGTATATAGACGAATTCATTTTAAAATCAACACAAAATGCTAAATCGAAGTTATATTATGCAACAAGTTAAGTTTAACAATAAAGAATATCAATATTATTACAATTTTTCACCAATAAATAGCCATAGACTCACATAATTTAGTAAAATTGCAAAAATGCGTGCAGTGTTCTATTAAACATCTGTAATTTTCAGCCCCCTTTTCTGATCTAGATCAGGGAATACCCGGCCAGTTGTCTGGCCTAGTTATCTAGAGTAGGCTGTGATTAAAATGACAACATTTTCTCCGACATCTAGGTCGACCATGACAATATCCATTTAGTAATAATTGTTCGCTATGATGAGGGTATACCGTCATTGATTGATTGATTGATTGATTGATTGATTGATTGATATGACCATCATCAGTTAACTTTGGTGAGCTACCATATGTGCTACGATCTCTTTCTTACACATGAGAATCTCAGCGGCAGTGCACGAACTCTGTAGCACCGGCAGGGCCCGATGTAATTTAAAAGATGGTGAAGATATTTTGTAGGAATTTTATTTTTGTAAAACTTTTAAAAAGAAATTTTGAATTGGCAGCGACTTTCCAGCCTACTCTTCTCGATTTTATAAAGCTACGGGTTGTTTTACGTGCTTAAATAGAACACGAGATCTAAGATTTGATCGTCCGTCTCCGACATGACTAGTAGTCTACACTGAGATCAGGGATAACTGGATAAATATCTCGATGGCTCCACGAGGGAGCAAACTGAGTATCTTTGTAACAAGAAGCAAGCACCTAACTGCTACGCCACAGATATCTAATTACGCCATTTAATCAAATTAACTATATATTTAACAGTGAACGATATTTGCAATAAACAAATAAATGAGATAAATAATTATGTACTGTGTCATATGTTTCAAATATATGTAGAAATCACATACGATCATCTTTTTTAAATCTTTTTCCCGACAGACTATTATTTAATCAAACTAATGTGGAAGTTATTTATATAAATTCTCTCCCGTGGGGTCAGAATAATGTTTCGTCAATAATCTTTAGGTCTGTCTACAAGTTGTCCACAAAATTCATCAACATAAATGAGTCCAGATATAGAACTTTAAAATAAAGTTGTACATAAAGTGATTTATTGTGACATTAAACAAAATAGTAATATTCAAATTTGCACTTTAACAATCGCAAAACAAAACAATGTTCCAGCACAAATGTGTTCTTTGATTTACTTCATATATTTATTGAAACAAATTCATTGAAAATTATGGATTCTAGCTAAAAAGTTTCTTCTGATCTTTTTGTTTGGTTGTCTATATAAATATATCAAATTGCCTGTAGCTTTTTCATACCTCAGTGCCTGTCAATTAATATGTCTAGTACCTAATGTACAAGAGGTAGGAAAGCCCAATTCCTTTCCTCGCATGTGAAACGTCAAGTGTGAGATTGAACCTACAACTCTCTCGTTCTAGAGTCGATAAGCAAACGCTTCCACATTACGCTAATCCGTCCCACTTGGTTGCATATACGATCTGATATAACTAATAATATACTCGTTTTTAGGTTGAAAGGGCGCATCTTGGTTTAAAAAAAGTAAAGTAAAGGAACCCTTTCATACCTCGTGGTATATAGGTCAATACAGTGTTAGGCCTGTATTTTTCATTGACCGTCGGCACACGATGGGTGATGTGGTCAGCATCACGCCGGACGCCTTTACTTTCCCAGAGCATGTCTTGTACTCAGTTGAGGCTGGGTCGTCCTGAGAGCCGTCGCGAAAATTTCGGGAAAATGGTTGGGAAAAATTCCACGCGCATTGCGGGAGCTGAACCCAGACCACCATCCTTGCGAAGCGAGTTCACTAACAACAGCTCTCGCACCTTGGTTTAACTAGGAATTAATATTTTAAGAGATTACGGTATTTGAGAGGAAATTGTACACGTACAGCAGGTAAAACACGAAGAGATCGATTATCAAATGAAACACTAAGAACAGGTATAGCGTCTACACCAAACAACAAATTTATAGAACATCAAATACGTCAATGGCTCGGTCATGTTCTTACACTACAACTAAACCAACCTGCAGTATGAGCATACCACGGGAGAACATAGCAATAGGGAGACACAGAAAAATATGGATAAACCGAATCTAAGACACTCTATAAAAACTCAATATGACAACAGCACCGGGAGACTAAAATAAAACGATACATACCTCCTCCCTGCAACGCTACCAGGCACAAACAGTAGAATATAAATAGAAGGAAGCAGTGGCATCTCGTGATCATTTTTGTTGGTGGGGCCAGACAGATATTTTCGGGAAAATCATGGTTTCGGTTATGATATATTTTAATATATAAAATAATAAATACACGTTAGACTTTATTTTTGGTGGGGCCCTGCCCCACTGGCCCCTAATGACGAGCCGTCACTGGAAGGATCCTCTAAATAACGAATCAAACAAAATCAAAATGATTACTGACCTAGACTAATCTGCAATGTAACATAAATACAAGATCTGGATTACAAACGGTATAATGTTTTTCACATCAGTAAAACTTGTAACTTTTTTAACATTTAATTTATAACAGATAATTTTTACTCTCCAACCTTGCATGGGAATTACGTGTGTCCGAACGTAACGGTTCTCAGCTTGACCCGAATTCAAATACTTTCCAGAGAAAGACTGGAAATTAAATGTGACGGGCGTGATGTTTGTTGCAGGTCAAAATAAAATACGAGCCTACCACCATATGTATTACTACACTTCACGGTATGAAAAAAGGGATCCTTTACTTTTTTGTATCAATGAATTGCATAATCCATAAAATTTAACAGAAAAAATGTATTTTAAAATTTATGTTTGCACGATAAAACAATGAGAAAAACGTTTTTTTTTTCTCGTGTGTTGTAATAAACACAGAAATGTAATTCAATTTATATATATGATATTCCCCGTTCACATAAAGTGCAACTTTGTTTTTCCCTGTTACACTGCTTAGTCTCAATGACTTAGTATAATGGTTGAATGAATACTCAGTTACATTTTTGGCCAATTTCACTAACTCATATCTCCGTAGAAAAGAAACGTGAAAAACTGAAAATGATATCATAGATCTACACATTTCTATAGTAATAAGTTAATCAACTCATATTCTTTCTCATAGAACTACACATTTCTATAGTAATAAGTTAATCAACTCATATTCTTTCTCATAGATCTACACATTTCTACAGTAATAAGTTAATCAACTCATATTCTTTCTCATAGATCTACACATTTCTATAGTAATAAGTTAATCAACTCATATTCTTTCTCATAGAACTACACATTACTACAGTAATAAGTTAATCAACTCATATTCTTTCTCATAGATCTACACATTTCTATAGTAATAAGTTAATCAACTCATATTCTTTCTCATAGAACTACACATTTCTATAGTAATAAGTTAATCAACTCATATTCTTTCTCATAGAACTACACATTTCTACAGTAATAAGTTAATCAACTCATATTCTTTCTCATAGATCTACACATTTCTACAGTAATAAGTTAATCAACTCATATTCTTTCTCATAGATCTACACATTTCTATAGTAATAAGTTAATCAACTCATATTCTTTCTCATAGAACTACACATTTCTACATTACCACAATTTAGATTATAATGATGTATAAAGAGGCGTTTAAATATCAAAGTATGATTTTATTGTATCGGGTCCTCGCATATGGCTCAGCCCTTCCCCTTAGAAATATAACGTAGTCAGTTGAGAGTATTGTAAAAAACATGAACTCCACAGCTCCGGAAACAACATTATGAATCTGCGAAAAAATGCACTGTGAACCGAACGATGCGGTTCGGAATCTAACTCACGATCATTCAAAACGCAAACCATATGACATCCACTTTGCCAGAGACCTCCTTGGAGGGTGCATCGTTAGTTCACAGCTGTCTCCTTACATCAAATATGAATGACTACAAAATATGTTTAATAAACTTGATTTTATTGAAGTTAAATAAGAAAATTATGAAACGTTTCTAAGAAACACATTGATTTATTGAGATAAATAATGAAACATTCATTACCAGGTCGCCATGGACGCTGACGAGGGCGACCATGAATCTCCACAACTGTCTCCACTATCAGTTGACTATCAGTTGGGATGTTTACGTTATACCTAGTCATGAAGAATGGCTGTCCAGAATTTTCTTTCCATGTCGAGTCTCCCAATCATTTTACCGGTTGTCACTTTGTGCTTAAGTTTTTCTTTCTCATTAAAGATCCGCAAATATTATTATGCCTCTTTTTTATATTGATAATAAATTGTCTCTGTGTCTTGACCTATTTCAGCAGATCAACATTAGTCATGATAGCAACCTATGGGAGTCTTTGAAATAGATACTTGAACAGTACGAAGTACATTTCAACACAAAACTAAATGAGAACATCATCCCGACAGAAACCAAATAAAATTAGTAACTAATTTCATAAAAAGAAAATTGTGCTACTTTAATAAGAGCAATATTGTGTGCACACCACTAGAACCATAGACAAAACAATGCACAAGATAGATGCTAAAACCACTATTGTGTGCACACCACTAGAATCATAGACAAAACAATGCATAAGATAGATGCTAAAAGCAATATTGCGTGCACAACACTAGAATCATAGACAAAACAATGCATAAGATAGATGCTAAAAGCAAAGCAAAACACAACCAATAGGGACAAATTAGTTTTTTTATTCAGGGGCTCGGTGGCTAACTGCTTGAGCCGTTTGCCTTGTGTTCCAAAAGTCATGCGTTTAAATCTGCATCTCGTCGTTCTTTCACTAGTGCCTTTTTCCGTAGATACCTAGTATTGTCGGAACTACGGAGTTATTATTTTGTGCAATACTCTCATCATTGAGGCATACCATTTCTACGGAGAGTGATCGAGTGCTAGAAGTGACCGAGTGCTACGGAGAGTGACCGAGTGCTCGGAGGTGACCGAGAGCTACGGAGAGTGACCGAGTGCTACGGAGAGTGATCGAGTGCTACGGAGAGTGACCGAGAGCTACGGAGAGTGACCGAGTGCTATGGAGAGTGACCGAGTGCTATGGAGAGTGACCGAGTGCTACGGAGAGTGACCGAGTGCTACGGAGAGTGATCGATTGCTACGGAGTTCGGATTTTGTGCAATACTCTCATCATGGAGGCATGCCATTTCTACGGAGAGTGCCCGAGAGCTACAGAGATTTCAGCGTCATGGAAGTACAGTACTCCCTTCTCGTGACAAAAGTATCTGGTTTACTTCCTATGTGCAGCGATCGATCTAGTTTTTCAGTGAATTCTCTTCTCAATATAGTTGAGATCAAGTTCCTAGTCCTATCCGAGACGATCGATAAAACATAGATAAATTTTCAAGTTAGATACGCATTATAACTCTGTGATAATTAACAATCGATTAAAGTAGGCTGGAAAATTTAGTAAACATTTGAAATAAAATTCTGACAAATTGTCACCATCAAAAAACATAATATTGGAGATCCTCGAAGTGATGCGGGATTCCTACTGGCGACCTCTCGGGTTATTAAGAATCAGATTACAGATGGGTTTTACCATCAATTATAGCGTTTTATACACTGAAGTAATGAAGATGAAAATGTTCACTCAGAACCAAAACTACAGAATAATACAAATTAACTAAAATTGTATCGTAAATAAGAGACAAAGAAAGAAATGACAGTTCAAACACTTCAAATATTTTGTATGGACACGGTACGTGACAAAAGACATATGGTGTTGGAAATCCATTATATCCAACCTTCGATGAGGAGACGACACTGCGTGGTGATGATGTCGTGTTTTAATTATTTATATTAATATATTACATTCAACTAGTTCTGTTTCTTCTTTGTACTCTCATCCAACCTTCGATGAGGAGACCACACTGCGTGGTGATGATGTCGTGTTTTAATTATTTATATTAATATATTACATTCAACTAGTTCTGTTTCTTTTGTGTACTCTCTGATACGTCAGCCTGTATATTGCAGTATGAACATAAAAGCGGGACAGAAGATGTCACATTTTAAACCATTAATTGACACATACAATTTCACATTTGAAATGGACTGCAAATTGAAAGACAAGCAAATTGATATATATGATATGTGGTTCAAATCCTGTGCATGGTTATTTGTTTTTTCGAAAGCTCCTAATACTTGTACTTTCTTTCTTTCTTTTGTCCTTTCTGCTTTTTGCCGTTAGGCGTAGAAGGTTTAATTGAATATCGGTTTCCGAGATAGTGTACGGTCGGTAGCTTGATATGCTGTGGCAGTGGCGGCTCGTGATCATTTTGTTGGTGGGCGAGACTCAAATTTTTTTTAAATCATGGTTTAAATATACCACATTTCTACTGGTCCTAAAAAATAGTGCTCTGGATATGCGTGAAGTATACTAATTAGGGAGGAAAGACTGTGAATATCAGACTGTATGTGATATTTTAGCGTTAATTGTTCAACTGTCAACGCTGATCAGTATCACGTTAAAACGTAATAAATATAAACAAATAATTTCTAAAATAATAAATACACGTTATAAATTATTTTTGGTGGGGCCCGGCCCTACTCGCCTTTAATGACGAGCCGCCACTGTGCTGTGGTATTGTGTACTTTTAGGATGTTGTAACTCCATCAATTCATCTTTTTCTTAGTCTGCCCCTTCCTCTTGATGATTCCATACTTGTACCCTGTCTATTTCTTGATTATGTTCATTGCTTCCCCTGCTTCCTCTAAGGTTCTTACAAAATAAAACTCCTTGTTCTCATTTATATAATACAACTCACAAAGTCAAAAACTGACAGTACTTAGATGACTGAAGAATAACTGAATGAAATAAAGATATGCAGAGTTTAATCTCTACTTACTAAAACTCCAAGCTTGAAATATTGTTAATCCACTATAGTAACACCGTTCTTGTTTGTATTGATATTTGTAGAAAGAGATACCGCCCATTTTGTGTCACACAGCGACAGACAAAGCAAAACTGTGTCTTGAGTCCTTTTCTGCGGGCGACTTTGATGAGGAAGTCCTTTTAAAGAACGTTTGCACCACTTCTTTAGTCCCACTCCCAGTTTCGATTCTCTGTAATATCCCTGTCACGGGACATATCTCTCTAACTTGATGTACACAATATGGAGGGATACAGAGAGAGAGAGAGAGAGAGAGAGAGAGAGAGAGAAGCAGATAGACGCAGATGTAGTGAGGAGATAACATTGACTATCTCTGACGCGTTATAATGACGATGCGTGGGATGACGAGGATATTAAGTTGTGGCTGTAAATAACTTGTCACGATGATGACACTAAGTTGTGGCTATAAATAACTTGTCACGATGATGACACTAAGTTTTGGCTATAAATAACTTGTCACGATGATGACACTTAGTTGTGGATGTGAATAACTTGTCACGATGATGACACTTAGTTGTGGCTGTAAATAACTTGTATACAATGCATGGCAGTCACTCTCAGTTCACTTGATGAAGAATACCCACATGACCTCTGGGTCCGGGTATACACGGATTGGTCAGCAGAAAATGCAGTGAAGAATGGAGGAGCAGGAGTGTATATAGAATACCCAAACAACGCTAGAGATGTGATTAAAGTACCAACGAGGAAATTCTGTCACAACTATGATAAAGGAATTCAGGCAATCAAGGTGGCAACTGAGATACTGTTGAATACCAGACTCGATACTCAACCTGTTGTAATTTTGACTGATGCAAAGTCAGCACTCCAAGCACTCCAGTCCATAAAATTGCCAGGTCTACAGACCCTACTGTCTAAACTGTCCAAGCAGCGCAGGTTCGTCTTGCAGTGGATACCCTCTCACTGTGGAATACCAGGAAATGAAACAACAGACCGATTGGCCAAGGAAGGTGCTGCAGAAGAGCAACCGGATGTGCCAGTTACCTACCACCAAAAGAAAAGGATGATTAAATCAATCAGAAAGCCACAAATACCAACACAAGACAACTACTACAATACGAGCAGATTGGACAAGTTGTCATTCTGCGCCTTAGAACAGGACACAATCGACTCCGCAGCCACATGTATACAAAATTCAAGATTGAAAATTCAGCCATGTGTACATGTGGCTGATGAGCCACACATGGCCAATAACAGCAGCTAATGAGCGGAAAATCATAACGACAGAGATGAGGTGTCTTAGAAGAGCTGCAGGTGTGACAATAGGAGACAAAATTAGAAATGAAGAAATCAGAAGAAGACTGGATGTGAAACCAGTCATGCAATTCATAAAAGAACAACAGATTAAATGGTTTGGACACCTGACCAGAATGCCCTGGTTTCGCCTACCACAGAGAGCCACACAGAAAAAGTATAATGAGTACAAGGCAAGAGGACAACCACGCAAAAGATGGAGCGACGGCATCAGAAGAACAGCCTTACGAACATGAATATCAGCTTACAAAGTGCCTTAAAAAGCACACACAAGATCACTTCTCTTCCATAAAAAGTAAATGGTGGAAGAGAAGAAGAGTACATGTGGACAGGCACACCAGACTGCAGAGCACATACTTCAAGACTGCCTCGAATATGATACACTGAGGTAAACTCACTGGCCTAACGAAACAACACTCGACAGAAAACTACACGGACCTCTGTGTGAGCTACAAAAGACAGTGAAGTTCATACAATAGACAACATTGAATATATAGACAAATTTCAAGCGAACGAAAGGATTGAGGGAGGAATAGCTTGTATGACGAGGACACTAAGTTGTGGCTGTAAATAAATGGTGACATCACAAGGGGTAAACGGGACAATGTATAACAATCCTTAAAGACACAACTCAACAATGATATTGAAGTGTCTGTTCTCATGATTATGTATTTTCACAGCTTCTCAAAGTGGAGAATGAAAACTGTAGAAAAACTGTATGATTATGGGAGCCACTTAATGCAGGCATGAATAAGTGTATGATGTAACGTGACATACATACGAATGATTGTAAGTACTTGATGCAATCTACAAAATGAAGAATGAGGTAAATGTTCAGAATTCTGAAACACACAGCAACAGAAGTATAGATGATGCTGTTTTATTATCAGCGTTGGAGGCGTCAACTTCTTCTTCTTCTTCGACGAGCTCTCCATATCGACCACTTGTTAATCACTATGTGTGATTTGTATGTGATCTGAGCCTAAGAGCGATTGTGCGTTGTGCCAGTTATGCGCCTACCAGTAGGCCAGTACATCCGATTTCTGCGATGCTTTTTATTTACATAGGGTATATTGATGAGTATCCTCTAGTGAGCTGGTATATGCCTAGAACGATCTTACGAATACCATGGACAGAAAAAAGAAAAACACTGATGTCCTGAAAGAACTAAATGTTAAAGAGAATTGGCTGATAAACAATATACTATACAGAAAAATAAGATACTTTGGTCACATTAAGCGTCACGATGGCCTAGAAAGAACAATATTAGAGGGCAGGGTCTCAGGACGCAGAGGTAGAGGCAGACAAAGAAGAAGATGGCTACAAGATATTAAAGAAACTATAAATATGACCATCGACGAAGTGGGTGAACTGGCTAGAGACAGAGTGAATTCCAGATGCCCTTCAAAGAGAGCAACGTCCTATAAAGGATACGCACCTTGATAATGAACTGGTATATACTACTCCCCAATTGTCTCTTCGTGTATACAGTTTTCTTTTAACATCGCATAGTACCACACTCTTTAAATCTCGGTATAAATTCAATATAAGTTTTTAAATTGTATCCTTATCAAGTGAAGAATGTTCTTCCTATCCATCTTCAACTTCCTAACTATTTGTGTTCTTGATACACGCCTGCCTGCTCTCTCATTACCACAAGCACCCGCATGTACAGTACAGTAGATTTATAAACGCCCCTGGAGGGTGAAATTCTCGTTAGAATACATCCACTTATACAGCAATTTACCGTTATAACCTTCTGAAGCATATGTTGAGTGTCAGACACAATAATCAATCGCTGTTTCTGTCGACTTAAACCACTTTTGAAAGTACAGAAAGAAACTATTATAGTTCGTTCCAAAATTCGTGATCACACTAAGGTTTGATTTGTACGAAATCTATTTGATGGATAAAAGTTGTGGCGGCTCGTCATTGAGGGCCAGTGGGGCCTGGTCCACCAAAAATAAGGTGTAACGTGTATTTATTATTTTATACATTAAAATAACCTAATCGAAACCATGATTTTTCCGAAAATTTCTGTCTGGCCCCACCAACAAAAATGATCACGAGCTGCCACTGGATAAAAGTAATTTTTTTGCATGCACTCTTATATACTTCACGACCTTACGAATCCATGTTTAATTAATTGGTAGGTAGCTTCTCTTTAGCCTGTTACGCCCTTGGCGTTTAGGGCAACAACAAACGTACACCATTCTTCCCTGTTCATGGCCTTCCTCTGTATTGTGTTCCAGCTATGATTCATTTCCTTCAGCTCTTGAAGGAATTAATTGGTAGGTAGCTTAGTTGATGGAAAAACGTTTTTTGTTATATAACTTTGCATAAGCACAACAAAATGATAACCAAAGTTTAGAATTTATATTAATACACAAATTGGTGGTGAATGTTTGCAAAGACGTATCCCTATTACATATTTTTAAAAAGGTAACATTGTGAACAAATGATACCTTCCACTTCTATCAATGAAAATGAATGTTGTGCACATACGCCAATGGCAGTCGGTAGGAAACATTGTGAACTGATTAATTCTACGGGATTTACGATTTTGAGTTGCACTGAATTGCATGTGGAACACGGAATTGGTTAACTATAGACAAACTTGACAATCGTAGTGTAAAACTTCGACAAGTATACCAAATCAACATCGCTGTAATTTTAGTAATAACATATAATAAAAATCTTACAGAACTAAAGGTTTGGGTGGGAAAAAATACGTTTGGAAGGTCGCCACTGTTACCTACATAAAAATGTAAAAATCAGTAATTTCTGTCAAGTGGATGATTTATATCGGTCTGTAAACATGATCACGAGTTTTGGAACGAACTATAATACGAAGCCCACATTTTGCCAAACGTATACAATGAATAAAAAGGGTCAAAATCCGAAGGGTTGCCTTCATTCCACCGAGTTTTATGAATATAAAATATCCCCAATAGCTCGGTCCCTCTCCGCAGAATTGGCTCGCCACCTATCGTGAGTAATGTACAAGACTTGAAGGCCGTAGTTCTGGCAAAATCCCTAGGGATCTCTGAAAAAATATAATTGTGAATAGAACGGCGCGGTCAGGATTTGAACCACGACCTTCGGAGCGCAAAGCAACGGCTTTTACCGCTTAGTCACTGAGACCGCACAAATAAATCAATGAATAAGACAATGAATAAATCACAGGCACAGAAAATAATCACACGTGAAATGCGTTGTCTCCGAAAGGTCACCAACAATAAACAAAAATAGTCTTAAAATATCAGAACTTGAGAGAATGTTGAACAAAAATCGTGTTTTAATTAAATTGAAAAGCATACAATGAAATAGTTTGGCCATCTAGTAAAAAAGCAGCAAGACCACACTATCTATAAAGTTGTCTACAACCGATCATCAGGGTGAAAGGCGAAGGGAAGATCAAGTAAAAATGGATAGATGAAGTGCCTATATCGCGCCAGTAGATACAGATATTCAGGGGTCGAAGATAAATAAGTTGATAACACACTGCGTTTGTAACCATATCCAGTGCAAATTAGCAGGTTTAAGACCAGTTTGGTGGAAACATCTCGTTGAGCCCACATTACTTGGTTGGACTGTACTGAGCCCTGATCTTTTACTTCTTTCTTTTATTGCATATCCTTTACGAGACTTTACGAATCAACCCAAGCTTTTTAACGCTGTTTGTGATTTTTCTCGGCATTATTACGTTCAGTAGTTTGCCATTGTTTTCTGAACGGGTGGTGCCATCGTTCTTTTGTAAAAATACACGCGAAACAAATTGCAGCCAAACTGTCCGCAGCGTGATTCGAACTCAGAACGTCGGGGTTAATAAACTGAGTCACTATCCTCTTGCGGATCTAAATTACAAGTATTTCTGAAGTCTGAGTAAGGTTCACTTGAAATACAACAAACATTGATGATAATAAAATCTAGGCTAGAGGTCATGTAAAGGTTATGCAATTTTCTTTTTTTTTAAAACTATCTTACTTTGTGTATTTATTAATTTCCACTTTGGTATCTCTCTATCTTTCTCTCTCTCTCTCTCTCTCTCGGATCGTTCTTAAGGCCGTTTGTATCATTCAAATGTGATATATAAACAGCTTTAATAACACGATCACAATCTTCAGTACCAACTGGAACTCTGGTGCTTATCCTTCGGTGATTTGTTCGGTTTCAACCAGCGTTTACTGAGTTCGCTCTCCGTTAGCCTTTTACTGTCCCCAGTCAAACCTGCAAGGCAGTAGGTTGATATTATCTTTTAGGGCAGCGACCCTTAGATGACCTACCCTCCAGGGTTGATGAGCGTCATCTGCCCAGCGAACTGGTCTTTTTGTGAGCTGGTTTGCCGCCCGTCCAGTTTTGTGTACGGTTTGCTCCCTAGGCTTTGATTGTCCTCAATCAAACTACAAGGCAGTAGTAACTTTGGTATCTAGTTTCACTGCAGTTTTTTTAACTATGTTAATATTTTACACAACTTCTAATAAGATCGCACTATTTGAAATTATCATCATTAGGTGCCGTGCCGGTTGGCGTAGGCGATCATGGATCTCCACAAATCTCTGTCGTTGGTGTTTGCTATCAACTCAGATGTTGACGCTCTACCGTGCCATAAAGTCAGGATATCCAAAATGTTCTCTCTCTGTCTTCCTCTGTCTCGTCTACCCTCGATTTTACCGGTTGTCACAATGTGTTCTAAACCTCCCTCCTCATCACATGCCAGAAAAATAATGACCGCCTCTTTCTTATATTGATGATAAGCTTTCTCTGTGTCTTGATCTCATTCAATATCTCAACATTAATCATTTTAGCAGTTCATGTGATTCTCATCATTCTTCTGTAAAACCACATTTATGTAGCCCTCAGTAATTTTTTGATCTTTGTGTTCATTGTCCATGACTCGGATCCGTATGAAAAGTATAGTATTCTTAATAATTACAACATATTCTACAACATTTGTACATATTTTACAACATTTATATATATATATATATATATATATATATGACTGACTATTTGTAGACAACTCTACACAACTGGTACATATTCTATACTGATATATATATATATATGCTGACTATTTGTAGACAACTCTACACAACTGGTACATATTCTATACTGTTAGATATTACATACGCTTCTGCAGAAGCTGTATGTAGGAACGAGTCCCTAAAAACACGGTAAAATTGAATGATAAAAGTTGGTTCATCAGTCTAGGCCGGGATCGCGAGAGAGAGAGAGAGAGATATTACATACTTGAGATATTCTTTCCGGTGGTCTCTGTACATAGAGGCTAATTGCTTGCATTTAGTGGCAAAGATAACTGGTTCGCTCTCTCGTCAAAGATAACTGGTTCGCTCTCTCGTAAAGCCATCCGGATGTGTTTTTCCAGAGATCCCTGATCAATCTGTAGGTGAGATCGAGTTTCAAGTCCTATCGGAGACAGACGATAAAACCTTGGGTCCTGTGTTCAATTTGAGCACTTAAAAGAACCTTACTGATGCCCGAGTGGTTACAGGGGCCCACATTTGAAGTGTAAAGAATAGAGCCACTGTTACCTGCCACGCATGTCGTACGAGGCGACTAATTAGGTTTGGCTGAAATCGGATGCACGTGTCCTAAACATATAGAAGTCTATGCGTTTAGGGGCTTACCAAACCAATGTGCAACGTATACACGTTCTTGGCAAAGATCAAACATATCACAAAGAGTGATTAAAATTGGTCGTAAAGAACAAACACAAAGAAGAAGAAGAAAGAACTATTACCAGTTCAAACTCGAGAAGAGCAGGATGGAAAGCCTCTACCCTAGAAAAATTCATTGGACAAAGATTTTAAATATAAAATAATTCCTACAAAATATTTTTGCCATCTTCAAAATTATATCGGGACCCTCGCCGGTGCTACGGAGTTCGTGCACTGCAGCTGAGATCTTCCTGTGTAAGAAAGAGATCGAAGTACACATGGTTACTCACCGAAGTGTAATGATGATGGTCCTATCAATCTTATCAATCAGCACATATTCTACATAGCGTATACGTATAAATAATATACTATTTGTACATATTCTACACAGCTTGTACGTATAAATAATATACTATTTGTACATATTCTACATAGCCTGTACGTATAAATAATATACTATTTGTACATATTCTACACAGCTTGTACGTATAAATAATATACTATTTGTACATATTCTACACAGCTTGTACGTATAAATAATATACTATTTGTACATATTCTACACAGCTTGTACGTATAAATAATATACTATTTGTACATATTCTACACAGCTTGTACGTATAAATAATATACTTTGTACATATACTACATAGCTTGTACGTATAAATAATATACTATTTGGACATATTCTACATAGCCTGTACGTATAAATAATATACTATTTAGACATATTCTACATAGCATGTACGTATAAATAATATACTATTTGTACATATTCTACATAGTGTGTACGTATAAATAATAAACTATTTGTACATATTCTACATAGCGTGTACGTATAAATAATATACTATTTGTACATATTCTACATAACTTGTACATATAAATAATAAACTATCTGTACATATTCTACACAGCGTGTACGTATAAATAATATACTATCTGTACATATTCTACACAGCGTGTACGTATAAATAATATACTATCTGTACATATTCTACATGGCTTCTACATATAAATAATACACTATTTGTACATATTCTACATAGCTTGTACGTATAAATAGTATACTATTTGTACATATTCTACGTAGCGTGTACGTATAAATAATATACTATCTGTACATATTCTACACAGCGTGTACGTATAAATAATATACTATTTGTACATATTCTACACAGCGTGTACGTATAAATAATATTCTATCTGTACATATTCTACACAGCGTGTACGTATAAATAATATACTATCTGTACATATTCTACATGGCTTCTACATATAAATAATACACTATTTGTACATATTCTACATAGCGTGTACATATAAATAATATACTATTTGGACATATTCTTACCAACGTCCACGTAATTTATACAGCTTGTGCATATTCTACACAACGTGTACATATTCTATATTAATTGTACATATTTTATCCCACTTGTACATGTTATAATGCTATGTGTACATATTCTAAAATATTCCTTCTAAATTCCTTCAGTCACAATTACTACTTTCAATAACATCATTGCGAATCACAACACAATCACTGAAACATCCCAAGGAAGGACACGAGAAGCAACGAATCTAAAGTAGAAACAAGTATAACAAACCCACATCCAATTTTCTAAGAAAAAGACGACGCGTGTAAATGAAACTGCCGGTTGAGAAGACTGCAATGAAACCTGTTCTTCGCACAATCTTTCAAGTTATCATTTGATCAGTTATTGATGACTTGGAATAACCTTTCCCTATTTCTTCTGTCTCTCAACCTGAACGTCAGTATTGATCTGCACCATCTCACTCATGTCTCGTTGAATTACTCTTGTGACGTCCAGCAGCCGATCACATTGTCACCGTCTCATTGGTTATCTCTACAAATTGTGTGGACATTTGCAAAGATGAAATAATTCTTTCAAAGACATTCTCCAAGCTTTGTTATAGACCCTTCTTTTGCTATATTATTTATGAAAGTTTATTATAAGATAGAAATTTGAGACAGAACCGTACTTGAATTACATTGAGAAACTAACAAGGAAGTGACTCGATCTCTTATAAAGAATGCAACCAATCTCCATTGTACACAGAGTCTTCTACAACAGAAGATTAGGAAAGAAGGCGAGAAGAAGACCATGGAAAGATGGATAGATGGCATAGCAGAATCCTGTCAAAAAGCAAATATAATAATCACCCAAAGCACTAGGGCAGCGAAAGACAAAAACAGAAAACTACGGCAGAGATAACAACCCGGTAACGGGGAGACGACAAAAGAAGATGAAGAAGAAGATTGTGATAATGTACTTTAGTCAATGTTTCTTGTGACTTGTGTGTATGTTTATTGCGATTTTATGGGTTAATTTTGTGTAATCTCCGTTCTGAAAGTCAGCTACTATTTCCACTAGCTTCTCTCTTCTTTCCTTGGTGAATTGATTTTCATTAGAAATTCATTAGAAATTCATTAGAACACAAATTTGTTAATCTAACTCCTACAAAATATTTTACCATCTTCTAAATTACATCGGGCACCCTCGCCGGTACTACGTAGTGTGTGCACTGCCACTGTGTAAGACAGAGATCAGAGCAAACATGGTTACTCACCGAAGTGCAATGATGATGGTCATATCAATCATTCAATCAATAAATGAATCAATCAATTAGGGGTTGAATGTTGATAACATTTTCTGTTTTTTATTTGTAATTCTTGATCCCAACCATACCGCTTGCTTGCATGTACAAAAATGTGTCCCTAAATTGTAGCTTTCAGCAATGTACCCTGTCTCTCTTTGTGTGTACACAATATTTCTTTTGTTCCTGTTTCTCGTCTTTATCAATTCTATCTCCATTAATTACTTCTTTCAATACTTTTTTTTGTTATTGTGTGCAAATAATACAACCAATTATATATATAATAATAATAATAATAATTCCTCTCGTACCGTCACACGTTACACATGGCCTGCAAGCAATCTCTCCACACCGCTCTATACCGGGCAACTCGCTCAATCTCCTCCATGGAACTGAGACCGATATTTCCTGCCTCTCTCAGCAAAGTTCGCCTCAGGGTCTCTTTAGGTCGACCTCTCCTCTTGAACCCTTTGCATCCCACCTCAATGCCCGCCCTGATATTCGTTGATCATTTCTCCTCAAGGTGTGCCCAACATATCTCCATCCTCTCCTTCCCACAACAGGGTCACTTGTGTTGACCAGACATGTCTCCGATTTCATCACCTCTTCCGAATTTGTTATCATATATATATATATATATATATATATATATATATATATATATATATATATATATATATATAAATAGGGAAGACTGCAGTAAAACTTGGTAAATAATGAAACACGTACAAACAAAGTACTATAGTTTTACAAAAACAGAAACAGTGACGATAAACAGCAACGTTTCGACCAACAAGGCCTTTATCAAGCAAACGAACAAACAGGAGTGACAAATTAAAATGAAACACAAATGGACGACCAAATACAAACGTATCTAAGGAAAAGCTGGAATAAAAACGAATAACGAAATAAATGTAACACAAAAACACACATAAAAACTAGAAATAGAACGGAAAGAAACAATGAAACATCTAGTAAATATATAACTTGAATACATGCAACATATACCATATAGATTACAAAGCATAGGAAGAGAAAGTACTAAGAAGCATAAGAATGTAATACGTTGAGCCGCGTGGTCGCAAGGTACCATACTATACAGTATACAGTATGGTACCTTGCGACCACGCTCAACTATTACATTCTTATGCTTCTAGTACTTTCTTCTATGCTTGTACTCTATATGGTATATGTTGCATGTATTCAGTTATATATTTACTAGATGTTTCATTGTTTCTTTTCCGTTCTATTTCTAGATTTTTATGTGTTTTTTGTGTTACATTTATTTCGTTATTCGTTTTATTCAGCTTTCCTGATACGTTTGTATTTGGTGTCCATTTGTGTTTCATTTAATTTGTCACTCCTGTTTGTTCGTTTGCTTGATAAAGGCCTTGTTGTCGAAACGTTGCTGTTTATCGTCACTGTTTCTGTATTTGTAAAACTATAGTACTTTGTTTGTACGTGTTTCACTAATATATACATATATATATATATATATATATATATATATATATATATATATATATATATAAGACAAAATATACAGCTCTTGATGAGTCTGAGAACAGAGATATCGCAGTGGTTAGTGCACTTGCCTCGGAAATACATGGTCCCAGTATCAAATTCAAAAGTGGTAGGGGAATATTGTTCTACCGTATGACTCTCAGATCGACTGAACCTCACTTTGGTACCATGAAAACTCTCGGAAGTAAAGTCGGCTGGTGTGATCTTGATCCCATCACCAACCGCGATGGTCAAAGAAAAATAGGGACCTAACACTGTATTATCTAATATAATTTATAGTATAAAACGGGGTTCCTTTACTTATTTTATTTTATGATCGATATTGTGTGTTCTGTAGGCCAAAGATCTTGTATGTTAGTAATGTCCTGAAACATGATCTCAGCCCGCCTGCCCGGCGTGTTCGTAGCGAGTGCGGTTCAATTCTGCGGGCTAGCAGAAGAACCACAGGTTCTCCAGATTTACGGTGTTCGTGGCACCGAACCAAAAGGTTACGATGTACATGGCACAGAGCCGAAGAGCGGAAAACTCAAGTGCTTCTGGGTCGAGAAAATAAAAACCAAAATACAAAATATCATGATCTCAACGTCGATATTGTGTTTCTATAGATGTTATAGTGTGTTCCACATCTCATTTTGCAACAACTACAATTATTAAATGATCAACATTTGCTAAAGTTGTTGTCCACATCTCATCTTGCAACAACTACAATTATTAAATGATCAACATTTGCTAAAGTTGTTGTCCACATCTCATCTTGCAACAACTACAATTATTAAATGATCAACATTTGCTAAAGTTGTTGTCCGCATCTCATCTTGCCACAACTACAATTATTAAATGATCAACATTTGCTGAAATGTACACAAGAGAACAACATAACATTTCTTCCTCTCTCCACTATATTATATATTGATTATAACTAAGAACACAAGAATAACAACAGTATTTAAGAAAGAAATGCTTATCCTTCAGAAAGAAACAAATATAAATAAAGAAGAAATCCCATATGATATTTTGCTACTCAATAATTTTTAATTACATTCAGATGATCTTGTCCGCTACATTAGATTGTATGTTCATTATTACGAAAGATTAACTTTTATTAGGATTTGCTATTTTATTTTCATAGTGGACAATGTGACATTCTCAGACAACGATTTGCTATATTAGCATGGTTTCCTTTCTCGAATGTTCTTGTTTTCTAATGGTCGCGTAATATATCATGCAATAAAGACTTCTAATGAGCCACACAAAGCTGACATTTGAGTAGGCGGCAAGTATTTCAAGAATGGAAGGAAAATCTGAGTAAAACTTGAAATAAAATTTACTGAGAAGAGGCGATAAATAACGGACTCGGTTTCATAATCAAGAGTGAACGAGTTGCCAAGAATAGAACAGTACGGATACAGTGCTTACAGGCTTTATATAAGCTATAACTGTACGGAAGGAAAACAATAACTCATACGGTACAGTACACATTATGTACAATAGTCAAGACTGACAATAACTGTACGGAAGGAAAACAATAACTCATACGGTACAGTACACATTATGTACAATAGTCAAGACTGACAATAGCTGTACGGCAGGAAAACATTAACTCATGCGATACAGTACACATTATGTACAATAGTCAAGACTGACAATAGCTGTACGGAAGGAAAACATTAACTCATGCGATACAGTACACATTATGTACAATAGTCAAGACTGACAATAGCTGTACGGCAGGAAAACAATAACTCATACTATACAGTACACATTATGTACAACGTCAAGACTGACAATGACTATAGTTTAATCAGAAAACTATATAGTTCGTTCCAAAATTTGTGATCATGTTCACCGAACGATATAAAATCATCCACTTGACAATAAATTCTTGATTTTTATATTTTTATATAGGTAACAGTGGCGACCTTCCTAAGTATTTTTTGTCCAGCCAAACCTTTAGTTCTGTAAGTTTTTTATTACATGTTATTACTAAATAAACAGCGATGTTGATTTGGTATACTTGTCAAAGTTTTACAGTACGATTGTCAAGTTTGTCTATAACTAAGCATTTATGTGTTCCACATGCA
This sequence comes from Arion vulgaris, assembly GCA_020796225.1. Taxonomy (NCBI): domain Eukaryota; kingdom Metazoa; phylum Mollusca; class Gastropoda; order Stylommatophora; family Arionidae; genus Arion; species Arion vulgaris. The sequence continues at coordinate 21,494,408 of CM036766.1, read as the reverse complement.
ATTCAGTGCAACTCAAAATCGTAAATCCCGTGGAATTAATCAGTTCACAATGTTTCCTACCGACTGCCATTGGCGTATGTGCACAACATTCATTTTCATTGATAGAAGTGGAAGGTATCATTTGTTCACAATGTTACCTTTTTAAAAAATATGTAATAGGGATACGTCTTTGCAAACATTCACCACCATTTTGTGTATTAATATAAATTCTAAACTTTGGTTATCATTTTGTTGTACTTATGCAAAGCTACATAACAAAAATGTTTTTTGCATCAACTAAGCTACCAATTAGTTAAACATGAATTCGTAGGGTCGTTAGGTATATGAGATTGCATGAAAAATGTTACTTTTATCCATCAGGTAGATTCTGTACAAATTAAACCTTAGTATGATCACGAATTTTGGAACGAACTATAGCCAAAATATTACAATCAACAAAATGGGTTGAATAAAAATAGTGACGGGAAAGTTATTAATAACTTAAGAAATCAAATAGAAAGATGGGGGTAATACTTTCAGAAACTTGGAGCATGCCAATCACTACAAACACACCCCATGCTAGAAAACAAGCCTGCAGAAGTAGACTTAAATGTTAACTGAAGAACACATTCCAAATAGTTAGTCAAATTATCAAACTTTTGAAAGACGAATAAGCAGATGGTATCCCAGTAGATGCTGTTAAAGTCGATGTAACAAAATGTACGGAATTATTGCACAAATGACTTAGCAGAATCGGGGATACCAAAGAAAAAAGATTTGACAAAAGGATACCCAGTGAAGCTATCAAAGAAAGGAGACCTATAAAAGTGTGAAAACTACAGCAAAATAATGTTGCTGTCACTTCTGGGACAAATACTAAGCAGGATAATCCTGGAGAGATTGAGAGATGCCATCGACATAAAGCTAAGAGATGAAAAAACAAACTTTCGACCACATAACTCCTACACTAAACAGATAGTCATATTACGCCATAATAATAGAACAAAGTATTAAATGAAGATCCTCACTCTATATCGGATCTCTGGATAATGAGAAACCTGTTCGATAGCTTCGATAAGGAATCCGTTTGAAAATCGATGTTTTACTATGGGTTCTCACAGACAATTATTAACCTCGTAAAGTCAAATTATGTAAACAGGAAATGTAGATTTTGTCATTATAAAAAATGTACACTTTTCAAATATGAACAGGAGTGCGACAGTGATGCATTCTATCACCTCCGTTATTCTTACTGACAATAGACTGGATTATAAATCTCTCTCTCTAGCGATCGTTCTAATTCAATTTTTATCATTCTATTGTGATATATAAATAGCCAAAACATCAGAACGTAATGTACGTGCACCAACCTTCAGCACCTATTTGAGCACAGTTGCATATCCTTCGGTGTGGTGTTCGATTTCAGCCAGCTATTGTGTGCGGTTCGCTCTCCACTAGCCTTTGACTTTCCCCAGCCGTAACCCACAAGGCAATGGGTTGCCATTTTCTTTCAGGGCAGCGACCCTTAAACGGCCTGCCCTCCCGGGCTTATGAACGCCATCTGCCCAGCAAAACCGGTCGTTTTAATGAACACCTTGGTTTACCGCCCTTTCAGGTTTGTTTGCGGTTTGTTCCGCTAGGCTTTGATTGTCCCCAATCAAAACTACAAGGCAACAGTAGTTCCCTGCGAGTGGAAACGCGCACTGGCTTTACCTCTGCTGGGCTTTCCAGTTGTTCTGTACATTTGGGTGGGACGCACACCCTGCTTGCCGCTGCCGCGCTTGCCGCTGCCGCGCTTGCACGGGTTTTGCCTCTGCTGGGCTTTCCAGTTCTACTCATGTGGGTGGGACGCACACTCTCTTGCCGTGCCGGCCTGCCCCTCGATGGGGCCCACTATGACTTTGCCAGCGTGCATGCTAGCTCTGCCCTGATGCCCTGTCACCATCGACTTTTTCCGTGCTTACATTTTTCGTGCCTTCCATGTCGTGCACACATTTGCCTGGGCTGTCACCTTCTGTGACTCAACTCGGTCCCCCACCCATGAGATAGGGTCACGGGTTTCGCCCCATGTGGTGCCCCCCTTTTGCAACGTGCGTATGCGCGCTCGCTCTGCCCTGGTGACTACCTCACCGTTTCCGTCAATTCCCTCTGGGCTGTCTGACTTCGAGGGGACAAAATCCGAGTTCACCCCATGATTCCCACGTGCAACTCAACTCGGCGCCCATCATACTCATCGGCTCTAGATAGGCGGATCAACAGAGAGCATGCTTGGGCTCCGAATTTCCCCACACGCGGGTCAACGTCTCTTCGATTTTATTTGATTCGTTTTTGATAGGGCTAGACGTTTGAACTATGTAGACCATCTTGCGGACACGTAGACCATCATCGGCTCAAGAGAAGTGCATCAAGAGAGAGAATGCGCGGGCTCCGAGCTCCGCCCACAAGGTTCCACGTGTATCATCGTTCTAGCTTTTCCCATCGTCCGAAAGAGACGATCATTAATAGTCACTCTTGGAGTTCGCTCGTCTGTGTTGCGAGCGGATCCCATCAAGCATGACTACCTTTGCATCTCTACTTGCCCCAGAGTAGCTCTCCACGGCACCTGCCCTCTTAGCCAGACCGGACCTACCGTCTGTTACCAGGGTCACCACTTGGAGGTGAGAGCAGGGATTAGAGCCATCTCCCTAATCCTGGCGCGCCGCTTCCTTGCGCCTTTGACCCCGATTATAAATCTAACAGTACAGTAACTATCACTAGAAATAGATGTCAATAGACTGAGACAGAGCAAATAAAGGATCTGAAACTCCTGATGATATAGCCCTCCTGTCTTATGCTCGTAACCAGATGTAGGATAAACTAAACACACTTGATCAGAAGCGTCACAACAGCTAGGGCTAGACATGCATAGAGAAAAGACAAAGATGATAATAATTAACCAAATAAATTTATTTTTTCCGATCCAGAAGAACTTGAGCTTTCAGCTCTTTGGTTCGGTGCCATGGAATCGTAACCCTTCGGTTCGGTGCCACGTACACCGTAAATCTGGAGATACTATGGCCTTTCTGCAGCCCATAGAATTGAACCGAACTCACATGTGGATTGTTACCCGTCGTCCAACGCACTACGAACAAGACGGGCAGGTGGGTAACCAAGCAAATAACAACCCGATCTCCCTGCGCAAAACCCCACTTCAAGCGGAAGAATCATATATATATGTGTGTGTGTGTGTGTGTGTGTGTGTAGCAATGTATCTAAGAGGGAGGAACGGATAGAGATGATAGACTGAGAATAAAGGATATAAGGACAGCTTTAATCGTACTAGAAAAATTGTGAGACACTAAAGAAATGAAATCTAAAACCCACATTAGAATATTCAACTTCAATATTAAAACAGTTCTAATGCATGAGTCAGAGAAACATGGACAACTACTAAAACATTAACGACAAAAATTCAAATATTCATACACTGCTTTCTACGTAGAATAGAGGGACTGAGATGGTATAATAGGTCACAAGCAAGGAGCCTGTGGGGGGAAAAGAGACAGGTCCCAGTGAACCAAGACGGGAGGAAGAGAAGACGTTAAATTTGATAGACTACACTTTGGGAAAGCATGAGGAAGATATACTAAATGGGTTCTATCATGTAACCTACAGAGAAAAAAAACGAAATAGAAGAAAGCTAAAATTACATTGAGAAGAGATTCGGAGACGGAAATTAACGATTTAAGAAAGACATGGAAGAAGAAAATGCAAGAATTAGCTTAAGATAAAAAGACTTGACATGAGGTGGCTGAGGGACTACGCCGCAACCAAGATTAAAAACATGAGAGAGAAGGAGAGAGAGAGAGAGAGAGAGAGAAGAGAGACAACTCAATTACTATAGTCTCAACTCCATGGACGGGAAGCAATTGTTAACTTTAATATTAAGTGCAATGATGACGGATCATCAACCATTCACTAAATCATTGAGTTTCTCTAGCGAATGGTTCAAGGCTGTTTGTTTTGCGTTCTGATTCTGGTGATCTTGGGTTCGAATCTATATACGTCTGTCGGTTCATCAGTGTATCTATTTCCAGATATCCCTAAGATTGTAGTTGGAGATACGGAGTGTTCATGATTTGGGATATACTCTCTTCAGATGGTGCGTCTTCCTTTTCACCGTTTTCTCTGAATAGAGTATATCTTTGTAAATGTATCTGTCCACAGCGGAGTTGCAATATCTGCAAATTTACTTCCCAGTGTTTCTTATATCTGGCTTGCTGACCCCTTCGATCCCTACTCATGAAGCCAGACTGGAGGAAAGAAACCTGTAACCAAGAACAATTGAACTTGGAATAGAATTGTGGTCTGCTCTAGTTCGCTGACCTTGACATATGTGACCTCTTCAACAGCTAGAGATACAACATATCTAACACAAGATACAAAATGAAGGTTCCTCACAATGCTTCACGGCACATGTAGGCATTATAAGATAACATAAGATAAGATATGATAAGTAGAGAAGATGACAACAAACGTATCTAAGTCAGGATTGCCAACTAAAAATTGGGAAAATAGGCCAAACACTATCGGGAAAGGCAAAAAAATGTCAGGCGAACAAACAGTGCTATTTCATCATCAAGGTGCGTATCCTTTATAGGACGTTGCTCTCTTTGCTGCACATCTGAAATTGACAGTTTCATCACTTCGTCGATGGTCATGTTCATGGTTTCTTTAATATCTTGTAGCCATCTTCTTCTTGGTCTGCCTCTGCCTCTGCGTCCTGGGACCCTGCCCTCTAGTAATGTTCTTTCCAGGCCATCGTGACGCTTGATGTGACCAAAGTATGTAACTTTTCTGTATAGTATGTTGTTTATCAGCCAATTCTCTTTAACGTTTAGTTCTTTCCGGACATCAGTGTTCTTTCTTTTTCTGTCCATGGTATTCGTAGAATCTTTCTGCAGCATTTAGTTTCGAAGGACTGGATTTTCGTTCTTAATTTTTGTGTAATAGTCCGTGATTCACAACCATAAGTAGCCACAGGGAAAATGCATGCTCTCAATATTTTTAATTTTAGTATTTTGCTGGTGCTTTGCCACATGTTCTTCATTGTGTTTAACTTCCTGATTACTATTTCATACTCACATCATAAGAAGAGAAACCAGCACCATACATTTTATCAGTAGATAAGTTCTGTACCATATTAGGGGAGGCAGTAAAATCCTTGCAACATTTGTTAGATACGAGCAGTTCTGTTCTTATTCTCACTATAGCCCCAAGAAGCTGCAGCTGCATTCTATTTCTAGCTTTTGTTTTGACTGATGATACAAGAGAGACCACCCTCTTAATAACAGCATTACTAACTGGAGTTATTAAGCAAGTCAGAGCATAGATGGCAAGCTCTTTAAATGACTCGTGTTTAAGAACACTTATCCAAAACGTTTCACTGTCGGTTAAAAATCCATCTGTCTTAAATTGGACTTCTTTCCAATCAATACAGATTATTTTTCTGTATTGTTCTATTGCACTGATGTTTTCTCCCGCAATGTGCATAAATGGTAGTTCTGCACATAAAGGCCTTTGATGCTTGGTTTAAAATTATCGTAGGGTTCAGTTTTGACAAGCACTAGGAGCTTTCTCCACTTGAAGTTTATTCTGTCCTGTTGATGGAGCCCTCTGTCTGTGGTTTCTGATTTTTCGTGAACAGCGAAGTCACTAGCTTTAGACAAGATGGTACAGTGGCATAACATACAATAAACGTTTTTGTTTGTGATCCATCAGAAGATCTTTTGACTTATACAATAGTTTTTTTTCCAATTGCTATTGTATTTATTACTACTGTCATATGATTGTTTCCATTTTTTTGTCAACGTAGTTATCGGCTCCTAGCAAAATTATCGATATTCTACATACAAAAAACAGATAACAGGATCAGTTCATAGCTAGCTCTGAGGTGGGAAATAGAGCACATAAAATGATGAAACTTTACATAATGTTTCATAAACTTTAGTACTATAGTCTGTCCATTAATTCGTGAGCACGTTTGAAATTGATTTTCTCGAAAACTACCTGTTGGATCTCAGTGATTTTTGCAAGCAGCCTTAGAATATCCATGACGCTAGAGAAATATTTTTTCCAAGAAAATTTGATGTAGTTTGAAATATTTCTTCTTCAGGCTATATTAAAATCAACCTCACCGGATTGTACACAATAGTAACAGATCTACGGTACACAGACGCGTTGTTCTAAAAATACATTATGGTAACATTGAAATATTGTGAGTAAACAACAATTTCACGAATTCCGTGCACCTAACCCAGTCGACTTTGAAAGCGGAAAGCATATGACGTTATAATTGGGATACCGTTGTATAGTTATAGGTGTATCTCGCTATTTGTATGAAGCTATTGTATCATATTTGTTGGCTTATCAAAACTGACATTGATATCACATTCATAATGAGTCTGAAGTGCACATTTATAACAATGCACAAGGTTACAGTTTTACTATACCAACACTTCCGTAGGGAATCTAAGAGAGGTCATCTATATTGCGATATTCATAACCCTGAGAAACGAACGCAACTGGCGCTTGGTCTGAATAGAGAATCCTTTTCCCGATGGATTAAACAGGACACAAAGTGCACTAATGTCAAGCAAGGAAGGAAAAGAACAATTGACGACTTTGACATAGATGTCATAAGACGGGGGCTCTTGAAAATGTTTGCGACAAATCAACTTGTTACTCTCAGGAAACTGAAATTAAAACTGCAATCAGATTGCAGCATAGACATTTCTAAAAGTACTCTATGGAAAATTGTAAGAGCCGCCTGCTTCACCTTCAGAAAACTATAGGCGGCAGGAATATTATTTGTGAAAAGCCACATTTAATTGCTGCCCGAAGTAAATACCTGAGGCAGATCCGTGAGCGGCGGAGGCAAGGCTATGATATTGTATATTTGGACGAATCCTGGGTCAATGCTCACCACACCAATGCTAAAGAATGGCAATCAGTAGACGGTGAACAGAAAAGAAAATACCAAGCAGCAAAGGCCAGCGTATTATACTAACACATGCAGGAAGCAGTGAAGAAGGTCTTGTCCATGACGCTGGACTTATTTTCCAATCAAAAGTACCGACGGTAGGGACTACCACACAGAAATGAATGGACATATTTTCAGGCACTGGATGGAGAAAGATCTACTTCCAATTCTAAACAGACCATCATGCTTGGTAATGGATAATGCATCCTATCACAACGCAGTATCAGCGGAAGACAAAGTACCAACTGCATCAAATACAAAAGATCAAATTAGGACTTGGCTTGCTAATGAAAATGTCAGCTTCGATGATACATATTTGAAACCCGAGTTGTTGCACCTGGTGAGGATGACAAATAAGACAAAGGTGTTTCATATTGACAAAATCATTGCGGAATACGGCCACACGTCTTTGCGACTACCTCCATATCATGCTCACCTCAATCCGATAGAGCTTGTCTGGGCTAAAGTAAAAGGGCAAGTTGCCGAACAGAACAGGACGTTTAAAATGTGTGATGTTGAAGTTCTGACACGTGAGTCCCTCTCAATGATAGACATGCGGTTCTGGAAGAAGTGTGTTGAACATGTGCTCCGAGAGGAGGACGAGTACTGGCACCGAGATGGATTACAATTTGTCCAGCCAGTAACAATTATCAACCTCATGGAATCGTCAGATTCGGAATGATACAAATCATATTTTGATTACAGACTGAGAAATAGCAACGTATACATTTCCATATCCAAATGCGTCTACCATCATACAATTTGTGGTGAAGTTAAGACACCCTGGGGTCTAATGGTGCCGAAGGGAGGACTAACTGTTGCATATTGTATCCAAGTTCACGATTGCACATAAAGGTCAACACACTTAATTACTTGACCTATCAAGTTAATATGGAGATACACCTATGAATAGAATTGACATGGACAAATTCTAGGATTACTGTAAAATCTAAAATTTGAGCCCCGTATTTGCAATTGTCATAAAAGATCAAAGGAATTCGCCGATGTGCAAAATCCGTAGCATCTATGGACTACTGGTTAGCTTTATTTTAGCGTCATTGATATTCTAAGGCTGCATGCAAAAATCACTGAGATCCAACAGGTAGTTTTCGAGAAAATCAATTTCAAACGTGCTCACGAATTAATGGACAGACTATAAGCATATTTGTTAACAGTACCAAACCAAAACCAATAAAAACCATATATTAAGTATATTTATCCAAATTGCTTTTCAGAATTATACAGATTTTGAGAATAAAAAAAAAGTTTGCATATGAAAAAGGTCTAAAATCGGACAAAATGCCAAACAATTGTTTTTAAGCCAATCATTTTTTTTAAAAGGCAAATTTGTCTAATCTGGTCTTTAAAATTCCAAATTGGCAACCCCTGATCTAAGTGCGGTTATAGAACACAACAAGCATACGTTAAATGTAAATAATAATAATGAAATATTGTCTATCACCTAGTGGTATATGGGTATCTCTTATCGAATGAGAAGTACATAGTGGTATATGGGTATCTCTTATCAAATGAGAAGTACATAGTGGTATATGGGTATCTCTTATCGAATGAGAAGTACATAGTGGTATATGGGTATCTCTTATCAAATGAGAAGTACATAGTGGGATATGGGTATCTTCTTATCAAATGAGAAGTACATAGTGGGATATGGGTATCTCTTATCAAATGAGAAGTACATAGTGGGATATGGGTATCTCTTATCAAATGAGAAGTACATAGTGGGATATGGGTATCTCTTATCAAATGAGAAGTACATAGTGGTATATGGGTATCTCTTATCGAATGAGAAGTACATAGTGGGATATGGGTATCTCTTATCGAATGAGAAGACATAGTGGATATGGGTATCTTCTTATCAAATGAGAAGTACATAGTGGGATATGGGTATCTTCTTATCAAATGAGAAGTACATAGTGGGATATGGGTATCTCCTGTTAAAGGAGAAGTACATAGTGGGATATGGGTATCTCCTGTTAAAGGAGAAGTACATAGTGGGATATGGGTATCTCCTTTCCAAATGAAAAGTAGTGGGATATGGGTATCTACTTATCAAATGAGAAGTACATACTGGGATATGGGTATCTCCTATTATAGGAGAAGTACATAGCGGAGCATACAGGAAAAAAACTACTTCTAGTGGGACGATTGAGATTGAGGCTGTTACTGCCACCTTCCAGTGGTTCTCTGGGACTCCGTTTACTGTGGCCGTTGTTGTACCTGACTCTCAGTCGTTGCTTCCGAAAGTCCAGAATATCATGTTGCGGTTTAAGTGAATGTCGTCTATATAGGTTTTCAACCTCCAGATGCTTAGGTAGATCTACTATCCTGGACATGTGTTGTTCGAGGAAATGCTAGATCGAACAGGTCTGCAGCAAAAACATTGATCTTCGGGGAATTGATAATGGATAAGGGAGATGTTCTTCTGTCTCTTGGGGACTTCAACTTTACGCCGTCCGCCTTTACTTTCTAGTGCTTTTCTGGTATCCAATTAAGGCTGGGTCGATCTGGGAGACTAAACGGTCTTCTCAACATGATACCGGATAGAAGATGTAAAGGAAGACTAAGGAGAAGATTGGTGCAAGATGTTATAGAAGAGCTGAGTATGACTCTGGCAGATGCCGGACACTCACGCAAGAATGGGAGGTATGAGTTGTTGTCATGCGAGTCAAGTTCCTACAGAGATAAACTAAATAATAATGATGATGATTATGATGGTAAGGATGATGGTGTTAATGGTAATCATGATGGTGGTGATGGTAATGATGATGGTGGTGATGGTAATGATAATGGTGGTGATGGTAATGATGAAGGTGATGATGGTAATGATGATGGTGTTAATGGTAATCATGATGGTGTTAATGGTAATCATGATGGTGGTGATGGTAATGATAATGGTGGTGATGGTAATGATGAAGGTGATGATGGTAATGATGATGGTGGTGATGGTAATGATGATGGTGATGATGGTAATGATGATGTTGGTGATGGTAATGATGATGGTGGTGATGGTAATGATGAAGGTGATGATGGTAATGATGATGTTGGTTATGGTAATGATGATGGTGGTGATGGTAATGATGATGGTGATGATGGTAAGGATGATGGTGGTGATAGTAATGACGATGGTGGTGATGGTAATGATGATGCTGATGATGGTGATATTGTAATTATGATGGTGATGAGGATGATTATGATTTTAATAATGATGATGATGATGAAAATAAGAAGCAGTTATAAACAAAGGTTAAAGGAATACGAGAAGAGTATTTAGGAAAGAAGCTAAACTCATCAATTAAAATGAAACCCTAAGATATGTTATCTCTCTTGTAACTCTAAGCTGTAGCCAGGAAATGACTTAGAGGTCAAATAAAGGTCAAACTAGGAAGAATTTTATAAAAAACGAAACAGACAACGCAACGAATGAATGAAGACATCATCTCTAGCACAGACGTGCCATATGTTCAAGACAAGAGTATTCTGTATCCCATGAGAAATAGTTAACGATGAAGACAGCATCTCTAGCACAGACGTGCCATATGTTCAAGCCAAGAGTATTCTGTATCCCATGAGAAATAGTTAACGATGAAGACAGAATCTCTAGCACAGACGTGCCATATGTTCAAGCCAAGAGTATTCTGTATCCCATGAGAAATAGTTAACGATGAAGACAGCATCTCTAGCACAGACATGCCATATGTTCAAGCCAAGAGGATTCTGTATCCCATGAGAAATAGTTAACGATGAAGACAGCATCTCTAGCACAGACGTGCCATATGTTCAAGCCAAGAGGATTCTGTATCCCATGAGAAATAGTTAACGATGAAGACAGCATCTCTAGCACAGACGTGCCATATGTTCAAGCCAAGAGTATTCTGTATCCCATGAGAAATAGTTAACGATGAAGACAGCATCTCTAGCACAGACGTGCCATATGTTCAAGCCAAGAGGATTATGTATCCCATGAGAAATAGTTAACGATGAAGACAGCATCTCTAGCACAGACATGCCATATGTTTAAGCCAAGAGTATTCTGTATCCCATGAGAAATAGTTAACGATGAAGACAGCATCTCTAGCACAGACATGCCATATGTTCAAGCCAAGAGTATTCTGTATCCCATGAGAAATAGTTAACGATGAAGACAGCATCTCTAGCACAGACGTGCCATATGTTCAAGCCAAGAGGATTCTGTATCCCATGAGAAATAGTTAACGATGAAGACAGCATCTCTAGCACAGAAGTGCCATATGTTCAAGCCAAGAGTATTCTGTATCCCATGAGAAATAGTTAACGATGAAGACAGCATCTCTAGCACAGACGTGCCGTATGTTCAAGCCAAGAGGATTTTGTATCCCATGAGAAATAGTTAACGATTTTTACGATTAAACGGATTCATAGTTTAGGAAATCACGAAAAAGCCCAGAGACATTGACGAGACAAACGTCAGTAGTAGTGCATAATGGCGTGCGTTTCAGTTACTTTAAAGTATTATACCGGTTGTTACTTTAGAAACAAATATTCGTTACTTGGTGTTAGTTACTTAGTGGTAGTACATGATGTACGTTTCAGATACATTAAAGTATTTTTTGGTCGTTACTTTTGAACAAATACTCGTTACTTGGTGTTAGTCACTTTACATTGATGACATACTTATTGTTACTTCTGTCCCACATATAATCACTAGTTTCCGGAGTGATTCTTTCATTATTTTGCTATCAATATCATGTCACCAGTATATTTCCTACTTATTTATATTACGACCAACTACTGTTATTCTCGTAATCTCATTTATGGATCTCGCCCGAGTGGTTACCGGTGCCCAAATTTGGGGTGTAAAGAATAGAACCACTGCTACCTTTCCACGCATGTCGTAAGAGGTGACTAATGAGGTTTGGCTGAAATCGGATGCTCGTGTCCTAAACGTGTAGACGTCTATGCTTTTAGGGGCCTACCAAACCAATGTTCAACGTATACACGCTCTTGTCAAAGATCAAACATATCACAAAGAGAGATTAAAATTGGTCGTAAAGAACGAACGTAAAGAAGAAGAAAAATAAGATTTATTTATCCAAATATGTTTTCGCTGTACATAGACAGCATATGGGATGATGATATACAACCTTATCTAGCAAGATCCCTATTTAATCTGCTGGTAAATTTATATCTGTTTGTCTACTCCTATTGTCTGTTTGTCTACTGTTTGCTGCCAGTATATTTTCTCCATGATTTTTAGATATTTGCTGTCGATATTTAAGCCTCCCCTCTCCCTCTCTCTGACTTTTTAACGCAGATTGGGACATAAGCCCTCAACCAACGCATGCCACGTCTCCCTAACTCTATCTCTTCCTCTCTCTGACTTTTTAACGCAGATTGGGACATACGCCCTCAACCAATGCATGTCACGTCTCCCTAACTCTATCTCTTCCTCTCTCTGACTTTTTAACGCAGATTGGGACATAAGCCCTCAACCAATGCATGCCACGTCTCCCTAACTCTATCTCTTTCTTGAAATCTCGACTCTATTTATTTCTAGACCTCCTTACTTTCGCTGTCCGTGTGGGTTCCAGGAAATTAATCTTCTGGTAATATTCTCCTCAGGTTTCCTCAAAGTGTGTCCTATCCAGCGAGATCGTCTATTTTTAACCTCTTGGTTCACTGGAATCTGTCTTGTTCTCTCCATATGTTACTCATTGTTGTAACCCTAACATATCATTCCAATCCCTATATTCTGCGGAGACACCAGTTGATGAATATTTGTAATTTATGCATTATTATTTTAGTCGTTCTCCATGTTTCTGATTCATACAGCAGAACTGTTTTAACATTGGAGTTAAATATCCTAATTTGTGATCTAGATTTGATTTATTTAGACTTCCATATGTTTCCCAGTGCAATGACAGCTCCTCTTGCCTTCTGTATTCTTATTTTGACATTTCTACCTGTTTCACCCTCTTTGTCTACATTGATGCCCAATTAAGTATGTTTATGATTCTACCTCTTGAAGTGGGATTTCACCGAGAGAGATCGGATTGTCATCTGATTGGTTAATTTTCATTATCGATGTCTTTCCGTTATGAATGTTTATCCCTAGTTGCTGGGACCTTTGATCAAGTGTGTTTAGCTTATCCTGCATCTGATTTCGTGTTGGGACAGAAGGGCTATATCTCAGCGAAGTCCAGATCTTCTAGTTGCTCTGTCAGATTCCACTTCTGGTGGTAGTTTCTGCTGTCTTCATAATCCAGTCTATTGTCAGTAAGAACAATAAGGGTAATAGAAGGCATCCCTGACGCACTCCTGTTTCTATTCCAAAAGTGTCTGTTAGTTTACCTTCATGCCGAACTTTACATTTCATATCTATATATGTTGCTCCGTATTAGGTTAATAATTTTCTGTGGGATTTCATAGTGTCTCATCAATTTTCCTATCAATGATGTCAAAAACCTTTTCATAATCTACAAATCCGATATAAAGTGGCGATTTCAGTTAAATACTTTGCTCTATTATTATGTGTAATGTGGCTATCTGATCAGCGCATGATGTATTTGGTCTCTAAAGATCAGAAATGCAGTAGTGAACCAAACGGTTACCGTTAAGATTCGAAACTACGATCTTGAAAACGCAAGGCAAACGACATGGCTACGTCGTCACAGAGATCCGCTTTATGTGTAGAAGCAGATTAACCAATGTAAACCAATATCATCTCCAGGTACCTAGGACCGAAGTCTTCTTGAGGAACTGAAGAGTGCTCGACTATCCTACGAGACCATACAGAAAACAGCCTGAGACCGAGAAAAGTGGCGAACAGCTGTTCAGGCCCTATGCTCCACGAGGAGCGGAGAAGAATAAGTCAGGTCAGGTCAAACCAATATACTACATACATACACTAATTAGTGCACACCTCATACAATACTACATACGTACACTAATTAGTGCACACCTCATGCAATACTACATACATACACTAATTAGTGCACACCTCATGCAATACTACATACATACACTAATTAGTGCACACCTCATGCAATACTACATACATACACTAATTAGTGCACACCTCATACAATACTACATACATACACTAATTAGTGCACACCTCATGCAATACTACATACATACACTAATTAGTGCACACCTCATACAATACTACATACATACCTAATTAGTGACACCTCATACAATACTACATACATACACTAATTAGTGCACACCTCATACAATACAACATACATACACTAATTAGTGAAACCTCATACAAATCACACACAAATAACAAACCAATATACTACTTACGTACGCTAATTAGTGTACACCCACAAATCACACACAAATAACAAACCAATATACTACATACATACACTAATTAGTGTACACCTCATACAAATCACACACAAATAACCAAAAAATCAAACAAAAATCCTACACAAAACACACACAAATCCCAGACAAATCGCATACAAAATATTTAAACAAATCCCGCACAAATCACATACAAAATCATACACAAGTCACAGAAATCACATAAACTCACAAACAAATCAGAAAGAGTAGTTAACAAGTGACAGATTTATATCGAACGCACACAACAACATAAATATATATATATATATATATATATAGTCGAAAATGACAACATCAAATATATAACGCATGCATATTTTATATTCAATTTAGAGCTCTTACGGCGAAATAAAGCTCAGAATATTGATGCTTTTCAACAAGCATTGTGCACAATAAAAACAGTATAATAATTCCAACATTTCATGAAGTTTGAAAACCGTCTGCGTATGTTAGAATAGAGGATACTACAAACATGATTAGATGACGTGTGGCATGTAACATTAGAAGTTTTCAAAAAAACTTCAGTATTAAGATTAGACGAACCAACAGCTTTAGTAATATTTGTTGTAGAAAGAATGTTATGTGTGAAGATGTGTTTGGTTAACTAGCAAGTGGTTTCAGAAGTACTGGTAATATTCATTATAAAACGTACTACATCGAACAAATAGGTGTTTGCGGAAATTGAATAGCAGACAGATTGGAATATAAAGTTACTAGAGTAGGGCGTTGGAGAAGACTACGGGACGGGGAGCATGTGGGGAAACATGAGATGAGGACTGACCAGGTTGTCAGTTTTCTCGATGGCAAGTTGACCCCTGATGAAGTGGACACCTGATGAAGTTGACCCCAATGGTCGTTAACAATTTTAAGAAAGAAACTATAATAGAAATGTCAATATTATTACTGTATGCAACTAAAGTTTACGATGTACATGTACTACTATTTGTCTTATTCTTCGATAGTTCTTTTTGCTCACTTTGATCATTCTGATTGTCATACATAAACAGCCTTTGCCAAGACCGTAATTTAACGTCACAATCTTCAGTACCATTTGGAGCTCTGGTGCTTGTCCTTCTGCGATGTGTCCGATTTCAACCAGCGTTTACTGAGTTCGCTCTCCGTCAGCCTTTGGCTGTCCCCAGCCGATCTGCAAGGCAGTAGGTTGCTATTTTCTTTTAGGGTAGCGACCCTTAAACGACTACCCTCCCGAGTTGTTGAGCGTCATCTGCCCAGGTTACCTGTCTTCTTTTGGACTACTTGGTTCCAGTATTGTGTACGGTTTGCTCCGCCAGCCTTTGATTGTCCCCAATCTAACTACAAGGCAGTAGTAGTTCCCTGCGAGCGGAAACGTGCACTGGTTTCAAGCCTCTACTGGGCTTTCCAATTTTTCTGCACATTTGGGGGCCGCCCTTCTACTCTTGCCACGCCCCTTCGCATGCGTGTTTGTTCTGCCCCGGTGCCTGCACACCGTGACTATTCGTTCTCCCCGAGCACACATTCACCATGCCTCCAGACCGGCCGGACACGAAACTTAACTCCGGCCCGCACCTCAGGGCTCCGAATTTCGCCCTATGTGGGCCCACGTGCAGATCATCTCTGGGCCTGAGTTTCGCTCCTCGTGGGCTCACGTCTCTTCTTTGGATGCACCCCTCGGAACTCAATTCGGGCCCCCACCTCAGGGCTCAAGGTTTCGCCCTATGTGGTTCCACGAGCACCTCAACTCAGGTCCTTACCTCCGGGCCCGAGTTCCGCCCATGTGGGTCCACGTCTCTTCCCTGCATGCACCCCTCATCCCTTTATGCGGAAATTACTCCGGGGAAGTTGGCATTTGTACATAGACGATCATACTGTATTTTTCTTCACATTTCAGCAACAATTTACGAGACTTTCTTCGGATTTCGGACAGGAGATACGTGCATTTTTGTTCAAGGATTTTGGACTTGCATTGCTTTTCCGTGCTTGCACTACTACAACTACCTGTAGCTCTCCTTGATCCCTACTCGCTTAGCCAGACAGGAGCCGTTGTATGTTACCAGGGTCACCACGTGGAGGTGGAGTAGGATCTTGATTAGTGCCAGCTGACTAATCCTGGTGCGGCGTTGCCCTATGCGCCTTTGAACCCACTACTATTTTAGCAAAGATTTAACAAATCATCTTCCATGGATATTAAAAGTATAAAAAATACTTTAAATTGGATAAGAAAATTTATCGTGGTTATACTTTTTTCGTCCGCTCCTGTGAGTTCATACGTAGTCATGGATACTAAAATGGAACCCCTGTGTGATATTTGCGTGAATGCTTGCTTTAGTTATCACTATTGTCACTCGTCATCCAGGCGAGCAATACGCCGACCTAAGAATCACTTGTAGTTTAGATCTCCTGTGTTATGTGTTCTTCTCTTCAACATATACATATACATATACATCGATAGAATGGTGAACGATGATCAGTATGGACATGATCTTATCGACATTGAGAATGAAAACTATGATCAATTAAATAACCAAATCAATTAATTACTTTTCGCAGATGACCAAAGTCTAATCTATGAAGACGAAGATCATCTACAACATCATATGAATTCATTGTTAATAGCATGCATGAAATACAACATGAAAATCAACGTAAGAGACCGAGACCATGGAAATCAGCAGCATACCAAGCCAAGTAAACATAGAAATAAACAAAATCAGAGTAAAGTAAGTTTCTAAATTCAAATATTTAGACAACATTTTCAGATGGAAAACTCAACAGAGAAATAGAGACAAGATGCCAAAAAGCAAATGCAGTGACCTACCAACTGGCACCATTACTACAACACCCAAAGATCAAGATGGAAGTGAAAAGACAGATGATAAAACGTATTTTTCTACCAACACTTTGTTACCATTGCCAAACTTGGTCTCTTACAGCAACACATCACAGAAAGCTCACCAGATGTGAAATGAAATGCTTTTAGGAAGGCAGTGGGAGTCACCAGGAAAGATATGACTACGAAATGAGGACATCAGAATCAGAGTGGGCATAATTGCATCGAATGCATTAAAAGACAACAAATGTAGTGATTTAGACATTTAATGAGAATGGAATAAAACCAACCACCAATAACAGCATACAATAATAAGAGATCAGGTTATAGAATCAAGGGAAGACCAAGAAAAAGATGGATAAACAATATCAAGATCACACTAAATAAACACGAATATATTCTTCTTCTTTGCGTTCGTTATTTACGACCAATTTCAATCACTGTTTGTGATATGTTTGATCTTTGCCAAGAACGTGTGTATGCTGCACATTGGTTTTGCAGACCCCTAAACGCATAGACTTCCACACGCTTAGGACATGGGCATCCGATTTCAGCCAAACCTCCTTAATCGCCTCTTACGACATGCGTGGCAGGTAACAGTGGTTCTATTCTTTACACCCCAAATTTGGGCCCCGGTAACCACTCGGGCGAACACAATATAACACAACAAGGGCGACTCATCTGGCCCTGGAACGCAAATTAAAGCTATCACCCCTACACTTAACGGCAAGAGTGGACAACCAATTCCATCTTCTATCTGGGGAAGGTCAACACAAAAGCTTTTTATTTACTAGGGTAGCTTTCCTAGGGTCCTACATAACATCGTCTCTTACGACATGCCTTGTAGGTCGCAGTGGTACTATTCTTTGCTTTCCTTGCTGGTTCCGGCACTACACGGGCGCAGAATATACCAATATTGCAGGAGGCAGAAAATATTTGAAACCAAAGTAGTCAACTTTGAAATAGAAAATGTCCTAACATCTGATATCAACTTTGAAATAGAAAATGTCCTAACATCTGATATCAACTTTGAAATAGAAAATGTCCTAACATCTGATATCAACTTTGAAATAGAAATGTCCTAACATCTGATATCAACTTTGAAATAGAAAATGTCCTAACATCTGATATCAACTTTGAAATAGAAAATGTCCTAACATCTGATATCAACTTTCAAATAAAAAATGTTCCAATATGTGATATCCACTTTGAAATGGAAAATGCCCCAACATCTGAAATCAAACCCAAGAGAACAGAAGTCAGTTGATCTAAGGGAGAGAACTGATGTCAAACTGATAAGGCATGTTTATGTTATCTGCAATTGAGAACGCTTACGACGAAAGAAAAACAGGAAAATCAATGATGTTTGATAAGAAATATATAAGACGGACAATACTCGTTTAGGAGACGTGTTTTACTGCAGGACAGCCGCATAGTGTATGATTGATTGATAGGACCATTATCTTTGCACTTCGGTGAGTAACCATGTGTGCTCTGATCCCTTTCTTACACAAGAAGATCTCAGCTGCAGTGCACAAACTCCGTAGCAACGACGAGAGTCCCCGATGTAATTTTGACGATGGTGAAGATATTTTTCTATGAATTTTATTTTAACCTTTTCTAATGAATTTTGCCTGGACAGCGGCTTTCCAGCCTGATCTTCCCGATTTTGAACTGCTAAAGGATTCTCTTACGTGCTGAAATTGAACATGGGATCTACGTTTTATGGTCCGTCTCCGATATGATTAGGAACTCGATCTCACCTACACTGAGATCAGGGATCTCTGGAAACATATCAGATGGCTTTCGAGGAGGGCAACCTGGTTCTTTTGGCACGAGAGACAGCACAAAGCTCTACGTCACAGAGACAGGGGGTAGCAGGAGATCACATTTACATAAGGAGTAGCATAAGATCCACAAATTAGGCAATATGCATGGCTGCTTTGTTTAACAAAGTCTGGGAACATGTGTCACATAGGTGTTTTAAGAGAGGTGTTATTGTAAAGATACAAAAAAAGGAGGGGGGTGATCTGACCCAGAGGTACAAATAGAGAGGAATAAAGCTCATGTCATTATGTGGTAAGATGTTCTGCAGGGTCCTACTCTTGCAGTTTATGGAGAGCGTCAAGACATAGATATTGATGGAAGAACTAGCTGGTTTCAGAAAGAAGAGGTCATGCGATGGTCATATCTGTGAACTGAGGACATTTATTGAGCAATCAATGGAAGGATATTCATCACTTCATAGATTTTGAGAACAGAAATTTGACATTGTTGACCATCCTACACTATGGAATCCTGATGTTCTTCTTCTTCTTTGCGTTCGTTCTTTACAAGAAATTGTAATCACTCTTTGTGATATGTTTGATCTTTGCCTAGAAAGTGTATACGTTGCATATTGGTATGGCAGGCCCATAAACGCATAGACTTCTACACGTTTAGGACATGTGCATCCGATTTAAGCCAAACTTCCTCATTCGCCTCTTACGACATGCGTGGCAGGAAACAGTGGTTCTATTCTTTACACCCCAAATTTGGGCCCCGGTAACCACTCGGTGATAATTATCAATATTCGCTGAACGGCATGTACACCAATAACCAGTACTTAGTTAGATATCAAAGGTCGCATAGCAGATGGTAAAAGGCCATTTCTGATGTTCCCAGCGGGTGTTTAATGGCTTTATTGGACTTCTTAAATCCGATTCAATGGGAACAAAGCAAAAGGCCGGCCACGCAAAAGATGTACCTCAGAGATAACAGAGGCGACGAAAGAGACTATCTACGACGCGCATACAAGGGCCCGTTTTAGAAATCTCTTCTTGACCTGACGCTGTGATGCAAACTGGATTCGAGAAAGAAAAAAGATTGGACTTCCTATTTGTTATTGACCCGGTAAGGACGACAGCAACAGTAGGTGGTTGCATAGGAATTATCTGGGGACTAACAAAGAGTCTTGAAGACATTGACTTTGTGGACGACACAGCCTTGCTTTGAACACACTAAGAAGAACACTAGGGGAGTAGAACATGAAGATAGATAGAACAAGTACGTATCCGTTAAAAGTGATAAATGGATTATTTATGCACGAATTGCTCAGCATCAAAAGTGGAAAATATTGAAACAGTTGACACTGACAGTTTCTTGACTCGAGTTGGCTTCGAACTCAGGAATTAGGAAAATAAGTAGTTACTAGTGAATCGTGCTATCGACGCCTTCCGTCTTCCTCCCCCACCCGGCTGATGATAGTGAAATCAAGTTTTCTCATCAAAAATACCCCAAGTTATCCGCCATAACTACACCTGAGCTAGTGTGCTAACAATTGAAAAACAAATGTATTATACTTCATGTCTGATTATATCAATATCATCATCAAATAACTTGTCATAAGCAGAACTTTGCCACCTTAACAGACCCTCGGAATTTCTCGATTTCATATGCCAAGTATCCTA
Source organism: Arion vulgaris (assembly GCA_020796225.1). Taxonomy (NCBI): domain Eukaryota; kingdom Metazoa; phylum Mollusca; class Gastropoda; order Stylommatophora; family Arionidae; genus Arion; species Arion vulgaris. The sequence goes on along the minus strand of CM036766.1, from coordinate 21,473,791 downwards.
CCTCTGCAGTCGTCATGCTTACATCATCAGTTACATCATGAATCCATCTTCTCCGTGGTCTTCCACTTTACCTCTTTGCCCTGACGCCTCCTTCTACGATGTCTTCTCTAATCTTTTGTGTCTCTTTTCTTCTTCACCCTTCGCCCCTAGAGAAGCATAGGTCCGCAACCAAGGCCTTCCAAGCCCGCCTATCCAAGGCCATCCTTTCCAGATCTCGCCACTCTCTCCCGGTCCTCTTGCATTCCATCTCTAACTCCCGTCTCCAGGTGTTTCTGGGTCTTCCTTACTTCTATTGCCCTGGGGGTTCCATCGGAGAGCCTTTCTCACGATGCTGTCATGGGGTTTCCTCAGTGTGTGTCCTATCCATCTCCACCTTCTGCTCATTATCTCTTGTTCCACCTGCCGTTGTCCTGCCCTATCCCACAGTTCTCTGTTTGTGTTCCTGTCGTACCATCTCAGATGGAGTATCCTGCGTAGGCATCTATTGATGAATGTCTGCAACTTTTTGGTGTTCACCTTAGTCGTTCTCCATGTCTCCGCTCCATACAGAAGGTTTGTGTCTCTTTATTTATTCATAATATTTCAATGTTCTCATTCTTATTTGTAGCATCAGCCAATTTTCTTTGATTTTCAGTTCTTATATACATTTTCTAACAACTTACATCATCATCAAGGTGCGTATCCTTTATAGGACGTTGCTCTCTTTGCATCGCATTTGAAATTAACTCTGTCTCTTGCCAGTTTACCCACTTCGTCGATGGTCATGTTCATGGTTTCTTTAATATCCTGTAGCCATCTTCTTCTTGATCTGCCTCTGCGTCCTGGGACCCTGCCTCTAATATTGTACTGTCCAGGTCATCGTGACGCTTAATGTGTGCAAAGTATCTTCTTCTTCTCTTGTTCCTTCTTCACGGCCAAATTTATCATTCTTTTTGTGATATATAATTGATTTTTGACAAGAACGGCTTTTTACGTTGTGCGATTATGCGCCCAATGTGACTAGACCCGCCCACCCGATTTCAGCCAGATTGTTATTTTCTAGGGTATCTTGCCATAGAACGATGCGTTGTGCCGTATATTTTTGCTTGGAACAGCGCCTTTACGATCATCTTTTTGCCGTATATTTGGGATTTGTTATCTACGCCAAACAGTGAATCTACACTGAGCGCCCTTTCTGACTGTGAGGTCGTTCTGGATTAGGAACATTTCTCAGTCTTTTGGAGCACATAAGCTTGTTTTGGGACGGCGTTGTACTAGTTTAAAACACAGCGTGTAAAGTGTCGGTCTTCCTAATGTTTGGATTTGAACAGCCTGTCAAATCTTTACATTTTCGGCCTTACTTTTCTGACTATTTAGAGTTTATTTCGGAGTATAAATATTTTTAGCCTTTTCGAGGTGCGTGTCGGCACTTGGCAATTTGCAGGTACTACTCTGCATTTTCCCTGGCCCCGGGAAACACTGAACTGGGGCTATGCACAAATAATGTAGAGGGTCGTTTCTTTATGCGCTAGCAACGCAGCTGAAATTTTGCGCTCGCCAACATCACCCACCTCAGTTCTTCCGGGGATTTTAGTTGTGAATGCAACAGTACCTTGCCCGGTTGTCCAAGGGAGCGCAGTATGGTTAGACATCACCCACCTCAGTTCTTCGGGGATGTTAAGTGTTAATGTAACAGTACCTTGCCCGGTTGTCCCAAGGAGGGCACTTTCGTTAGACACTAAAATCCAACTTTAGGATTTGCGCTTGGCCAACCTTAACCAGTAAATGTATCTGCGCTAACCTTTGATCCGGTTTATCCGGTTTCTCACCGTGCTCACATTTACCGTATCTCGAGACTGCCATGACACGCAGCTCGACTCGGGCTCAGGGCTCCGAGTTTCGCCCCATGTGGGCCCATGTCTCTACTCTGGATGCGCCTCTCATCCCTTCATGTTCATTTGTACGGCCCTTCCCATCGGCCGGGAAGTCGATAATTGTGGTGCAACCGTTGACTTATTACGCTTCGTACTTATGGACTCTTGCCCCGTGGGTGGCAATTTTGGTGCGGTCATTTACTCCGAGGAAGTTAGCATTCCTTCGCTGACGACTCGTACACTGCTGTTTTCTTACGTTTCTGGAATACTTTGAGGCAGTTTTTCATCGGACATCGGCCAAGAGATGCGTGCATTTTGTTCAGGGATTTTTAGACCTGCATTGCTTTTCCGTGCTTGCACTACTACCACTGCCTGTAGTTCTCCTCGATCCCTACCCTCTTAGCCAGACCGGAACCAGTGTCTGTTACCCAGGTCACCACGAGGAGGTGGGGTAGGATCTTGATTAGTGCCAGCTCACTAATCATGGCGCGTTGTCCCCATGCGCCTTTGACCCCACCAAAGTATCTAATTTGTCTGCATAGTATGTTGTTTATCAGCCACTTGTCTTTAACATTTAGTTCTTTCAGGACATCAGTGGGGTTTTTTTCTGTCAATACTCACATACTTGACTAACATACATACAAAACCTCACATACTTGACTAACATACATACAAAACCTCACATACTTGACTAACATACATACAATAACTCACATACTTGACTAACATACATACAAAACCTCACATACTTGACTAACATACATACAAAACCTCACATACTTGACTAACATACATACAAAACTAACATACTGATAACATACATACAAAACTCACATACTGACTAACATACATACAATAACTCACATACTTGATAACATACATACAAAACCTCACATACTTGACTACATACATACAATAACTCACATACTGGACTAACATACATATAAAACCTCACATACTGGACTAACATACATACAATAACTCACATACTTGACTAACATACATACAATAACTCACATACTTCACAAAATTAAACATGTTTACCCCATCCATTACATAATATATTTGACTAAGATTGAAGTTCGGTTTTATGAGATCTCTTATTCAGTTCCATCAAAAAAAGATCTTGTCTAAATAATGCGCTCTGTTCATGTGCATGACCGATCATATGAGCACTTGATCGATAGTTTTTAAAGATTAGATATTACTTTCTGTGTATGGCGAATCATATGTGTACACAGCGTGTACTTCACGCAGGTCACATGTCTAGCGATTGTACACATTGTATGTACCTGCTTTCTTTGTTACTTGAACTTTTAGCCGGAACCGGAGACATATTCTTGTGTTGTAGCATGTTTAACTGTCATTAACGATCTCATTATTATTTATTCGCTTTATTAATGTTTTTGTTCCAGTTAACCGCAGATCAAATAGTTTAGATAATTGAGCATTTTTCTACTGCATTTTGAAAAGTTTGATAGTTCAATCCAGCGTTTTAAAACAACATAATTAGTATTGTTTTCTGCTCTATAGTGACACGTTAGGATTTTATTGTTGTATTCCATATGTAGTGTGCTGTGAAAGAAGTGTAATTCTTCACTTCTGCTGTATCCTTTGCTTGATAAAGGCCTTTTGGTCGAAACGTTGCTGTGTATTGTCATTGTTTTTGTATTTTGTAAAACTACAGTACTTTGCTTTTACGTGTTTCGTCATTGCTATATAGTTAGAGCATTCATATCCCAGTGGCAACGTATGGGTGTGAAGCATGAACATTTAATAAGGCAGTGGAAAGACACATATGTGCTTTAAATTTATATGTTTTACAGAAGAGTTATCCGTATATCATGGACAGAGAAGAAAACAAATAGATCTATTTAGAAAGAACTCAAAATCAAAGAAAACTGACTGATGCTACAAATAAGAAAAGAAAATTGAGATATTTTGTACATATAAAAAGACATGAAGGGATGGAGAAGATAATCATGGAAAGAGGCATACTGGCAAAGAGAAGAAAAGGAAGACCACGGAGAAGATGGATTCAGGATGTAACTGATGGTTTAAACATGACCTAAGCAGAGGCAGGGCATCTGACCAATGAGAGAGAAAATACCGAGGACTGTTTGGGTGGCAAAGTTCTGCTAAGGACAGGCTATATGATGATGATTGTCTTATATCGATACTACTGGTGACATATACAACGTTACAGCAGAAATGTGATTAATTCTTTCACAACATAATTGTATTTACGTCTGGACGCATTTATATTGCAATACATGCTGAAATAGCCATTTTAGTGGCTTTACGTCATCTTATAAAATATTTTGAGCCACTATAACGGCTTGTTAGTGCGAATGGGTTAAATACTGAGAAATCTATAAAATATTGCAACAGAAAGCTGATTACATAATAAAATTACTAGACAATTGTTCAGCATAAAGTTAATTAAATAATGCCAAGACTATAGAATATTACAGTTAGACAGTGCAATCCATCATAAAATGTACATACAACATTACAGCTAAAAGTTGATTAAATCTTTCTTCTTTTTCTTTCTTTTGTCGTCACAATGTTACCAGGTTGTTGCCTGGTGTCGTGGTTTTCTGTTTTTGACTTGCGCTGCTTTAATGGCGTGGGTGATTGTTATTTTTGCTCTTTGACATGATTCTGTTATGCCATCCAACCATCGTTTTCGTTGTTTCCTCCTTCTTCTTTCCTGATGTTCTGTTGTAGAAGACTCTGTATACTGTGGAGTTTGATGCATTCTTTTTAAGTAGCCAAACCACTTCATTCTTTGTTTCTCAATTTAATTCAAGAAAGGTTCTGTGCCAACTTTTTTCTTATGCTGATGTTGGTGTCCTTTCTTTTGTTGTTGGTAACTTTCCGATACGAATTAATTATTATTCGACTGTACTTTGCTCATTGTCCATGTTTGGATCTGGTAACACAAAGTAGGTATGAAAATGTTGTTGATTAGAAAGTCAGTTGAATGCTAAAATACCTAAGAAACATTGCATAAGAAAGTATACTAAATACTAATATGTCTATATAACATGAGATCGGAAAATGTTAATATACACATCAACGTCTATGTAAACATCACTGTGCCAAGTGTATCACATTTTAATATTTATCCAAGATGTCAGCGGAAAGGTTATCTGTTGTTAACAAGAAACAGAAATATAATTAACCTACCATACCTAGATACCTAGAAGTTAAGCCGGTACAAACCTACAATACGCGGTTGCCAGGCTGAACTATTTCATTTAGGGTTTTTCTTCTCAAACTCTTGCTACACTAAATAAATATGAGAGATTGTGAACTATTTCTATTTAAACAGATAAACTCGAGATTGCGTCAAACGTTTACCCATTAAATATACCTCATGCGTGAAGTGAGAGCGAACAGTTTTGCATGGACAGCTCCGATTGTCGAGGAGATTGTGATGGATAGGGGTGATGTTCTTCGGTCCTCTTCTCGAAGCCCTGTGGGATTAAGATACTAAAACTGATGCTGAATCTATTCAGCGATTTGAAAGATTGGAATTACACGTTGTACAAGTATAACTGAATACTTGATAGGCAGAGAGAGGAGTGTATTTAACTAACGAGTCCCACGAACACCAAAGCAGGCATCTCTTTCGAAATTTGTTGAGGGGAGACTGAGCACATAGAGGTCTGCCAGGAGTGTTATGACGTTGGTGCAGTAACCAATAACCAATAAAGTGCGTGAAACACACGGAGACAACAACCAAATCTGTTTAGCTGAACCCATGTTCTAAAGCAGTTTAGGAAAGATATGTGGTGTAGCTTTCTATGACAATAGTAATTGGAGAGAATAGACCGTTAATAAAATAATATAACTCTGTGTAAACGTTTTAATGTCGTCATCAAATTGTGAGGTGTAGCTTTCTATGACAATAGTAATTGAAGAGAATAGACCGTTAATAAAATAATATAACTCTGTGTAAACGTTTTAATGTCGTCATCAAATTGTGAGGTGTAGCTTTCTATGACAATAGTAATTGAAGAGAATAGACCGTTAATAAAATAATATAACTCTGTGTAAACGTTTTAATGTCGTCATCAAATTGTGAGGCTATAAAGTTTGAGGAGTAGTTTAGCGAAACACGTAATAACAAAGTAAAACACGTAATAACAAAGTACTGTAGTTTTACCAAATACAAAAACAATGACAATAAACAGCAACATTTCTACAACAAGACCTTTATCAAGCAAACGAAACAACCTGGAGTGACGAATTTCACAGAACACTACAAAAAGACTTTGACAAAGATACAACGGTCAAAAAATGAATTAAAATATGTCACTAAAAACGAATAACGAAATAAATGTAGAAAAACTAGTAGTCGAAAAAGAAGAGAAATAATAAAAACTCAGGTAAATATATGATGCATATACATTTTACATATACACATATAAAATATGAAGCATGAGAAGAGAAAGTACTAAGAAGCATGGGAATGTAGAGCGTTGAGTCCATGAGGTCGCAAGGTACCATATAACGAAATAAAACGATTCTCCAGAGCAAATCGACTACGATCATCAGAGAAACATGATCGGATTGCCGTGACCTGGACGGCACGTGCTCCCAAATGGTCAGTTACATTGAAATGAGTGGCTACTGAGGTCACCGAGCATTTGCGTATATCGGGTAAGTGTTGGCCGAAACGGCCACTGAGCATTTTACCTGTTTCGCCGATATATACCTTAGCACACCGTTTGCAAGTAAGGCAAATAAGGCAAATAGGTGGTGATATAAACGGTTTAATTAAGCATTGCTATTAATTCTGTCAGAAATTACTAAATAATGTTTTCATTGTCATTTAGAAGGCTGTTAAATTTGTTCTACTAAATATTGCTTTGCTATTACTACTAGCGGAAGAGGACAATAGATGAACATACAACTGCTGTGTTTTCAATGTCTGGATCTAAAAACTACAATAATTTGACTAGGATATGATTACAACAGACAGAAGTAATTAAACTTTGTATGTTAATTAAATCAGTATGTGAGATTAAAAAGTAATTAAATAGTTTAATTAATAAGTAATCAAACTATAAACATTTGGAGCTAGATAGCTAGTTCTAGACTTTCCAGCTAACAAACTGTTTAAAATAATTAGTTATAAACTGTCCTGCTAACAAACTGTTTAAAATAATTCGTTATAGACTGTTCTGATAACAAACTGTTTAAAATAACTAGTTATTCTCTGTACTTTTAAAAAGGATAAATTGAAGAAACACTATCGTCTGCTTCGATCGTGCTCTATCTTTGTGTCAGCAACATCAGCTTGAAATATTCTATAAGCCTGTAATGATCATCACTCTTTATCTTTCGTCTCTATTTTCTCTTGCCCTATTTTCTTTAATAGTGTTCAAAGCATCTCAGAGATCCAGAAGAACTAGTGATAAGTCACGTGCTGTCATGTCTGAGTTAAAGTGTTATTGATGTCGTTGAAATCACGTATTGATTTAATCAAGCGACTTTTCGTTCCGGAATTGAGGATGTTGACATGCACTAACCCGTATGGTTATCAATAGGAGTAATCTTAGACCAGAGATCTAAAGTACGCTAGTTTCAGAAATTTTCTGCTCCAGCAGCTTGTGTCTGTCTTTAACTAGTGCATACACACACGCACGAACACATGAACAAACACATGAACACACTAATGCACATGCATACACACTCACACACACACACACACGCCACACACACGCACACAATAGCTGGAAAATAGACACTAAGATCATAAGAAGAATAAAATAATTCAGAATATAATTTAATAAAACTTATAAAGAACAAATATATGCTAAATCTACGTCTTCACCAAAATGTTTTCATAAACTAAATTATTTCAAGTCTCAGTTTAGAATATCTTCATTGCACTCCGGACATGTAGATGGGTGCTCGGATCTCGTTCGCAATATCTCCAAAAGTGTCCAGCGAATAACCTTATCAATTCGATGATGATTAATGAGTCAAGCTGTAATAAGATCAACTCCTCTACATTAATGAGAATACTGGAACACAACAAAACAAGATAACACATTTTTACAGATCTGTGAAAATGAAGTCTTTAGATGAATATTTGGCTCCAAAAATGATGGAAATAGCGGAGAATGAAGAATGAGATATTTATAAATTATTAAAATCCTCATTAGTTAGTGAAGCCATGAAAGTTAACCTAATACATTGGTAATGATATATTGAAATTATAGCAATAAAATAGAGCTTCAAATTGTACATAAAAAAATTCATGGTGAAGAGACCATGAAGCATAACAAGAATATGATAAAGAAATAACCCTAAAGTAGACTTAGTAACACTTAGAGGCAAACAAATTGTGCAGAGAATGCTAAGAACAGAAATGAATGAAGGGAGGTGTTATCTGCAGTAAAGAATCCTTGGCAGCTCAAAATAGAGAAGAACAGACTGGAAAGCAGCGGTAAAATTTATTAGACAGATTAAAATTAAAATTCCTACAAAATATCTTCAATATCTTCAAAATTACATCGGGGATCCTCGCCGGCGCTACGGAGTTCGTGCACTGCAGCTGAGATCTTGCTGTGTAGGAAAGAGATCGAGCACACTCACCGAAGTACAATGATGATAATGATCAATAAATCAATAAACTCCGTAGATCCTGCAACAATTTGAAAGGATCTTCGAAAAAAATGACACTCGTAACCCGCATGTGGCTGTCTAGATTCGAATCCACGACTTTCAGAGCACAAAACAAACCGTTTAACCACGTCGATATTAAGGCAACCCGACACATTTCTTTGCAATGAACTTGCAATATCATAATGTTAAATGTTTCTCTAAATCAAGTCAATTGGCAGTGTTACTTTGTAAACACATTTTCCTTGACAACCAAAGTTCATGTTTTTATGTTTCCTTTTTAATCTCCATTATTGTAAACGTTGCCATAGAAACATAGATAATTGTATTTCTGATTTTCTAGCAATCTGGATGTACTTGACTGCGTCTCTCAGTTTTTAATGTGTTTTTTTATTTTCTTGCAAATTTCAATAGAGTTTCAGTATGTAATAACTGAATGGAACAGGTTAACGACATGTTCTATTGAAGTCATGTAACATGTAATAACTGAATGGAACAGGTTAACGACATGTTCTATTGAAGTCATGTAACATGTAATAACTGAATGGAACAGGTTAACGACATGTTCTATTGAAGTCATGTAACATTATATTCATTGAAATGAAAGATGGATATCATTTACGGGACTGTCATAACACAGTAAACAAGTATACATTTCTAACAACAATTAATGTCATATGCCATTGCTTCCAGAACAGTGAGGTATATTTGTACAGTTCATGAAAACCAGTGAACAAATTTGTTTCAAATTTGGCCAGGTTAACCAGTTACTCTTTGGATTCTCTACTCTCTCCTCTCTCTCTCTCGCGCGACAGTCTAAGCCGTTGATCATTCTATTGGATATATAAACATGCCAAACATCAAGAACAGGATGTACGCACAATTGTTCCCTATTGAAGCTCAGGTGTTATCCTTCATGATGTGTACTGGTTTCAACCAGCTGTCTAGTTGATCATGTTAGCCTTTTTGCTGTCAGCCAAAGACAAAGGCAGGCTATCTTTTGTCTTTCAGGGCAGCGACCTGTAGGCGACCTGCCCTCCCGGGCTGATGAGCGTCATCTGTCCAGCTATACCAGTCTTGTTAATGGACTGCTTGGTTTGCGTATCGTCCAGTTTTGAGTACCGTTTGCTCCGCTAGGCTTTGATTGTCCCCAATCAACTAAAAGGCAGCAGTAGTTCCCTGCGAGAGGAAACGCGCACTGGCCTTACCTCTGCTGGGCATTCCAATTGTTCTGCACACTCGGGTGGTCCACACACCCTCTTGTCTGGCGCGCCTGCAGTGCCTGCCGCGACATGCCTGCCTGCCGCTCGCTGCCGTGCTGCTGCTGCCGTGCTACGTATATGCTTTTGTCCGCCTGAGGGCCATCCATCGCCGCAGCATGCAGCTCTGCTCTGGTGCCAGCCTCACCATTTCCGTCAATTCCAATCGTGCTCACATTTGCTTGTGCGGTTCCCACCTGGGGCTTAACCCAGTCCACCCACCACTGTGATAGGGGCACTTGGTTTCGCCCCTTGTGGATCCACCCGTGCATCGTGCATACTCACTCTGCCCTGGTGCCTACCTCACCATTTCCGTCAATTCCCGCCGTGCTCACATTTGCCTAGGCGGGTTGTATTCTAACTCACTGCCACTTAAGCTACACTTATATTTATTACTGTCACAAATTTACCAATGAGAAAATTAAAATATTTTGGACATATAAGGAGACACGAATTGCTGGAAAATGCCATCATGGAAGGAGGCATCCCGGCAAAGAGAAGAGGAAGACCACGGAGAAGATGGATTCAGGATATAACTGATGTTTTGAGCATGACTGCTGCAGAGGCGGGATATCTGGTCTATGAGAGAGATAAATTCCGAAAGACTGTTCAAGTGGCAAATTTCTGTTCAGGACGAGCTATTTGATGAGGATGAACAAATTTATGTCGCACCTAATAATTGAAAATTATTAGCGAAGGCAATATTGAACTCTACGTGAATCCCACACGAATTTATTGAGCTAGTAAACATGTGACGCAATCTCAGAACTTGTCAAGATCATGACGCCAGATCTTACGTCAGTGTGAATTTCTGGACTGCAGGTGTCATAGAAGCAATGTTTCCCTATAATTACAGGTCCTCGAGAGGCTACTTCACATGGGGTCCTCACGTGCTTGAATAAATATTAGGATCTTTGACATTTCAAACAGTAAAATGTTCATCAAAAACAGTGGTAAACTAGTTCTGCTGCGAAATCAAGGACCCGGATTAGGCCAGAGTTTGACAGGACAAATGAAAGATCATTTAAATGTTTCGCAGCCTGAGAAATTAGAGCCAACTTGACTTTGGGTGTGATGTAATAATAACTCCATCGCTAGAAGATATTCATATATAGAAACTTGTGGGTGTCCGCGGGAATGTAAACTTCAAGAACCGCTAACCTAGAGCATGAGAAGACAGGCATTGTGTAATAATTAATACCTACATCAATAATAATAATAATAATAAGTCCTCTCGTACCGTTATACGTTCATATAGTATCAAGTATTTCTTTTACTGATGTTGCTTGCAACTCGTCATCTCATGGCACTGAGACCGATATTTCCTGCCTCTCTCAGCAAAATTCGTTTCAGGGTCTCCTTAGGTCGACCTCTCTTTCTTGAACCCTTTAGATCCCACTTCAATGCCTGCTTTGATATTCGTTGATCATTTCTCCTCAAGGTGTGCCCAACATATCTCCATCTTCTCTTTCTTAGAACAGTTGTCACTAGTGGTTGACCAAGACATGTCTCTGATTTCATCACTTCTCCTGAATTCGATCCATTTTATATTCATTATTTTCGCAGACATCTATTTTCAAATGCATTCAACGTGCTTTCTATATCTTTAGTCATTTTCCAACTCTGCTAGCATATGTTAGGATTGATACAACATTTGAATTGAAAAACAGTAATTTAGTTTTAATACTATATAACTTGCAGTTCCATATGTTATTTAGACTTTTAAAAGCTGATGTTGCTTTGCCAATTCGTATCATAATTTCTTTTTAACATTTCCTGTGCAATCAAAATTGCTACCCAAATAGGTGAACTACTCTGTTATTTTATCATTTTAGATTCCAGTGATATCTGCATTACTTGCCATAGGTGTCTTCATTATATTTGTTTTTCATAGCTTATCTGCAGTCCAACTTTTGATGCTATAGATGACCAAGTTGTCTGTTTTTCTGTGCATATCTTGGTTGTTTCTACTTAAGAATGCAATATCATCTGCAAAATCCAAATCTTCTACATACATAAATAGGTAAGATAAATAACCGCATAGTGCATATTTGAACATGTACGTTTTCTGGACATGGTAAGTTGATTGCGCTCCCTTAACTCCTTGTATACCAAACACCACACTATGTGGCTTTGAGTTGGACTGCTTTTAACAAGGAATCACACTATAGGACGTTTTTTATTCTAAAAATAGATGGCTTGTAAACACATGCATTTTGACATGGTTCATTAAGTGTTAATGAAGGAACATTGGCCACGGTTTTTACGTGACCTTGATTCTTTAATACTTAATATATAACAAAGTGGACTGCAGAAACTTGAAACAACACGAAATTCAAGTAACAGTTTTCATAACATAACAGTGACGATACAGCAAATTTTCCAGTTTGCATAAAGCCTTGTCGAAACGTTGCTGTTTATCGTCGTTTTATGTATTTAAACTGTAATACTGTGTTACGGTTATTAACTATATAAAAGAAGTTTACTCAGGGGAAGTTAACAACTGAAGATTTACAGTTTTCATACGCATGACTAGTAGTATACGACTAAAATTATTCAGTTCTCCAACAGAAACAGTCTTAATGGAACGTTTTAAAAAGCAATTCTACTTCATACTAACCCATTAACTAACAAAGAATGAGGGATGTTAAATATTGTGATTTACTTGAACCATGGACATTACATCTTGGATGAGTTCAATTGAGATCTTATCATGTCTTTTCAAACAGACAATTTGTTCTGCATTATTATTGATCAATGACACTGACTACTAACATCAGATGGCAGTGTAACAGATTAGTAATATCAAGAAAAACAGAATTTATGACAATGAAAAACACACTATGTGTGAATTCACTACCAAGGACACTGTAAAACGAATACTCCAGTGCTATATTAATCCAATACTTCTGTATGTAGCGAATCATGGACAATGAACAAACAATCAATACCATCATTGGAAGCCACAGAGATGTGGTTTTACAGAAGAATACTGAAAACACCATGGACGGCGAAGAAAGCAAATGAAGTTTAAATCAGGACTGCAAACAAAAGAAATCTTAGCAAAAGAATAAGAATCCGCCAATCAAGGTTCTTCTGGCATATAATGCGAAGGTTTAGAACATTTGGTGACAACAAGTAAACTTTACGGAAGGAGAGATCATGGAATACAGAGGGAGAAGATGTTGAATGACCTGACATCCTGGTTCGACCCAAGATCGACATCAGAACTGATTACTGCACCAAGCAGAGAGAGTTGTGGAGAGACATGATCGCCTACGCCGGCAGGCATGATACTTTGTTGATTAATGGGCACTGAAAACTATTTTTTCGGAGAAGATACGATTCTGGATGTAACAGATGGGTTGAGCATGACCGCTGCAGAGGTAGGACATGTAGCCTATGAGAGAGAAATTTGAAGGACTGTTGAGGTAGCAGGTTCTGCTCAGAACAAGCTATTTGATGATGATGATGATGATGAAACTCTTTTTACACATTATAAACTTTACATCACCAGTGTGTTGCCAGGGCTCGCAAGGGGAGCAAAGAATAGTAACACTGCCACCTACAAGACATGTCGTAAGAGCGAGTGAGGTATATACCCTAGAAAATAAAAAGCGTCGCAAAAATTGGATGTGCTGGCCTACTTGTAGATGCATAACTATCGCAAAGTAACATCGCTATTAGGCACGAATCACTTACAAATCATAAAGAGTGGTTAACAAATGGTCGATTTGAAGCGCTCAAAGAAGATGAAGAACTTAAGTACATGCACACAAACGGTAAAATAATCAATGTATTCACACAGACTGTACATTACTTCCGTACACAATACTTACTTGAGTACATGCATGGACATGTGTGCCTAGAGAAGAAAATTGGGGAGGGAATGGTGAATGGAAGAAGAATGAGAGGAAGACCTAGAAGACGAGGGGTGAAGATGTCATTGACGATCTGAGAATGACTGCTGCTGACGCGGTCAATTTGCAAAGAGAATAGAGTTTTAGATTGCTGTCATGTGAGTCAAACTCCGGAAGGATAAGCTACTTGATGAAGATGATGATGATGATGATGATGATGATGATGGCATGCATGGAAAATGAACAAGCTAGCCCCTCTTTGTGATATATGTGGTTTACGTCGATAGACCGAGTGAGGTAGCACGATAGTCCTACGGCATGCAACTGCAAGATGTTACAAACAGAAAATCGCCACTTGAAAGTACCACATCTAGAGTTATACTGTAGCATAGTATCACAAATAGGTCCTCAGAGTTGAATCATGCCAAGGAAACTAGTATCACTTCCTCTTTGTATGTCGTCTTTGTGAAACAGTCACACTTTGTAGTGGTGAACATAATTTACGCAGAGATGAAACAGCCATATTTTGAAGGAAAGAGCATCCTTTACGCAGAGATCAAACAGCCATATTTTGAAGGAAAGAGCATCCTTTACGCAGAGATCAAATAGTCATATTATGAAGTATATACATTAAGAAACTGTCAGATAAATTACTTACTTATATACGCTATATATACATATTGATACACGAACTAGCTGTGTTCTCACTTTATTATACTTGTAAACAGCGATCCAGACCATGACTTTGTTTTCTTTGTTTCACTCTGCAACGAGACACATTCAAGATTTTCTATAGTTTCAAGTTTACAATCACGAGCAACAAGAGAAGATATATATATATATATATATATATATATATATATATATATAGAGAGAGAGAGAGAGAGAGAGAGAGAGAAAGCAAGATAGAGAGACAATAAAAGATGGAGAAATAGGAAAGGGAAAGATAATAGAAGGATAGAGAGGGAAGAAATAAGAAGAAGAGAGAGAGAGAGAGAGAGAGAGAGAGAGAGAACTAGAGGAAAAGGGAAAAGAGTGCTTGAAATAATCAGAGAAAACGATTGAAAGAGATCGAGAAAGGGGAGAGCGAGAGGAAGAAAAAGAAGACACACAGAGAGTGAAGAGAGAGAGAAGGAGAGAGAGAGAGTGAGACAGAGGAAGGGAGAAAAAGAGAGGCGATGGGAGATGAAATGGAGTGCGAGAGAGAGAAAAAGAAGAGAGAGAGAGAGGAGATACATAAAATGAAGGAGAGAGAGATACAAAAATATCATACAAGATGTTGGGGGTTTGAAAAGAGTAGATTAGACAGAAATAAAATGTAATTCTCTTGCTTGTATAAACTAGAATATTACTTTCTTGACAAACTACGCCTTACAACCCCCCACCCCCACCCCAAACTGTCTCCTCTCCTCCCTCCCCCTTACAACTATATTTATATCTTGTGTGAAAGTGCAACAGGCGCAATAAAATAAAGTAATAAAATGACAAACTTTTGCCGGGGTAAGTGCCCCACTCCACCTCTACGTGATGGCCCTAGATACAGGCTGAGGCACTGTAGTCTGGCAAAGTAGATGGGACCGAAGGAGAGCTACCATTCGATAAGTTAGTAGTAGTGTGAACGCAATCCCCGATGTTATGAGATCTCATGGCACTACAGACAAGCAGAATCTCAAAGTGGATGTGTCTGACCGCGTCTAGAATTGAGTAACAGACACAATTACAGTGCAGACGACCGAGAAACGAGATATCAAAACAGTACAACGAAACGTCTGTAAGTGTAAATTCACGTCACACAGAATCAAGCGTGTTGGTGGTGCCAAATTTGCCCACTCTCGGCAAGACTGTGATAATGGATGTTGTAATGTGTGTCCTGTTCGAGTCAAGTGATGACTGCAGTCAATTATGTACCAGCGGCGAAACACGGGTTGCTGGGGTAGGTAGAATTGTTCGAGCGTAGGATGGAAAATCACATTCTTACTCCTGGTAAAACTACCCTCCTTGGTTACTTATGTTTAGTCTCACACAAACGTTTCTGTTTTCTTTGCAGGGAAAATACATAGTGGAACCTCCAAATTGCCTGATGGCGTCAAAACGATACACGTTCTAAAAGGGTTGACTTGCAAACAATGAACTAACAACATCGACATACATGCAATGAAGTAACTGAGTTGCATATCAAACAATGAAGTAACTGAGTTGAATACATGCAATGAAGTAACTGAGCTGCATATCAAACAATGAAGTAACTGAGTTGCATATCAAACAATGAAGTAACTGAGTTGCATATCAAACAATGAAGTAACTGAGTTGCATATCAAACAATGAAGTAACTGAGCTGCATACAAACAATGAAGTAACTGAGTTGCATACATACAATGAAGTAACTGAGTTGCATACATACAATGAAGTAACTGAGTTGCATATCAAACAATGAAGTAACTGAGTTGCATACATACAATGAAGTAACTGAGTTGCATATCAAACAATGAAGTAACTGAGTGTCATACATACAATATAAATGGGTTGACTATCAAACAATGAAGTAACTGAGTTGCATACAAACAATGAAGTAACTGAGTTGCATACATACAATAAAGTAACTGAGCTGCATACATACAATGAAGTAACTGAGCTGCATACAAACAATGAAGTAACTGAGTGCATACAACAATGAAGTAATTGAGCTGCATACATACAATAAGTAACTGAGCTGCATACATACAATGAAGTAACTGAGCTGCATACAAACAATGAAGTAACTGAGTTGCATACAAACAATGAAGTAACTGAGTTGCATACATACAATGAAGTAACTGAGCTGCATACAAACAATGAAGTAACTGAGTTGCATATCAAACAATGAAGTAACTGAGTGCATACAACAATGAAACTGGTGCATACATACAATGAAGTAACTGAGTTGCATATCAAACAATGAAGTAACTGAGTTGCATGCATACAATAAAGTAACTGAGTTGCATACAAACAATGAAGTAATTGAGTTGCATACATACAATGAAGTAACTGAGTTGCATGCATACAATAAAGTAACTGAGTTGCATACAAACAATGAAGTAATTGAGTTGCATATCAAAAACAATTTTAAGTCTCCAAATGCGAAGGATTGGCTTCATTGCACCGGGTTTTCCCATATGGTTCCGTCCCTGTCGGCAGAGATGACATGACATCTGCCGTGAGTATTGTACAAAGCACGAACTCCGTAGCTCAGACAACAATCAAGGGATCTCATGAAAAAATTGCACGTGTATCGGTCCAGATTCAAACCCAAAACCTTCAGTACCACAGACAAACGACTTCACCATTGAGACCGACACTCATCAAAATTAAATAGGTCACAAAGAGAAAACATAGAAGAAATAAAAAAGAGATTCCAACATATTTTCTCCACAAAGTTAGAATAACCTCACCTTTCAGATTTTCTTAAAACCATTTCTCAATGAAAAACTATATTTGAAATGCAGAAGAAAACTGCACATTAAATGAAGCAACATTTGAATAAAAATCTTAGAAGATCCTGTGTCCAGCCTCAGGAGAATGCTGCTTGATTCAAATATCTTTTACCGACGTCTTTAATTACGTCGAGCCTATTGGAAGACAGTCTGAATTACAGCGAGTCTGTTGAAGACAATCTGAAATAAAGCGAATCTGTTGACAATCTGAATTAAAGCGAATCTGTTGACAATCTGAATTAAAGCGAGTCTATAGAAGACGATCTGAATTACAGTGAGTCTATTCGAAGAAAATCTGAATTACAGCGAGTCTATTGGAAGATAATCTGAATTACAGCGAGTCTATTGGAATAAAATCTAAATTACAGCGAGTCTATTGGAAGAAAATCTGAATTACAGCGGGTCTATTGGAAGAAAATCTGAGTTACAGCGGGTCTATTAAAGACAATCTGAATTACAGCGAATCTATTGGAAGAAAATATGAATTATAGCGGGTCTATTGGAAGACAATCTGAATTACAGTGAGTCTATTGAAAGATAATCTGAATTACAGCGGTCTATTGAAAGACAATCTGAATTACAGTGGGTCTATTAAAGACAATCTGAATTACAGTGCATCTAGAGAACCAAGAGAGACAGTGTATCCTATATAAACTGTTTAATCTTCCATTTACAGAAACCCGACAGATAACAAGAAATTGTCTAGCTCATATTTGTATTCAGCATATTGCCAATGTATCCCTTCATCGGCCACTTCTATATTCTATCCAAATGTCAATTCTCAAGTGTAGTTAAACGAGATGTTGACAAACTTCACGAATCAGAAATGATGTTTATATCACATTTTCTGATCTCAGATGTCGCCAAAAAAAATACAGAAATGTGGAAATATTTGATGAAAAAGGAAAAATTATATCACATTTTACTACTTCGTGTTCATCTTTTTTTCTCTATTAAACGGGTCATCATCACCCGTGATGGACGATCATTATCATCATCATCATCATCATCATTATTCAAGACTATATCCACCTAAGACCCTGACGTTTGCTATTTTATGTATGGATGCTTCCCACTCAAAGCGGCCATATTGGACAATTAGTATGCCCAGCATGTTCGTAGCGCGTTGGACTACGGGTGACTATCCCTCTGTGTGTGCGGGTTCAATTCCGTGGGATGGCAGAAAAAGCCACAGATTCCCAGATTTACGGTGTTCGTGGCACCGAACCGAAGGGTTACGATGTCCATGGCACCGAGCCGAAGAGCTGAAAAAGCTCAAGTGCTTCTGGATCGGAGAAAAAAAGCATGGAAAGATGGTAAAACACAATGAAAAAAGGCAAATGTGTAAAAAAAAAAGGTTATTTCTGAATTCAATAACTTGTTCAAGTATTAGACTAACCAATACTACTACTAATAGATTGGGTTCTCAATGGCGAAGCGGTTAAGTTGTTTGCCTGACGTACTGAAGGTTGTGGATTCAAATGCTGACCAAGACACATGTGTAATTTGTTCATGAAATCCCCCGGATTATTGCCGGAGCTAAGGAGTTCGTGAATTGCGCAATGCTCTCGGCAGATGGCATGTCATCTTACCGACAGGAACGGAGCCCTATGGGGGAAAGCCGGTGCAAGGAAGTCAATCATCCCCCTACTTGGACCCTTGGAGCCTTTGATCTACTAATAGATTTCGATATCTCTTCAACACCCACATAAGTTGCTACATCCACAGACGGTAACGTTTAACATACAACATGTTCATGATATCATCATCATCATCATCAAATATAACTTGTCCTGAGCTGAACTTTGCTACTCTAACAATCCTTCAGAATTTCTCTCTCTCATAACCTCTGCAATCGTCATGCTTAAATCATCAGTTTGATAGGAAGTGAATTGAATATATTTTTGATAAGATAGTGTAAGCATCATTGAAATTTTACTCAATTTTATGAGTTCATACTTAGAGAAACATGGACACGAGCATCATTGAAATTTTACTCAATTTTATGAGTTCATACTTAGAGAAACATGGACACGAGCATCATTGAAATTTTACTCAATTTTATGAGTTCATACTTAGAGAAACATGGACACGAGATTCATTGAAATTTTACTCAATTTTATGAGTTCATACTTAGAGAAACATGGACACGAGATTCATTGAAATTTTACTCAATTTTATGAGTTCATACTTAGAGAAACATGGACACGAGCATCATTGAAATTTTACTCAATTTTATGAGTTCATACTTAGAGAAACATGGACACGAGATTCATTGAAATTTTACTCAATTTTATGAGTTCATACTTAGAGAAACATGGACACGAGCATCATTGAAATTTTACTCAATTTTATGAGTTCATACTTAGAGAAACATGGACACGAGCATCATTGAAATTTTACTCAATTTTATGAGTTCATACTTAGAGAAACATGGACACGAGATTCATTGAAATTTTACTCAATTCTATGAGTTCATACTTAGAGAAACATGGACACGAGATTCATTGAAATTTTACTCAATTTTATGAGTTCATACTTAGAGAAACATTGAGACGAATTGTAGACAGCCAAATCGAACAGGCGGGAATGAACTGGAATGAACTACGCTGTTGCTTAAGACAGTTAAGACAGATCTGGTTGGAAATTTGTAGATGACTTATGCGTCAAGGAGTTACAAGACGAAACAGAAAAATGAGTCCATGGTTATTTATTGATGAAAATTGTTAATAATATTGATGTTCCTTGGTGTTAAATTTAATTTGTAACATAATGTAATCTGGCGCTTGCATGTTGTGTTTCTTTTAAAACGAATTCATATTTATCCATCAACTCTGAAATATGATGGTCAGGACGGTTTTGATAATATTTGACAATTATTCACGAACTTTATGTTATTTGTGCTGCGTTTACACACGTCGCTAGTCAATTTGTGCATAATGTCTATACATTATATATATATATATATTTATATCACATACTTTATACATATATATATATACCGATTATTGTGTTGAAGGGTTTCTTTAGCGTAGAGGTTAGTGCTCGCCTCAAGTGCCAAGGTAACAGGTTCGCTCCTCGTGGAGCATTGAGATATTTATCCAAAGATCCCTGTTCTCAGTGTAAGTGAAATCAAGTTCCAAGTCCTTTTTGCAACGGACGATAAAACGTAGGTCCCATGCTCAATTTGTGCTCGTAAAAGAACCCTTGTCAGTTCAAAAATCGAGAAGAGCAGGCTGGAAAGCCGCTGTCTGGGCAAAATTCATTAAAAAATTAAAAATAAAATTCCTACAACATGTCCTCACCATCTTCAAAATTACATATGGGACCATCACCGGTGCTACGGAGTTCGTACACTGAAGCTGAGATCTTCCTGTGTAAGAAAGAGATCGGATCTTTCATGGCTACTCACCGAACTGCTCTAATGATGTTTATATCATTCAATCAATCAATCAAATAAAAAATGTGTTATGATCTTGAATTATATTATTATAACTATTATCTACAAAATGTTGCTTTCATTATTAACTAATTATCTACAAAATGTTGCTTTCTACGAATTACAAAATATATTTGAGTAACACTGAAAATAAAATTACGTTTGCAGGCTATAGTGCTGTTCTACACTGTGACAAAAATCTACACGCTTATGTCAATTTTGCTTTAAGCCACCTCCTCCCCGCCACCACATCCTACCATCGAAACCCCCTCCCCACCCCTGCACGCACACACACACACACACGCACACACACACACACCCTCCTAGAAAAAAAACTGGCGTTACTTAGGTTTGAACAATGGCGAAACACTAAAATGGTATATTTTATGCGAAACACTAAAATGGTATAGTTTATGACCGTTATGAATTTATTGTCCGAACCTATACGTTCTGTTTCGTGTAAGACGTGAATTTCTTCACTTCGGTTTCATTCTTTGCTTGATAAAGGCCTTTAGGTCGAAACGTTGCTGTGTATTGATTGTTTTTGTAGCTGTAAAACTGTGGTACTTTGTTTTTACGTGTTTCCCGGTTGTTACATAGTTTTACTGCAGTCTTCTCTTTTATCGATAGTACTTAGGTTTGAACCATCACTGTGTTCTTTACACGGACAGACTTTGTTTATATATTCTATACTTTCATTCTATAATTCTATTCTATACATCTATTCTATACATCTATTCTATACTTCTATTCTATAATTCTATTCTATATTTCTATTCTATACTTCTATTCTATACTTCTATTCTATAATTCTATTCTATATTTCTATTCTATACTTCTATTCTATACATCTATTCTATACTTCTATTCTATACTTCTATTCTATAGCAAATCTATGTTTGCCATATGTATCTATTCTATGCTTGATATATTTAACTATTCTATATGTTGAGTACTAATAAAAATGACTAAATGACTAAAGATATAGAAAGCAAATGGAATGCATTGGAAAATAGATGTCTGCGAAAAATAATGAATATAAAATGGACGATTTAGGAGAAGTGATGAAATCAGAGACATGTCTGGTCAACCACTAGAGACAACTGTTATAAGAAAGAGAAGATGGAGATATGTTGGACACACCTTGAGGAGAAATGATCAACGAATATCAAAGCAGGCATTGAAGTGGGATGCAAAGGGTTCACGAAAGAGAGGTCGACCTAAGGAGACCCTGAAACGAACTTTGCTGAGAGAGGCAAGAAATATCGGTCTCAGTTCCATGGGTGATATTGAGCGAGTTCCCCAGGATAGAGCGGTTTGGAGAAATTACTTGCCATATGTAACGTATAACGGTACGAGAGGAATTATTATTATTACATGTTGAGTACACAAGAATTCACTCATGTATGTATACTGAACCACATAAGGTATATGCTCGTTAGTTAAACACAATCAATGTATAGTGTAGACATCATTAACCTCTTCATCCTTCTAAACCGATATACCGGCTAATGGTATTTTTGAGATGACGCAAAGTTAGTATATTGGCTAGTTCAGTATGCATTACAAATAAGTGTGCCTGTTGGTAAAAAAAAATAATGACGGCGTCAATGGGTTAATGCACTTGCTGTACGAGAAAAAAAATAATGACGGCGTCAATGGGTTAATGCACTTGCTGTACGAGAAAAAAATAATGACGGCGTCAATGGGTTAATGCACTTGCTGTACGAGAAAAAAAATAATGACGGCGTCAATGGGTTAATGCACTTGCTGTACGAGAAAAAAATAATGACGGCGGCAATGGGTTAATGCACTTGCTGTACGAGAAAAAAATAATGACGGCGTCAATGGGTTAATGCACTTGCTGTACGAGAAAAAGGTCTTATATATTCTTGTTCACCTTTCGTCCCTAGAGAAGCATAGGCCCGCAACCAAGGCCTTCCAAGTCAGCTTATCCAATGACATCTTTTCCAGATGTCTCCACTCTCTTCCCATTTTCTTGAATTTCGTCTCCAACTCCCGTCTCCATGTGTTCCTGGGTCTTCCCCTACCTCTATTGCCCTGGTGGTTCCATCGGAGAGCCTGTCTTGTGATGCTGTTAGGAGGTTTCCTCAATGTGTATCCTATCCATCGCCACCTTCTGCTCCTTATGTCTTGTTCCACCTGTCGTTGTTCTGTTCTATCCCATAGTTCCCTGTGTGTAGTCCTGTCGTATAAATGACTTGAAAACATTGATAAATCATTATCCTTATCGTGAGTGAAGGAAATGGGTTGAAGGGTGTGAGGAGAGTGGGAAAAGTGGGAAGTGCCTAAACATAAACACTTCGCTATAGGCACGAGACATTAATCAACTACCTGACGTGTTTGATTAGCTCTTATACTCACTCTGCTTCAGATATAAGATAAGATAAGACTCTGCTTCAGATATAAGATAAGATAAAACTCTGCTTCAGATATAAGATAAGATAAGATAAGACTCTGCTTCAGATATACGATAAGATAAGACTCTGCTTCAGATATAAGATAAGATAAGATAAGACTCTGCTTCAGATATAAGATAAGATAAGATAAGACTCTGCTTCAGATATAAGATAAGATAAGACTCTGCTTCAGATATAAGATAAGATAAGACTCTGCTTCAGATATAAGATAAGATAAGACTCTGCTTCAGATATCCAATAAGATAAGATAAGACTGCTTCAGATATCCAATAAGATAGATAAGACTCTGCTTCAGATATCCAATACGATAGATAAGACTCTGCTTCAGATATCCAATAAGATAAGATAAGACTCTGCTTCAGATATCCAATAAGATAAGATAAGACTCTGCTTCAGATATCCAATAAGATAAGATAAGACTCTGCTTCAGATATCCAATAAGATAAGATAAGACTCTGCTTCAGATATACAATAAGATAAGATAAGACTCTGCTTCAGATATTCAATAAGATGAGACTCTGCTTCATATATTAGTGAGAAGATCGGAGCACCTGTAACTCTATCCGTAGTCATGTGATAATGATCTTTACTAATCTGTTCTATATTACTGTAGAAATAATGATCTTTACTAATCTGTTCTATATTACTGTAGAAATAATGGAAATGGGAATTGGGGTTACTTTGTCTTTAACTTTTGCCAGCCCTCTCAATAATATATGACATTACACTAGTAGTACATCTACTATCAACACGTGTTAGCTTGAAGTTACGGGCTCTCTGTGGCGTAGATGTTACTTGCTCATCTCTCGTGCCAAAGGTAAAAGGTTCGCTCCCTCGTGGAGATATCTGGATATTTTTTTCAGAGATCCCTGTTATCAGTGTAGGTGAGATCGAGTTCCTAGTTCTATCGGAGACGGACGATAAAACATAGGTCCCGTGTTCAATTTTAGCACGTAAAAGAACCATTGCCAGTTCAACATCAAGAAGAACAGGCTGGAAATTCGCTGCCCGAGAAAAATTCATTAGAACACGTTAACCACAAAATTCCTACAACAATATCTTCACCGTCTTCAAAATTACAACGTGGACCCTCGTCTGTGCTACGGAGTTCGTGCACTGCAGCTGAGATCTTACTATGTAAGAAAGAGATCGGAGTAAAATGGTTGCACTCGGAAGTGCAATGCATGATGATGGTCCCATCAATCAATCAATCAATCAATCAATCAACAATCAATCAATCAATCAATCAATCAATCAATCAATCAATCAATCAATCAATCAATCAATCAATCAATCAGTTACGTGTGTCATCATGAATAATCTCAGAATGCATATATACAAACAGTTATTTTAGTACAATTATATTGAATATATGTTTGAAATATATTGAATGAGATCAAGACACAGAGAAAACTTATCATCAATATAAGAAAAAGGGCAGTCATCATTTTCTGGCGTGATGAGGAAGGGAAGGTTAGAACACATTGTAACAACCGGTAAAATTGAGGGGAGACAAGACAGAGGAAACCAGAGAGATAACATTTGGATAGCCTGATTTCATGGTACGGAAACGTGTCAACATCTGAGATGATAGCAAATATCAGAAACAGAGATCTGAGGAGATCCATGATCGCCTATGCCAGCCGGCACGGCACCTGATGATGATGATGATGATGTTCACGTCAACACATACATAAATACATACACAAATGCGTACGTAAATACATACATAATATAGGCACGTATTATAATGTCTTTGTAGTGTGTCAAACATAATTACAAATTATCAAGTGATAGAATAAATAGATCTATTCAGAAAGAGCTCAAAATCAAAGAAAACTGGCTGATGCTACAAATAAGAAAGAGAAAATTAAAATATTTTGGACACATAAAAAGACACGATGGGTTGGAGAAGACCACCATGGAAGGAGGCATACCGGTAATGAGAAGAAGAGGAAGACCATGGAGAAGATGGATTCAGGATGTAACTGACGGTTTGAACATAACGGCTGCAGAGGCGGGACATCTGGCCTATAAGAGAGAGAGAGAAATTCCGAAGGACTGTTGGGGTGGCAAACAATCTACGAGTAATTAAACTACTATAACAAATAAGATAAAGGGATACTCTTAACATCTTCATAAAACATCATCAAATAATATTCAAACTAAAACATCAAATACGAAAGGATGTTTAGAATTTGTAAATTGAATAAAGTGATTAAACGTAAAACCAAATTTCAAATTTAGAAAACAAAAACTACCGGAAGTAGAGTTAAACTAGACGAACCTGTTCGTGAAATCACCTTCACCACACGACGACACTGTTTAAATGCAGGACTCGACCGCGCATGTCTGAACTGAGCCAGTTAAATAGCCCCAGTAGCACAATATTATCTGTGAATAGTTAGATACACTGTTTCCTGGAAATGTGAACCGAATAGCAAACTGGTCTGTCAAAATCCTGGTCATTTTATGTCATTGTTTAATCCGTGGTCCCCTGGTAGCCCTTTCCTTCTTCTTGTCATACGTCACGTGCAGCTTCAGTGGCGCCAAGTAGCCAGCCATCCACGAAAAAGAAGAGAAATCAATCCAAGATCTGGCTCATTCCAATCACTAGCAACAAAAATATGTTCTTAGCAACATGACGTCACAATCGGTTTTTTTTTTCTCTACACGTGTCTCTTTGTGTGTGTGGGGAGGGGAGGTGGGTGGCCATATGTGAGGTGTAATAACATGTGTGCAGGGAGGGGATGTATGCGTGTGTATTGTTGATATGCGAATGTGAGTGGGTGTGTGTGAATGTACTCGTATGAGTGTATTTGGGAGATCGTAGGAGTGGGGTGTGAACTCGCTTGTCTGTGGGTTCGCACGTGTCAGCGAGTGTGTGCGTAGGTGTTCGTTATGGTGTGTGGGTGTGTAATGATGTGCGTGTTTGTGTGTATATGTGTGTGTACGTGTGTGTGTGTTTGTGTGCGTGCGTGTGAGTGTATGTGTGCATTATGTATGTATGTATGTATGCATGAGATGTTCTGTGCTTGAGTGTGTATGCATATGGGTTATTTTTGTATGTGTATTTACGTAAGGATACACGTTGGTTTTGGTGTGTACATATGTATGCCTATTTGTGCGTGATTCTTTACACATATATACACACATCAAGTGTTTCTTTTCGCTTGCTTTACGCTTCTATCGGTATGTGTAGCTGTGTGCAAGTATAAACTCATGTGTGAGTGCATGGGTGTGCATATGTGTGAACGCTCGTTCTATCTCTCTTACTAAGTATATTTCTCAACAAATGTAATTCGAAACTCCTATTATGTCCCACCAAGTCATTTCGCAACAAGAAATTATTTTTAGCAAGTGATTACTTAGTCAGCACTTTCTGAAGTAGAAAATTTATTTGCCATTAATTTCTCGGTGGATAATTTCTCAGTAAGCAATTTCTCTGTTACCAGTTTCTCAGCCACAAAGTTACAGCAAGTACTTTGAATGTTTTGGTAATAAATGTCTGAGAAAAATTATACACTGGAATATAAATGGGATGACTTCAGGAAATGTGCTGAAATCAAAGAAATGTCTAGTCAACCGCTAAGTAGAGCTGTTATAGAAAAGAGATGATAGAGATATGTTGGATGTACTCTGAAATGAAATGATCAGTGATTGATTGATTGCTTGATAGGACCATGATCATTGCACTTCGGTGAGTAACCATGTGTGCTCCGATCTCTTTCTTACACATGAAGATATCAACTGTAGTGCACGAACTCCGTAGCACCGGCGATGGTCCCGATGTAATTTTGAAGATGGTAAAGATATTTTGTTAGGAATTTTGTTTTTAATATTTTCTAATGAATTTTGCCCGGTCATCGTTTTTCCAGCCTGCTCTACTCAATTTGGAACTGGCAATGGTTCTTTTAATGCTCAAATTGAACTCGAGTCCTACGTTTTATCGTCCGTCTCATATAGGACTAGGACCTACACTGAGATCAGGGATTTCTGGAAAACTATCCATATGACTCCACGATGGAACGAACCTTGTACCTTTGACACGAGAGAGGAGCACCTAACTTCTACGGCACAGAGATCCATGTGATCAGTGAATCACAAAGCAGGCATTGAAGTGAGAGATAAATTGTCAGTGAATCACAAAGCAGGCATTGAAGTGAGAGATAAATGGTCAGTGAATCACAAAGCAGGCATTGAAGTGAGAGATAAATGGTCAGTGAATCACAAAGCAGGCATTGAAGTGAGAGATAAATGGTTTACAAAAAAAGGATGCAACAATGAAAGACTGAATTTATAGAGGTGATAAATATTGGTCTCATTTCCATTGAAGATATTGAACCAGGATAGAGTGGTAAGGATAAATTGCTTGCAGGACCTATGTTACGTATAACGGTACGAGAGAAATACAATTTATCAGCATATCATGGACAGAGAAGAGAACAAATAGATCTATCCAGAAAGCAGTCAAAATATATAAAAAACTGACTGATGCTACAAGTAAGAAAGAGACAATTGAGATATTTTAGACATATAAAAAGACATGAAGGGCTGAGAAGACCATCATGGAAGGAGGCATACCGGCAAAGAGAAGAAGAGCAAGACCACGGAGAAGATGGATTCATAATGTAACTGATGGTTGCAGAGGCAGGACATCTGGCCTATGAGAGAGAGAAATTCCGGAGGACTGTTGGTGGGGCAAAGTTCTGCTCATGACAAGCTATTTGATTATGATCAGCCAATAATTTCTCAACTGTTTCTACCGCTGTTTTTTTATTTCCCTTAATTTTACCTAGTATTCTCGTTACTTGATCTTTCTTATCTATTCAGTTATCAGTTATATGAGACCTTTCATCATAACACTCCGGACATGTCCATAGGTGCTCTGATCTTCGCCTCAGCAAATCCAGCAGCGTCCAGCAGCCCAACACGCCAGTTCGATGTTGATTAATCAATCTCTTTGCAAATTTAGTATGTCGTTCTTTTCGCGCTGCACCAATATTGACACCCATCTCTTTCAATATGATCAGCGAGTGAGATTCACAGCCCTGAAACTCCTCTGTTCGGAAAGACTCTATCAATGCGTATGTCTTGTTTATTATTCATTATAAATCCATCTTTCTCACATCGTAGATATATTTTCTCTTTCTCTCTTCCTCTCTGTCTCTCCATCATTGTGTCACTCTTGCATAAGTATTAACTAGAAGAGTCAATGAGAGACTCAGTCTTCTTTTCTTCTTTTACTCATGACATTTTTTTCCAGTTTTAGCTATCTCCATCCGACATCTCCTCCACTGTGATCCTTAATTAATTTTCTTCTTTAAAAAAACGTTTCTATATATTTTCACATTTTAGTCAATCACTTACATTAGTAACGTGATCCCTGTGGAGCATAGAACGAATGCTATGTACATAGTAAGATACTGTTGAGAACACGGATCACTGGACGAGAATACAGGAAAGTTGGACAGACGTGTCAATGACAGAAACAGGTTTAGCTTGAGGCTAACTCTAGCTACTTAATGGAGAACTTATGAAACCAGAATAAAGCAGCTTGCTCATAGAATGTGCGCCATAGAAAGCACAGACTGATGCAAAAAAAACACTCTCCCAGTGACTCTACTGTTGTCTCTAGAGACTACCAGTAAGCCATACTCCTCTAATGTTCTGTAAAGTTGTGTTATATTAGTTTGTCCCCTTACTGGAGTAGACCTGGGAGAAGCTGCTTAGATCAAATAATTACCCTACGACAAATCTTGGAGGAATATATTCAGAAGCAACACTTACTTATATTAAATTTCACCGATTTCAAAAAAGGCCTTTGATAGTCTATGCAGAATCTCCCTGTGGAATATTCTGAGATTCTATGGAATACCAGACAAATGTCATCATTATCAAGAACCTCTAAGATATTTCACAGTGTGCAGCAATCTCTGTTACAGTAACATACAACATTACTAATCCATGTTATAGTAACATACTACATTACTAATCTCTTAAGTAACATACTACTATTACTAATTCTCTTTACAGTAACATACATACATTACTAATCTCTTACAGTAACATACTACATTACTAATCTCTTACAGTAACATACAACATTACTAATCTCTTACAGTAACATACTACATTACTAATCTCTTAAAGTAACATACTACATTACTAATCTCTTACAGTAACATACAACATTACTAATCTCTTACAGTAACATACACATTACTAATCTATCTTACAGTAACATACTAACATTACTAATCATTTACAGTAACATACTACATTACTAATCTCTTACAGTAACATACTACATTACTAATCTCTTACAGTAACATACTACATTACTAATCTCTTACAGTAACATACTACATTACTAATCCATGTTACAGTAACATACAATTACTAATTACTAAATCACTCTTAAAGTAACATACTACATTACTAATCTCTTACAAGTAACATACTACATTACTAATCTCTTAAAGTAACATACTACATTACTAATCTCTTACAGTAACATACTACATTACTAATCTCTTACAGTAACATACTACATTACTAATCTCTTAAAGTAACATACTACATTACTAATCTCTTAAGTAACATACAACATTACTAATCTCTTACAGTAACATACTACATTACTAATCTCTTAAAGTAACATACTACATTACTAATCTCTTACAGTAACATACTACATTACTAATCTCTTACAGTAACATACAACATTACTAATCTCTTAAAGTAACATACTACATGACTAATCTCTTACAGTAACATACTACATTACTAATCCATGTTACAGTAACATACTACATTACTAATCTCTTACAGTAACATACTACATTACTAATCCATTACAGTAACACACACATTACTAATCTATCTTACAGTAACATACAACATTACTAATCTCTTACAGTAACATACTACATTACTAATCCATGTTACAGTAACATACAACATTACTAATCTCCGCTACAGTAACAATCTACATTACTAATCACTGACTGTAAAGTATAGTAAAATTAGACGGCTAGATATATAAACACGGCTGTATAATATTGATAAGTTAGATAACGATATATAAACACGGCTGTATAATATTGATAAGTTAGATAACGATATATAAACACGGCTGCATGGTATAGTAACGTTAAAGAACAATATATAAACACGGCTGCATGGTATAGTAACGTTAAAGAACAATATATAAACACGGCTGCATGGTATAGTAAAATCACCACGCGAAGATATAAAAACGTCAGTATAGTACAGGAATAAAAACGCATCGTATAAAGACACATACAAATAAACACAGAATAGTACCCATTGTAAACACAACTCTACTTGTAAACACAATTCTACGTGTAAACACAGAATAGTACCCATTGTAAACACAACTCTACGTATTATTCCAACTTTATTCTAGGTCCATCCATAACAAGGCTAGTTCATAGATATATTCTCACAATGTACTATCAAATATCGCCCCGTCTTAAGATATCTCTTCACGTTGTACATTGTCGTGTTATCTCCCATAGATGACCAGTTTCTAATATTCCTATGTCTGCAATAACAGTGTCTGAGACTTCTCGCGTCTGAGCTCATTTTCATCCCGATTATGCATGCGTCCGGACACTACACAAATATTAGATCAGTCATAAAGAATACTCATTCTTGGAAATGCTTGGAAACGTGGACATAGAAGAGTTCAGGATTTGATCAACCACTCAAACTCAAGATCGCCGTTGCGGTCAACAGTAACCATCGAGCTGGACTCTAGGGCGAGTGGTTATTCATGGCAACGGTTACACGCGTCAGTCTGAAATGAGATAGAATGGGAATGACCTGTCGGTTATCACAAATCTGTGTACGGAACTTGTGTAGGGTGTTTAGAAATATGTAACATATGTTAAGTCATTACGTACCAACTGTCGCAGTGAGCGCCAATATTATTTATTAAAATAGCCCAACAGCCACACACTGCGACAAGCATTGTTTCATTAAAATTATGCGACAGACCGTCGGGACAGTATAGCTTCCAGATATCGATTTTTCAGCTTCATCATATTATGTTAGTATTGCATCTCTACAATCGAATTACGCAACAGGTTTTTATTAGTGATCACGAAATATTCTTGAAAAGTATCTTTGAAACACCCCACCCTCCCAGAAATTAATCAATTTTTTTATAGATAATGTCTACAAATGGCTAAATTTACATTAACCCTTTCCGATTCAATTTCCGGTTTTTATCTTCATCAAAGCTATCTATTTCTACATAGTAGTCCGATTAGGAATTTGTTGCATTTCTTAATTGGAAGAAATTTATATATTTCTCAAGCTGATGAGGCTGATTATAATTCTTTCTTTCCTGCATTTCAAGTTCACATTTAGCTTTACCAATTTTTTACCTTAGTTGCACCTTTTTATGAATACAAATAAAACTCAGAATATGGTCACTATTAAAGTGAAATGTTGAAAAAAAAAAAAAGATAAATGATGATGGCATTGAAAACATTACAAATTGTGAATATCTTGGCTACTTAATTAACAACAACGGAGATTTTCTTCTCCTTCTCTTCCACCGTTTACTTCTTTATAGAAGTGTTGAAAAGGGGGTTGTAGTGATCTTGTGTGGGCTCATTTTAAGGCACTTTATAAGCTGTTATTCATTTTCGTAAGGCTGCTATTGATGCCGTCGCTCCATCTTTTGCGTGATCTTTCTCTTGCTCTGTACTCATTATAGAGCAAGAGGAAGATATTACATTAGAAATCAGAAGGAGACTAGCCATGGCGTTTCAGATGGGGGTTAGTATGAAGAAACTATGGCAGAACACAAGCACAAGTAAAACATCTAAGAACATGCATTTTCTTGTGACAACAAATGGATATGACTTGTACAAGTATTAAAACACGAAATGGAATTTAATGAAACAAATCGCTGCACAAAAATGTAGTTAAAATATATAGACAGTAAATACGTATAATGGTTCTCTAGAAACAAAATGGACCAAACACATGATTCGAGCCAGATACATTTATTTCTAACGGCACCCATTGCCTAGCCCTACAGAAGAAGGTTTTTCAGAGCACAGTAAAAGGCTCGTCTGCTGGGCTAGGCGAAAGGTGGCTAAGAAATAAAGGTTTGTGGTTCAAATCTTCTGTTTGGTAAATTGTTTTTTTTTTTCAGAAACCTTTTGTACTTGTTTACCATTTATTCATTTAGCATATTCACTTGCTCTGTAGCTTCCCCTGGGGTTCCTTAAACTCTTTATTTACGTTTTACTAAAACAATGCATAGATCAACATCGGCAATAAACATCAGTACAACATCAATATTAAACTTCATCAAGAAACAACAAATTCAATGTTTCCTCCACATAAGCAGATTACCAACAGACAGTGTACCTCAAAGAGAAATGCTGCTCCGATACAATGGTACAAAGCAAAAGGCAGGCCACGCAAAAGATGGACCTCAGAGATAACAGAGGCGACGAAAGACACTATCTACGAAGCGCACACAAAGGCCCGTTTTAGAAATCTCTGCTGGACATGACGCTGTGAGGCAAAACAGGAATGGAGAAAAGAAAGAAAGAAAATGCGTAGATCTCATTGGACAACAGAGAATGGGACAAATATAGACATTTTACAAGACCTGGACATCGTATCATGTTCGGGACATTGAAATATTATGATTACATTAAAGTCATGGTGGTTTGGAGAGAACATTAATTGAGGTAATAGTTCCTGGAAGACGAGACAGGGGACGATCAAATCAACGGTGACAACAGACATTAAGTCACAGTGGTGGAGATAACATTAATTGAGGTTATAGTTCCTGGAAGACGAGACAGGGAACGATCATGTCGACGGTGACAACAGGACATTAAAGTCACAGTGTTTAGAGAGAACATTAATTGAGGTAATAGTTCCTGGAAGACGAGACAGGGGACGATCAAATCAACGGTGACAACATGACATTAAAAAAGACTTGTTGGAGAGATGGGAGAACTTGCTAGAGACAGTGAGTTTTTCAGACCGGCGGTGATGATAGTGGCATTCTGCAAAAAACAT
Organism: Arion vulgaris; assembly: GCA_020796225.1. Classification (NCBI taxonomy): domain Eukaryota; kingdom Metazoa; phylum Mollusca; class Gastropoda; order Stylommatophora; family Arionidae; genus Arion; species Arion vulgaris. Next base: position 21,440,747 of record CM036766.1, on the reverse strand, counting down.
GCTATGTGCATTCTGCTAAATATTACATACAAATTTCATTTTTTTAATCTGTTCATTTTAATTAATACTAAAAGTATTATTATAAAATTGATTGATTAAGCATGTCCTATAAGTTGTTTCAATGATGCCTGTAATATTCTTCTTGGTCAACGACTTATTTCTATTTCAGTAATTAAAAAAGAGTGATCTATAGCTTAACCGGCAATGAGCTCGATCACAACCTAAACATACTTGGTTCAAACTCTGCGGCGGGCAAGTTTGGAATCAAATTAGTTTCCTTGATATTTTTACAAACGATAAAGATAGACCTCACCGTTCAGAAAGCAATGGCAAACCACTGAACGTATACGTGGTGTCTAGAAAATCTACGACTTGTTTACTGTTGTTGAAGCTTATACTCTGCTATCTACATAGATAAAACCACAATTTTCATACTGTTCAACAAAAATTAATGTTTAACTAACAACTTGGTAACCCCAACAAGAACATGTTGGTGACTACAAGACAAGTGAATATAGTAGTATCATTATTCAACGAGACATGAACACATAATAATGTTCCCTAGTTTCAGTATGTTTTCGACAACTTTCTCTGATTGAGAACGGCTAGTAACTATTAAACGACCAGCTAAGAGACGTCTTGTTGAGTTCAGGAATCGCGTCTGCTGAATGTCACAATCAGGCGGTAGTTTCAAGATTACTTTCCAACAGTGAGATGTCTTCTAATTACTTTCACTGATCTTTGTGGCGAAGTTTTTCATCAGCTGTTGATGTTGTATTTTTAGGTTTTTTCATCAGCTGTTGATGTTGTATTTGTTAGGTTTTTTCATCAGCTGTTGATGTTGTATTTGTTAGGTTTTTTCATCAGCTGTTGATGGTGTATTTGTTAGGTTTTTTTTTATTAGCAATATTAATTACAGAGTATTTATTCGAATATATTTCTGAGTGTGTCTTTTCAATTAGCATTAGGGGTGAGTGTGCATCTGTAAGTTTATGGTTCAAACTTCGCGGCGGGCACTTTGGAAGTAAATTTGTTCCATGGATTTTACGAACGGTAAAAATAGATCTCCCCGTTCAAAAAGCAATGACAAACTAATTAACGTATAAGTGGTGCTTAGCAAATCTACGTTTCGTTTCCTGTGGTTGATGGCAAAGTCATGTAAAGAAAATACCAAGATTTCATTTTGATTAAGGATGTATTAGCAGTTTGTTTTCTAAAACTGTTAATGGAGTATTAACATTCTGAACATTCCACGGACAACGAATAAAACAAATGATGAGGTGTTAAAGCAGGCCTAGGCACAAAACAGCTTATCAAAAGAAAAAGAATCAGACAATCAAAGGTTCTTCAGGCATATAATGCGAAGAGAAGGTTTAAAACATTTGGTGACTACAGGTAAAATTCAGGGAAGGAGAGATCGTGGAAGACAGAGGGAGAAGATCTTGGATGGTCTGACATCATGGTTTAACAAAAGATTGACATTAGAACTGATTAACTGTACCAAAGAGAGAGAGATAGAGAGTTGTGGGTGGAGAGACATGATCGCCTACGCCGGCAGGCATGACATTTGATTGATTGGTGTATTGTTGTTGTTTTGGTTTTTTTTGTAAATGAGCTATTCATCAGCATCATTATGTGCCGTGACGACTAGAGTAGGCATCCATGCATCTCCATAAGAGTTTTTCCCTAGACTATCAGTACGAGTGTTGACACTCGTCCTTATCATAACGCCCAGACTGTTGCAGATTTTCTCTAAATGTCATCCTCTGTCTCGTTTCTCACTGATTTTATCAGTTATTACCATGTTCTCTAAACTCCATTTTCTCATTGACTGTCCAAAAAATGATGATTGCCTCTTTCTTAAACTGATAATTTCCTCTGTGTCTTGACCTCTTTCATCCCATCAACATTAGTCATTTTAGCGGTCCATGGGATTCTCATCATTTTGTTGTAAGATCAGTTATTGCTGGTTGATTTTAATTCCGTGTGTATGCTGTATTATACTGTTCTGTTTTAATTCAGCGCTTCATACTGAATTTTTTAGAGTATTTTTATCAAGCTATTAGTGGTGTATTTGTAGAACTTCTAATCAGCTTTGTCTGATGTATTTGTAGAACTTCTAATCAGCTTTGTATGATGTATTTTTAGAAATTCTAATCAGCTTTTAATGGTGTAATTGTAAAACTTCTAATCAGCTTTGTATGATGTAATTGTAAAACTTTTAATCAGCTTTGTATGATGTAATTATAGAACTTCTAATCAGCTTTGTATGATGTAATTATAAAACTTCTAATCAGCTTTTAATGGTGTGGTCTGTGTCTATGTTTCGAAGTCTGATATCGTCTTTATGTTAGTCTTAGTTATCAAAATTAAGGAACATCCCCCTCACCCCTCGCCTAATCCCTCCTATTGGGATATCATCTAGAGAAAGAATTATGATGTCACCAATATGGCTGACGACACACAATATGGCTGACGACACACAATAAGGCTAATCTTTCCGTGTTACAGACGAAATAATGAGGTGGCATCTACCGAATCGTTGACCTTGTCTGACCCCAGGGCAAACCGAGCGGAGATTGAAGAGTTCGAAAAGTCTGGTGGAGCGGTTTGGTAATATTGTCCTAGGCTTGAAGATAGAAGGAAGGGGGGGGGACATTAAGGACAACTGAAAGAGTTGGAAGAATTAGAGAAAAAATGTCTGTATGATGGGGGAGTTTGTGTACGTGTAGGAGTGATAAAGGGGAAAGTATGTTTGGGAGTGAGTGAGAGAAAGAATAACAGCGTTGTTTGTTTATGATTTAGAGCGAAAGAGCAAGGGTTCTGTTTATGAGAGAATGAGTGAGAGAAAAAGTGAGAGATTTTGTTTGCTAGTAAGTCATAGAGAGAGAGAGAGAGAGAGAGAGAGAATGTGTATATGACAGAATTAGTGAGAAAAAGTGAGCGTGTATTTGTGCGTAAGTGCGAGAAAAGGAATAAGTGAAATTATTAGTCTATGAGAGAGGGGGTGAGAAGAGTAGAGGTATGAGTGAGAGAAAGGATGATACTTTCTATTTGTTTAGGAGTGAGGTCATATGTGAGCGCGTGTTAAGAGTGTTGAAAGAAAGAGTAGAGGGTGGATGTGAGTGAGTGTAAGAGTGGTTGAGTGAGTGAGTGAGTGAGGGAGTGAGTGAGTGAGTGAGTGAGTGAGTGAGTGAGTGATGAGTGAGTGAGTGAGTGAGTGAGTGAGTGAGTGGGAGTGAGTGAGTGAGTGAGTGAGTGAGTGAGTGAGTGAGTGAGTGAGTGAGTGAGTGAGTGAGTGAGTGAGTGAGTGAGGAGTGAGTGAGTGAGTGAGTGATGAAAGAATAGGAATGCGTTAGTGAACATGACGGCTGTGGTGTAAGGGGTGGTGGAGATTGGGGTTTGTTCAAATTGTACTAGTTTAATCATAAAAATCCAACTTTTAAAAATTCATTTAATCCTAAATCAAGTGCGATTTTTTTTATATTTTAAAATGTGTCAATATGCCCCCACTAAAGGGGACATACAGAAGAAGCTTTTCTTTATTATCCCTCAAAACCGTTGGTCCATTCCAAACCTGGTCATCCCCAGGCTTAAAACCATTAGACAAGTGTCTATAACAGTTTTTCCCAACGTGGGGCCTACGCCCACAGGGGCAATTTGATTGTTAAGGGGGCAATTTGTCAGCTGAACAATTCAATTTTTGTAATATAAAAATTATGTAAATGTTGTATAGGGGTCATAAGAATTTTAGAAACCCTTTGGTGGGGCATGTCACAAAAAAGGTTGGGAAACATTGGTCTATATTGTATAGCAAAACAGGCACACGATATAATAATTGCGTTCTCATCTATTATTCTGAAACAGTGTATTTGATAGTATGTGGCGTCAGTAAGAATATATAAATATTCACATAAGCAGAAAATGATTGAGTCAGAGACATTGATTTTTGTGAAGACGTTAGTAAAAATTCTATTAACGGAAGAAACCCGTCTGGGATATTTCGTTGATATAATCTAAGATTTTACTTAAGATGGAGAAAGTTTGTAGTAACTACACCAAGCAATTTGAAGAAATTTTATACAAATTTATGTTAAAAAATTGACAGTTATTGTTTAGTCGATTCGTGTAATTGAAATAAAATGTATTAAATTGTTGAGCATCTGCAATTACATGATTGAGGACCACTAGGGAAACCATGAGGTGAACTTTGCTGAGAGAATAACGAAATATCTGAATAAATTATATGGAGGATATTGAGGGAGGTGTCCAGGTCGGAGCAGTATGAAGAAATTACTTGCAGACCGTATGTAACGACCCTAACATGCGTATCGCAAACAGTTCCATCCTTCTTGATCAAAGAACATAAACCTAAGGAAGCAACTGCTGACGATAAACTGAGGGACCGGCGGAGACCTCATTTGCACCATCCTGCTCACAGCTCGTGCCAAAATTTAAAATATATATAGCGTTGACCAAAGAAGAAGAAGATGAAGGAGAAGAAGAAGAAGAAATATAAAGAGGACGTTTGAATGTTTATTCATTATTTAACAATTAGTATGCACATTGCCATCGATATCTTCTTTATAAACGAACTACAACCAATAGCAGGGCGTATCCCTTCTCTATTATAATTACAATATTTTAAATGTTGTATTAACAACAGCCAGGAAATACATTTACTAGAAAACGCGAACAATGAATTCCACCGACTTGCCTTCTATTTCCTGCCCATGGAAGCATCAGATTAACTTGCAAAACACTTGAAATGGATTGATTAAATGTCAGGATCTAGGCAGCCTGGGCATAACAGAATCTCAGACTGTCAGGTCTGACAGCAGACAGAGTAATGACAAAAAGAATTCTCAATATAAGAATGGACAAGTAGGTAAAACAGAGATAGATAGAGGAAAGAGAGAGAGAACGTAGAACACAAAGAAAGAGAGCAGTAAAATCGTCTTGCTTCAGAAAATTATAGAGATTATATAATCAAATTACTTTCAATGAAATAAGAAGATAATATACACTTTTATAGAACTTTGATCCTTCAAGGGAATATTTCTTGTGTTCCCGCTCTCTTGCGTTCCCGAATATTTCATTCCATCTATCTCTCACTCCAAATGTTAATATAGTCAATCTTTGTTAGGTTTTTCTCATTAGAAGAAATTCTGCTACTTTCTTTCTTGTGTGAGTAATTTGAATCATAATGTTGTTCTATTATGTGTGTTGTTTTAATAACAACTTGCCCTTTGCTGTTTGCTCTTTCTCTTCTCTTCTCCTTCTCTCTCTCTCTCTCTCTCTCTCTCTCTCTCTATCTCTATATATATATTATTATTATTTTCGTTCCCCAATGACCGTCTGTAGCTTAAGCGGTAGAGTGCTCGCACACAACCCAAGCGTATCTGGTTCTCTCTCTCTCTCTCTCTCTCTCTCTCTCTCTCTCTCTCTTGGGGATCGTTCTTAGGCCGCTTCTGTCATTCGATTGTGATATATAAACAGCCAAACATCAAGAACGGATGTACGTGCACGGCCTTCAGTTCCTATTGGAGCTCAGGTGCTTATCCTTCGGCGTGTTCGATTTCCACCATCATTTACTGGGTTCACTCTCCGTTAGCCTTTTGCTGTCCCCATGCAAAACCCACAAGGCAGCGCGTTGCTATATTCTTTCAGGGCAGCGACCCGTAGACGACCTGCCCTCCCGGGCTGATTGATGAGCGTCATCTGCCCAGTCATGCTCCCGATGGAGTCATCTGCCCAGCTACCTGGTTCAAACTCCGCGGCGGGCAAGTTTGGAAGCAAATTAGTTCGCTTGGGTTTTTACGAACGATAAAAATAGACATCACCGTTCAGAAAGCAATGGCAAACTACTGAATGTATAAGTGGTGCCTAGAAAACAGACGACTCTTTTATTGTTGTTGATGGCTAAGTCCTGTAAAGGATATGCCATGATTATTTTTGTCCAATGCCTGTAACGTACTACTAACATTTATATTACACAGGTCGACAACGTACTACTAACATTTATATTACACAGGTCGACAACGTACTACTAACATTTATATTACACAGATCGACAACGTACTACTAACATTTATATTACACAGGTGCAACGTACTACTAACATTTATATTACACAGGTCGACAACGTAATAACATTTATATTACGTGACATACTACAAACATTTATATTACACAGGTTGACAACTACTACTAACATTTATATTACACAGGTCGACAACATACTACTAACATTTATATTACACAGGTTGACAACGTACTACAAACATTTATATTACACAGGTTGACAACATACTACTAACATTTATATTAGTTTAAATTTATTGCATTAAATTTAGTTGATTTTATTTTCAATTTCAAAGTTGCTAATAGAACACACAAGTATTAAAGTTGATACTAAAATGTTGTGAGTAATTCATCCCAGCTTCTGTAGCACAGCATTGTTTAGTGATTTGAATTATTAGCCCTTTGTTTCCCAGAGCGGTGTGGGTGAGTTGTTAACCACGGTAACGGAAACATCCCGTGTTCGACCCCTTGGTAAGGTCAACAACTTTTCATTTAAGGAGAAAATAAAACCGATGCTTTGCACACGAGGGGTGGCAGCTTCAGGCAAGCGACCATAATTATTCTGCTCCATAGAACCCACCAGCCGAAATTGGACCATATCACTGTACTGAAATTAGTGGTGATCTACATATTTATGTAACGGTCTTGTTCTGTTTACCTAGCAACAGTAGAAAATATATATATACATTCACTATAAGTATCATGAGTTGATGCACTATCAAGCTCGGAGATGGCAGTAAATGTCAAAGACACATATGAACTAGCGACATAATCATAAGTTAAGCTGATATGCTTCTGTAGTTTTCACGTTTAGCAAATCTATAATTTTACACTTTCTGACTGCTAACACTAGGCGTTCATGTTACATCAGTCTTTGACTGCTAGCACTGGTCAATTAGGTTACATCAGTTTTTAACTTCTAGCACTAGTTGATCATGTTACATCAGTCTCTGACTGCTAACACTAACCGATCGTATTACATCAGTCTCTGACTGCTAGCACTAGTTGATCACGTCGTCATAGAGAAATATTACACAACATGTTTAAAGGGAAGCAATTGCCACATTACATACCAACTTAACCCAGTCTTGAAACTCTCAGCAATTCCAGTTGAGACTAAAAGACAGATTATAAATGCAAGCTTCATACCAAAACTGTGCTACTATTGCCAAACATGGGCACTGACTAAAGAACAAGAAAGGAAAATTACCACATGCAAAATGAGCTGATCGAGAAAAGCAGTAAATAAAACAAGAAGAGACCATATAAGAAAGGAAGAAATTAGAAGAACCGTTGGAACAACACCTGCTATTAGATTTATTGAAAAACAGAGACTCAAATGGTTTGGCCACTTGGTGAGAAGAAACCCGAATACACCTTTTGCAAGAGCGTACAACCTGAACATGGAATCATCGAGAGGAAGGGGCAGACCAAGAAAAATGTGGATTGATGGAGTTATAGCCGTCCATCGCAAGCGATGTGACAACAATCTCAGACGTGTACTGTTGCACCTCTCTGGTGTGTGCGGAGGTGACTGTAGAGTCAATCCTAGAACAGAATCCCCGACCACAGGTGGGGCATACATGATCAAGGTTAGACATGTGCGTGTTGTGTGCTCTGTCTTTCGCGCTGCTCGTTTTCTCTGTGACTCAACAATACGATGATTCTCAGCTATTCGAGTTCCTCTTTTGTTGGTACAGCGCCACATTTGGCGATCTTGCGCAAGGTATTCCCAGCACGTATTGTCTATATCGAAGCATTTCAGAGACACTTTAAGAGTGTCTTTAAAGCGTTTTCTGTCCACCAGCTAAACGTCTGCCCCTTCAAGCTCGCCATACATCAACTGTTTTGGGATGGAGTTACAGACATCTTAAAACTCCACAATACCACAGCATATCAAACGTCCGAGCGTGCGCTATCTCGGAAACCGATCATCATTTAAACCTGCTACGCCTAACGGCAAAAAAAAAAAAGAAGAGAAGGACAAAAGACAGAAGAAAAAAAAGAGAATTGCCACATTTATAAGGCTGCTCTTTCTTCACCAGAAGTTGGGTGACTAATATCGATGTTTAACCAGGTAGGGAAAAATCGCATATGTAATTAAAATATGTATTTTTAGAAACCATCCTATGTATCAACTCTAGTCTCCAGTTTCACCTGCAGCAACTGTGGCAAGGATTGTCACTTCAGAATAGGCCTTTACAGCAACAACAGATGTTGTGATTCAGCACATAACAAACTACGTGACGCTAAACCTATTGTCTCCTGAGACAAAGAGACCAATGATATGAATTTCAATATAAATATTATTCTTCTTCTGTGTTCTCACAAGATAAGGATTTCGCATTATCTAATAAAGACCGTCGTCTGTCTTAGATTGTGAGCTACGCCATATAGTTTGTCTTGAACGATGGTATGGTTGGTCCGACATTCATCCTGCGTGGCTAAATCTTCGAGGCAGAGCAGCGACCGTAGAATCCGTTATTCCATTCCTCATTGTGAGGGGTTGTTGTACCATATTATGCGCCTTACGGCCTGGTGCATCCGGTTTCTACAAAGCATTTGTTTTGGTTTAGCATTCCCTAAAATAAATATTATAGAAAAGTACATTGTATACCATTAACTGAGAAGAGAACAAATATATAGACACAAAACAAAAAGAAGTCAGAAGGAAAGAAAACTGGCTAATACTACAAATAAAAGAATGAGAAAATTGAAGTATCTTAGTCATATCAAAATACATGAAGAGCTGGAGAAGATAATTATAGAGGCAGGCATCTCGGTAAAATGTGAAAAAAGATCAAGGTGAAGATGGGCTTGAAATGTGAAACATTATTTGAGTACAACGAATGCTGAACAAATAACCTATGAAAGAACATTCGAACAACTAGCCTATGAAAGAACATTCGAACAACTAGCCTATGAAAGAACATTCGAACAACTAGCCTATGAAAGAACATTCGAACAACTAGCCTATAAAAGAACATTCGAACAACTAACCTATGAAAGAACATTCGAAGAACTGTTAGTCCGGCAAAGTTCTGCCCAGGAAAAGCTGCTAGATGGCGATGGTGAGTTAACCCAACGGGACTGCAGAGCCGATATATCGGTTCAGAGTAATGTTCATGATGTTGCAAAACCGATATATAGGCTTTTGGATGTCTGTTGACGGAAACGAATGTATCTTCACAACCCCTTTACTGAAGTTAAAATAATCTTCAGAAACGGAACGTACTTATATGTAGGTACATTTCTACATCCCAAAGATTTGAAAGCGGGAGGAATGTGTTATTGTCTTAAAGTCGAATCATATTTTTTTCATAAAAATAAAGACCAAAATGAGTTTATACAGTGCAATCTTGAGTATTGTTAGATAAATTATGGGGTCAAAGGCGCAAGGAAAGGGCGCGCCAGGATTAGGGAGATGGCCATCTCCCTAATCCCCTGCTCTCACCTCCTCGTGGTGACCCTGGTAACAGACGGTAGTTCCGGTCTGGCTAAGAGGGCAGGTGCCGTGGGAGAGCTACTCTGGAGCAAGTAGAGATGCAAAGGTAGTCATGCTTGATGGGATCCGTTCGCAACATAGACGAGCGAACTCCCAGAGTTACTATTAATGCTCGCCCCTCCCGGCCGATGGGAAAAGCTGGAAGGATACATGTGGAACCTCGCGGGTGGAACTCGGAGCCCGCGCATTCTCTCTCTTGATTCTTCTCTCTTGAGTCGATGAATATGCTGGGTGATGAGTTGGGCTGCACGTTGGTCCACATAGATCAAAAGTCTAGCCCCCATCACAGAGATGGGGGCACGAATCAAAACTATCGAAGGGGCGTTGACCCGCGTGTGGCGAAATTTGGAGCCCAAGCATGTTTTCTATTGAGCCGCCTCTCTAGAGCCGATGAGTATGCCGGGAGTCGAGTTGAGTTGCACGTGGGCATCATGGGGCGAACTCGGTTTTGCCCCCTCGAAGTCGGATAGCCCAGTGGGAATTGACGGAATTGGTGAGGTAGGCACCAGGGCAGAGCGTGCACGCACGCTGGCAAAGCCATAGTGGGACCCATCGAGGGGCAGGCCGGCACCACAAGCGCGGAAATCGAAGCAAGCACTGCATCGGCGAGCATGACATGCAAGAGGGTGTGCGTCCCACCCACATGAGCAGAACAACTGGAGGACCCAACAGAGGCAAAACCAGTGCAAGCGCGGCAAGCGCAGCAGCGGCAGCAGCAGGCAAGAGGGTGTCCCACTCAAATGTGCAGAACAACTGGAAAGCCCAGCAGAGGTAAAGTCAGTGCTCGTTTCCGCTCGCAGGGAACTACTGCTGCCTTGTAGTTTGATTGGGGACAATCAAAGTCTAGCGAAGCAAACCGTAAACAAACCTGAACAGGCGGCAAACCAAGGAGTTCATTAAAACGACCGGTGTTGCTGAGCAGATAGCGCTCATAAGCTCGGGAGGGCAGGCCGTCTAAGGGTCGCTGTCCTGAAAGAAATGGCAACCCGCTGTCTTGTGGGTTTCGGCTGGGAACAACCAATAGCTAGCGGAAAGCGCACCACACCCAACGATGGCTGAAATCGAACACCCCAACCAAGGATAAGCAACTGTGCTCCAATAGGTGCTGAAGGTTGGTGCACGTACATTACGTTCTGATGTTTTGCTGTTTATATATCGCAATAGAATGATAAAAACAGCTTTAGAACGATCGAAAGAAGAAAAAAAGAAGAAGATCAAATTATAACTTGGGATAGTAGTTCATAGTTCATAAGTACAGCTCCAACTTCACTGCAACTGGTCACCCCATAATTGCTCCGTTCCTGTGCCAATGAAAATCACATGAAATGCTAACAACTGTGAAATGTTTCCTATGTGAAGTGTTTCCTTGTGGTAGTAAAGAAGAATATTTAATTGATAGTAATAGTGACATTTCATTGTTTATGGAATGTAATATCCATAGTTGTAATTCTAAGTCTAATGTTATAATTGCTTCTAAATAATGCTCGTTGAACATACCATTTGTTGACATGTCTGCACTAAAAATTGAATATTATAAAAACTAGTGTACGTAATTAGATGAAACTTATAAAATATGTTCACACATGAACTATCTTCATTTAACTGCTTCTTCTGGAAACATCTATAAATATTAAGATGTAATACAAACCCGCTAGTATAAATATTTTTAATGCTTTTTTTTTTTAAATAATCATGCTACAATAATTTAATTTTCTCAAACGTATATCGCCTGATGTAAATTATTTTTACATTAATGTATTCATACTCCAATTAGCAACAATTTAATATATAATATGTCATACTTTAAAGAAACAGTACTAGAGATATAAAGGTTTAAACTAATTGACATTAAATGTTAAATTGAAATTGCAAAATAAATGCGCCCAGATGTAAAAATAATACAGAGTGAAAGGGTTAATATAAAGTAGTAATACAGACATGTCTAAAATATAAAATAGTCATCAAAACATATCTGCTGTATAGCATCTGTTTCCGGCATGGGGGCCCTAGTCCTTCCGAGACTTCAGTTAGTTTTGAACAATTTATTTTTAGTTTCTACGTTCATTTTTAAATGGGTGGGAAATTATCCCATCGCACAACTTCCAACCTGGAGGACCAGGAGGCCACATTTAGTCTGACGAATCATCAAGTTAAATACAAATAAGATTCAGACCTTTGTCAACGAATGTCTTCGACGGATTCTTAGACTGAGATGGTATAACAGAGTTGCAAACACAAACCTGTAGATAAGATCCGGACAGGAACCAATGATGACCCACGTTAAGAGGAGAATATGGCAATGGGTAGGGCATACCCTACTGAAGACACAGTCGAGTGTCATCAGACAAGCATTTGAGTAGAACCCGCAAGGAAAACAAAAAGAGGACACCTAAACAGACCTGGAAACAAGGTCTTCTTGAGAAACTGAAGAGTGATCGACTATCCTAGGAGACCATAAAGAAAACAGCCAGAGACTGAGAAAAGTGGCGAACTCTTGATGCCCTATGCTCCACCAGCAGCGGAGAGTAATAAGTTAGTAAGTGAGTATAAAAACATATCAAGTAATATAACGAAATAGGACAGATATGTCTGGTAATACAATGAAGTAAATAATAGCAAAATGTATATTAACATAAAGAGAGAGACAGATCTCAGATGTAATGCTGAGATGAAAAATAATGAAATATTACACTCAAGACCAGTAATATAAGCAATCAATACTAATATCTAACGTAATATAAATAAGTTATACTTAGATATGTCTACTAATATAAATAATTAGTACTAAGATATGTCTACTAATATAAATAAGTTATACTGAGATATGTCTACTAATATAAATAAGTAATACTTAGATATGTCTACTAATATAAATAAGTTATACTGAGATATGTCTACTAATATAAATAATTAGTACTGAGATATGTCTACTAATATAAATATGTAATACTGAAGTCTCTAAGAATATGAAGGCGTCCTCTTGGTCTTCAACCAAACCAGTCAATTCAAACAAAATTCAGACAAAAGGAATCCATAATACAGACAAAATGGAAGAAAAATGAATCCAAACTGCAGACAAACTTCAATCACAATGAGTCCATTTCGCAGACAATATTTTAACGAAATGAATCCACAATCCAGACAAAGTATAAATGAGCTCAAGAAAGATCCAGACAAATTCCAAATAAAATCCACACAAAATCCACACAAAATCCACAGAAGACTTGAGAAATCCTGGTACAGTACCAGCTTAGTTTAGCAATAACTTCTAGATTTGTGATTCTGTCATCCGTCAGAAAGTGGCACTTATTTCTTCATGGTCCAAATCTTATTTATTGATATTTCTTGTTCATACCTAATATTGCTGATCTAGAACATTCTGATTTATCACTCTGTGCTCGACTGTTTTTTAATTATTTATTGTGTTTTTTTTTCCATTTCAGTTATTGAAAATATTAATTAAGAGTTTTCCTTTTCAATCGAAGAATGGCTGGCCTGTTGTTCAAGGGCGAAGAATGGCTGGCCTGTTGTTCAAGGGCGAAGAATGGTTTATGAAATATACATAAAGAATTATAACTTTTTAAAATGTTGGTTATTGAATCCAGTTCCACGTTTAATTTCCCAGATATCGAAGAATAGAACTATCGTCTATATGTCTGATGGTCTTTATGGTGAAGTGATTAGAACGTTTGCCTGATGTTGTAATAGTTGAAGGTTTGAATACGGACAGTTGCATGTGTAATTTTGCTGGAGATCAAATGTTGTTTCTGGAGCTACGGAGTTCGCGATTTGTGTAACACTTGAGGCAAGAAGTGAGCCATTTCTGCCGATAGGGATGGGCCTATGTGGGAATTATGCCTTTATTACGCCTTAATTACGCCTTTAGACGTTTTGTTTTAGAACTTCTGCGTCTTTTAGCATGTCGCAAAATCCATTAAGATGGATTGGTGTCGGGCCTGCGATCTCACAATGTGAAAAAAGCAAACAGCTACAGATATAACTGAAAGTGTTCATGAAAATGTGGATGAAATATTAGTAGGAGATGGAACAACTATCGATACTGAAAGGAAGTGTGAAAACCTACAAGGAAGAAGAGAAAATAGCCGAGGAAACATTAGGTTTGAGGTGGAGAGAAAGACTGTAGACTGAATTGTGCGGACAATTTTTAAATAATAATAATAATAAAATTACTCTCATACCGTTATACGTTACATAGGGCCTGCAAGTAATTTCTCCATACCGCTCTATCCTGGGCAACTCGCTCAATCTCCTCCATGGAACTGAGACCGATATTTCCTGCCTCTCTCAGCAAAGTTCGCTTCAGGGTCTCCTTAGGTCGACCTCTCTTTCTTGAACCCTTTGCATCCCACTTCAATGCCTGCTTGTGATATTCTTTAATCATTTCTCCTCAAGTGTGCCCAACATATCTCCATCTTCCTTTCTTATAACAGTTGTCACTAGTGGTTGACCAGACATGTCTCTGATTTCATCACTTCTCCTGAATTCGTTCCATTTTATATTCATTATTTTTCGCAGACATCTATTTTCAAATGCATTCAACTTGCTTTCTATATCTTTAGTCATTTTCCAACTCTGGCTGGCATATGTTAGGATTGATACAACTTGCTTTCTATATCTTTAGTCATTATCCAACTCTCGCTGCATTGTTAGATTGATAAACAATTTTAAATGTCAGCTTTATATAATCTTGACGCAATGAGGACCGATGATGATCATTGAATCCATCTCACAGCACTTCGGTTAGTTCATAGGTGATTAGTATGCAATATTAGATGACAAATGGATTTCATGCTGATGGTTCCATTGATACTCTGATTAACAGCACGTAAAGCTCTACTCCCGTGTGCAAAGTTCTACACGTACGGCGCTATATTTCAATTCCTTGAAATGCAATATAAATATTTTTGTTTTAATTCTTAATGATAATTTATCATGTCGTTATTTTAGTTTGTCCGATATGAATTTAGACAGAGGGCGCATAAAATGGCATCTCTGACTGAATTTTGCGTGAAGGCTAGTCTTTCTATAATCAGTGTCTCTTACAATTCAGGTGAGTCTTACTACGACTTCTGAAGTGCTTGTAATTTGAATCCCCAAGTAAAGAATCAGGAAACGTGTAGCCCAACTGCGTGCACACCGACATTGTTTTGGTCCAAGGTGGCCTCAAACCTCGGAATTAGCACGATATGTAACTACTAGAGAAGCGTGTTACCAACATCGCAATCGACGCCTCTATCGTGTCTTAATTCAATAGACTGCAGTTTCACAAAATGGTGATTCGAAAAATGACATCATTGGAAAAATCTAGAAATCTTGTCAAACTTAGCAAAATCTGAAAAATCAAGGATTTAAATCTGAAAACAAAACTTAAAAATATATAGAAGCAGTGTCATGTGAGTGTTATTGCACATTAGTGAGTGTTGGAAAATGACCCACAACCTTATAACCAGGTTGAAGACATTTCAAAACAAATATTTCATAAGAATCCTGCCAATTTTCTGACGAAATACTATAACATATCAGAGGTTATAAAAACAAACAAACTGTCCATCACTGGAGACTATGACAGAAGGTAGAGAAAGATTGGGACGATGTTGATGCCAGAAGGGCACTGGCTATGACAATCCTCCGATGTAGATGGATAAGAAAAGACTAGAAGTCCAAGGGAAACATGGAGAATAAGGAAGTTGAAAGATTATGACATGACAAGGGAAACATGGAGAATAAGGGAGTTGAAAGATTATGGCCTGACAAAGGAAACATGGAGAATAATGGAGTTGAAAGATTATGGCCTGACAAGGGAAACATGGAGAATAAGGGAGTTGAAAGATTATGACCTGACAAAGGAAACATGGAGAATAATGGAGTTGAAAGATTATGATCTGACAAAGGAAACATGGAGAATAATGGAGTTGAAAGATTATGGCCTGACAAGGGAAACATGGAGAATAAGGGAGTTGAAAGATTATGACCTGACAAAGGAAACATGGAGAATAAGGAAGTTGAAAGATTATGACCTGACAAAGGAAACATGGAGAATAATGGAGTTGAAAGATTATGGCCTGACAAGGGAAACATGGAGAATAAGGGAGTTGAAAGATTATGACCTGACAAAGGAAACATGGAGAATAAGGAAGTTGAAAGATTATGACCTGACAAAGGAAACATGGAGAATAATGGAGTTGAAAGATTATGGCCTGACAAGGGAAACATGGAGAATAAGGGAGTTGAAAGATTATGACCTGACAAAGGAAACATGGAGAATAAGGAAGTTGAAAGATTATGACCTGACAAAGGAAACATGGAGAATAATGGAGTTGAAAGATTATGACCTGACAAAGGAAACATGGAGAATAAGGAAGTTGAAAGATTATGACCTGACAAGGGAAACATGGAGAATAAGGAAGTTGAAAGATTATGACCTGACAAAGGAAACATGGAGAATAATGGAGTTGAAAGATTATGACCTGACAAAGGAAACATGGAGAATAAGGAAGTTGAAAGATTATGACCTGACAAAGGAAACATGGAGAATAAGGAGTTGAAAGATAAAGACTTGACAAGGAAACAATTAATAGAAATGCAGCAGAACAGAAACAATGAAAATCTTTTGTGATTTTTAAATTTGTAATTTGTAAATAGATTGTTAAAGAGTAATCAGAGTATAATACATCGTGACTCTAGCTTTTTTATAAGTAAATCATTCTGATCTCTCATTATCGCTGACATCAGCATTGGGGGATTCTTTGCTTTCTCTTAACTTCTGAAACCTCGTTGCTATGTAGCTAGAATTATAACAATTTTAACAGAGCCCGGGATATGTTCGACTTCTCCCACAGCCGCTTTTATTCTGATAAATTTCTTGTCTCTGATCTGTTTCAGTTTATGAAAATTGCTCGTCAGGATGCCTTCGCCGAGACAAAAATGTCTTCCAATTCTGACAAGGTTAAATTCGTCTTAACTTTTTTTGAATCAACATTATTCCACAGTTCAAACAATCTTTTATTTTTTTCCACTTTGATCCAGAGACACGTTCAATCTTTCACAAATGTCCGGTGGTAGCTTATAAATGGAATAGGAATATTCAGAACACTTTGTTTCACAGTCGTTAAGAAGCTAATGTACTGAATCACTTTAGCACTATCAGATGATGCAGTTGGTAAAACAGTATTTGTGAGTATGTGCTGCATCTTTTATAAATGTATCATTTTTCTAAAGTCACTTTTATTCCTTAGGATAGTTTAACACATAAGTCTTGCAACGTTACTAATGTCATTATTTTGCAAACATTGTAATACAGTTTACATAGGTGAAACTGGCAGAAAATTTAGTGATGGTTTTTGCACCATTTGTCCGATATATGTCATCGTTCTTTCACATCTTCAGCCACCTACTTTAAAAGTTCTGACCATCATGACGTTATTGACAACTATTTAGATTGTTTTCTTTCTGGTTTCAGTTTTTATATTTCTGCATTTTCGTTTCGCGTAGTTATATTTCTCATTGAATTATAGATAGGCTCACTTACACTATCCGTTCTCTGTGAAGGTGCTTTGTTCTTGCAGGGCCATCGATTTCGTTGTTATTTTGGAGGGTTTTTTTTTTTTTCTTCTATCCGTTACTTGACAAAGAGCTCTTGATCGACAAGCCACAATAGGCGATACCGATTTTAATATAAAGTATTTCTTCTTTTAGTTTATAGTGCAACATTTACGTTCAAAAGAAATGTCTCTTAAACAAGAATTGATTACATTTTGACAGCAGAAAAATATGAATAACTTTATCGAAAGAAATGCATATGATGGATCGGACTTGTGTTTATACATTGAGACTAACTCTGTCCAGACAATTGCACTGAAATGGACACCGAAAAACAAACGAAAATGTTGAAGACCTAAATCTCCATTGTAGGAGAACAGTAGAACAGGAAATGAAGTCCAAATGTATTAATTACACGGCTGTGAAATTTCATTAAAAGAGTGAGTGGGTGAATTAGTGAGTGAGTGAGTGAATTAGTGAACTGATGAGTGAGTGAATTCGTGAGATAGTTAATTAGTTGGTGAATGAATGAATTATTGAATTAGTGAGTGAATGAGGGAATCGGTGGGTGGGTGGGTGAGTAAATTAGTGAGTGAGTGAGTGAGTGAGTGCGTGAGTGAGTGAGTGAGTGAGTGAGTGAGAAGTGAGTGAGTGAGTGAGTGAGTGAGTGAGTGAGTGAGTGAGTGAGTGAGTGAGTGAGTGAGTGGGAGTGAGTGAGTGAGTGAGTGAGTGAGTGAGTGAGTGAGTGAGTGAGTGAGTGAGTGAGTGAGTGAGTGAGTAAGTGAGTGAGTCTCTGTTGTATGGTATTATTGTTGCTATAGTTCATGCTGATGCTGCTTTGACTACCCTTTTTAAACGACAAGAAATCAACATGCAGACTCATGGTAATTCTATCTTAACTAATGCTTGCACAGACGTCATGTTTTACTACTTCTATCTTAACTAATGCTTGCACAGACGTCATGTTTTACTACTTCTATCTTAACTAATGCTGGCACAGACGTCATGTTTTACTATTTCTATCTTAACTAATGCTTGCACAGACGTCATGTTTTACTATTTCTATCTTAACTAATGCTGGCACAGACGTGTTGTTTTACTATTTCTATCTTAACTAATGCTGACACAGACGTCATGTTTTACTATTTCTATCTTAACTAATGCTGGCACAGACGTCATGTTTTACTACTTCTATCTTAACTAATGCTGGCACAGACGTCATGTTTTACTATTTCTATTTTAACTAATGCTGGCACAGACGTGTTGTTTTACTACTTCTATCTTAACTAATGCTGGCACAGACGTGTTGTTTTACTACTTCTATCTTAACTAATGCTGGCACAGACGTCATGTTTTACTATTTCTATCTTAACTAATGCTGGCACAGACGTCATGTTTTACTATTTCTATCTTAACTAATGCTTGCACAGACGTGTTGTTTTACTACTTCTATCTTAACTAATGCTTGCACAGACGTCATGTTTTACTACTTCTATCATAACTAATGCTTGCACAGACGTCATGTTTTACTACTTCTATCTTAACTAATGCTTGCACAGACGTCATGTTTTACTACTTCTATCTTAACTAATGCTGGCACAGACGTCATGTTTTACTACTTTTATCTTAACTAATGCTGGCACAGACGTCATGTTTTACTATTTCTATCTTAACTAATGCTGGCACAGACGTCATGTTTTACTATTTCTATCTTAACTAATGCTTGCACAGACGTCATGTTTTACTACTTCTATCTTAACTAATGCTGGCACAGACGTCATGTTTTACTATTTCTATCTTAACTAATGCTGGCACAGACGTCATGTTTTACTATTTCTATCTTAACTAATGCTGGCACAGACGTGTTGTTTTACTACTTCTATCTTAACTAATGCTGGCACAGACGTCATGTTTTACTATTTCTATCTTAACTAATGCTGGCACAGACGTCATGTTTTACTATTTCTATCTTAACTAATGCTTGCACAGACGTGTTGTTTTACTACTTCTATCTTAACTAATGCTTGCACAGACGTCATGTTTTACTACTTCTATCGTAACTAATGCTGGCACAGACGTCATGTTTTACTATTTCTATCTTAACTAATGCTGGCACAGACGTCATGTTTTACTATTTCTATCTTAACTAATGCTGGCACAGACGTCATGTTTTACTATTTCTATCTTAACTAATGCTTGCACAGACGTGTTGTTTTACTACTTCTATCTTAACTAATGCTTGCACAGACGTGTTGTTTTACTACTTCTATCTTAACTAATGCTTGCACAGACGTCATGTTTTACTACTTCTATCTTAACTAATGCTGGCACAGACGTCATGTTGCTTTACTACTTCTATCTTAACTAATGCTTGCACAGACGTCATGTTTTACTACTTCTATCTTAACTAATGCTGGCACAGACGTCATGTTTTACTACTTCTATCTTAACTAATGCTTGCACAGACGTCATGTTTTACTACTTCTATCTTAACTAATGCTTGCACAGACGTCATGTTTTACTACTTCTATCTTAACTAATGCTGGCACAGACGTCATGTTTTACTACTTTTATCTTAACTAATGCTGGCACAGACGTCATGTTTTACTATTTCTATCTTAACTAATGCTGGCACAGACGTCATGTTTTACTATTTCTATCTTAACTAATGCTTGCACAGACGTCATGTTTTACTACTTCTATCTTAACTAATGCTGGCACAGACGTCATGTTTTACTATTTCTATCTTAACTAATGCTGGCACAGACGTCATGTTTTACTATTTCTATCTTAACTAATGCTGGCACAGACGTGTTGTTTTACTACTTCTATCTTAACTAATGCTGGCACAGACGTCATGTTTTACTATTTCTATCTTAACTAATGCTGGCACAGACGTCATGTTTTACTATTTCTATCTTAACTAATGCTTGCACAGACGTGTTGTTTTACTACTTCTATCTTAACTAATGCTTGCACAGACGTCATGTTTTACTACTTCTATCGTAACTAATGCTGGCACAGACGTCATGTTTTACTATTTCTATCTTAACTAATGCTGGCACAGACGTCATGTTTTACTATTTCTATCTTAACTAATGCTGGCACAGACGTCATGTTTTACTATTTCTATCTTAACTAATGCTTGCACAGACGTGTTGTTTTACTACTTCTATCTTAACTAATGCTTGCACAGACGTGTTGTTTTACTACTTCTATCTTAACTAATGCTTGCACAGACGTCATGTTTTACTACTTCTATCTTAACTAATGCTGGCACAGACGTCATGTTGCTTTACTACTTCTATCTTAACTAATGCTTGCACAGACGTCATGTTTTACTACTTCTATCTTAACTAATGCTGGCACAGACGTCATGTTTTACTACTTCTATCTTAACTAATGCTTGCACAGACGTCATGTTTTACTCCTTCTATCTTAACTAATGCTTGCACAGGCGTCATGTTTTACTACTTCTATCTTAACTAATGCTGGCACAGACGTCATGTTTTACTACTTCTATCTTAACTAATGCTGGCACAGACGTCATGTTTTACTATTTCTATCTTAACTAATGCTGGCACAGACGTCATGTTTTACTATTTCTATCTTAACTAATGCTGGCACAGACGTCATGTTTTACTATTTCTATCTTAACTAATGCTTGCACAGACGTGTTGTTTTACTACTTCTATCTTAATCAATGCTTGCACAGACGTCATGTTTTACTACTTCTATCGTAACTAATGCTGGCACAGACGTCATGTTTTACTATTTCTATCTTAACTAATGCTGGCACAGACGTCATGTTTTACTATTTCTATCTTAACTAATGCTGGCACAGACGTCATGTTTTACTATTTCTATCTTAACTAATGCTTGCACAGACGTGTTGTTTTACTACTTCTATCTTAACTAATGCTTGCACAGACGTGTTGTTTTACTACTTCTATCTTAACTAATGCTTGCACAGACGTCATGTTTTACTACTTCTATCTTAACTAATGCTGGCACAGACGTCATGTTGCTTTACTACTTCTATCTTAACTAATGCTTGCACAGACGTCATGTTTTACTACTTCTATCTTAACTAATGCTGGCACAGACGTCATGTTTTACTACTTCTATCTTAACTAATGCTTGCACAGACGTCATGTTTTACTCCTTCTATCTTAACTAATGCTTGCACAGGCGTCATGTTTTACTACTTCTATCTTAACTAATGCTGGCACAGACGTCATGTTTTACTACTTCTATCTTAACTAATGCTGGCACAGACGTCATGTTTTACTATTTCTATCTTAACTAATGCTGGCACAGACGTCATGTTTTACTATTTCTATCTTAACTAATGCTGGCACAGACGTCATGTTTTACTATTTCTATCTTAACTAATGCTTGCACAGACGTGTTGTTTTACTACTTCTATCTTAACTAATGCTTGCACAGACGTCATGTTTTACTACTTCTATCTTAACTAATGCTGGCACAGACGTCATGTTTTACTATTTCTATCTTAACTAATGCTGGCACAGACGTCATGTTTTACTATTTCTATCTTAACTAATGCTGGCACAGACGTCATGTTTTACTATTTCTATCTTAACTAATGCTTGCACAGACGTGTTGTTTTACTACTTCTATCTTAACTAATGCTTGCACAGACGTCATGTTGCTTTACTACTTCTATCTTAACTAATGCTGGCACAGACGTCATGTTTTACTATTTCTATCTTAACTAATGCTGGCACAGACGTCATGTTTTACTACTTCTATCGGGGGGCTGCCTAGAATAGTTGATAGTAGCTCAGCCTGCTAGCTGTGAGACGCCTCATAGCTCGGGTTCGAACCTACTGTCCGGCATTTGTTCGAGTCCCCTGGTCTTACTCAGGACGATAACGTGAGTACCTCTGAAGTCGGAGAAAATCTGCCTGTATGGCGAGGGAATACTAATTACGAGTACATTGAGCACACGGCTGCCAGTTTAAAGTAATTTACAATGTGCACGCTGCTGCCATTGTAAGAAATTGAAAAAAAAATGGATTTTCACGCAAAAATCAGTTTCAGAGATGGAACTTCTGTTGAAGGAGAGTCTGAGTTGAAAGCGGACGAAAGAAAAAAAGAAAAAAAAAAAAAAAATACTTCTATCTTAATTAATGCTTGCACAGACATGTTGTTTTACTACTTCTATCTTAACTAATGCTGGCACAGACGTCATGTTGCTTTACTACTTCTATCTTAACTAATGCTGGCACAGACGTCATGTTTTACTACTTCTATCTTAACTAATGCTTGCACAGACGTCATGTTTTACTATTTCTATCTTAACTAATGCTTGCACAGACGTGTTGTTTTACTACTTCTATCTTAACTAATGCTGGCACAGACGTCATGTTTTACTATTTCTATCTTAACTAATGCTGGCACAGACGTCATGTTTTACTATTTCTATCTTAACTAATGCTGGCACAGAAGTGTTGTTTTACTACTTCTATCTTCTTCCCATCGTAACGTACTGAAAGCGCAGTCAGTAGTAACAAGTTGTTACTGAAACTGTTACACATAACGTAATTACATTGTTGCTAATACATACTGTGTCGAACGTGTGTTAACCGGTAAACCCCATCCGGTAAAAAAAAATCAACCTTAGCTATAACATCCAGCTAGCCATGAGCTATAGTCTGTCCATTAATTCGTGAGCACGTTTGAAATTGATTTTCTCGAAAACTACCTGTTGGATCTCAGTGATGTTTTGCAAGCAGCCTTAGAATATCCATGACGCTAGAGAAATATTTTTTTCCAAGAAAATTTGATGTAGTTTATATATTTCTTCTTCAGGTTATATTGCTCACGAATTAATGGACAGACTATAATATGAGTTCGTTGGTGGCATATGTCCCAAAGGGGAATTGAAAGCCATGAACAACAAAGAACGATATGGCGCAGCGTGTCAAAAACTATCAATTATGTTATTTTATTTTTTAAGACTCTCAAGAATTCTGAGAAAATACAATATCACCTTCCCATTCCCCTCACTTCACACACACACACACAAACATACACACATACACACACACACATAGTATCCTTGGAAACACACAATGTAACAGTTAATCAAATTAAACCTTGATATTTATTTGCACTTTCAGTTACAACTTCAGTTTAAGAAAATAATCAGAAAAAATATGATTTGAAACGAGATCTAATCAACAAGAATTATTAAGCGTTACAGGCCGAAAAAAATACAATTGACATTCCAAAGTTTACGTTTGAATACATCTTAATTATAAAACTGATTGTCTGTCTGTCTGTGTGCCATAGGAGAAATTTGAGAACGCCAAACAGTAATCAGGAAATTTGAACTGCTTATTCCTGCAGAAATGTGTATATCAACGTGAAAATTTTTACTTTTTACTTGTTTTCTTTACGAATGACTTAGTTGAGTTGGTTGGAGAATGTATACATTTGATAGCGATTGAATAGAAATAACATTTGATATAAATTATGATAACTAAATAGCAGGCCTCCAAGTTAAGTATCTAATATTACGTGTCATGTACAGTACAGTTATAATCTTCTCATGTCTCTCACGTCTCTGACCACAACATTAAATTACTCTACATGACATTGTACTCTAAAGGGTCAAAGGCAACGATGAACTTCATTGCACCGGGTTTACCATATGGCTCCGTTCTGTCGGCAGAGAGGACTACATAAAGAGGGCATACATCAAAGAGGGCATCATAAAGGACGAACATAAGAGGGATATCATGAAACAGTCATGGCTCGGTTCGGCATGAAAGAGGGCATACATAAGAGGCATACATAAAGAGGGCATCTGACATACAAAAGAGGACTCATAGAGGACATCACAAAACAGTACATGATGTACTACATGATTTGAATACATCATTAGTAGACATCATAAAGATGACATGCATAAAAGGACATACATAAAGAGGGCATAAACAAAGAGGCATAAACAAGAGGGCATAAACAAGAGAGTGTACACAAGAAGGCGTAAACAAGGGCATAAACAAAGGGCATAAACAAGGCATAAACAAGAGGCGTACAAAGTGGGCGTAAACAAGGGCATACACAAGAGGGCGTACACAGAGTGTACACAAGGCTACACAAGGCTCACAAGGGCATTGCATAAGCACGAACTCCGTAGATTCATGAAAATTATACATGTGTCTCGGTTCGGTTCAACCTACCTCATACGACATCCAAACGACTTAACCACTTCGCCTGAGCACCCCCACCCACATTGTACTGATTCACCCTACAGTATTTCTTACACCTCATTGCCGTGATATCATTGTTATCCAACCATTGGATAAAACTATGGGATAGTTATCTGGTGCAAAGATGTATTCCTTCTGAGATGTTCCAATCAGCTGTCTGGCACTTAGCTTTATTGGACTCGCTATACTGATGTTATGTTATTCTATAACTGTACGATTCGTTAACTACTAATAACTTCATTGCTAACGAGCTTACTACTAGTAAATCTACATTTCGTCTCAATGATAGTGGCTCATGTGATGGACATTTCACAAGGCAGTGGAAATAGTATATATATGTACTTTTCAATATAAGTGTCGAGAAGAGTTCACCTTACAGCATGGACAGAGAAGAGAACAAATAGATATATCCAGAAAGAACTCAAATTCAAAGAATAATAGCTGATGCTACAAATAAGAAAGAGAAAATGGAGATATTTTGGATATATAAAAAGACACGAAGAGCTGGAGAAGATCGTCATGGAAGGAGGCATACTGGAAAAGAGAAGAAGAGGAAGGCCACGGAGAAGATGGATTCAGGATGTAACTAATGGTTGGAACACGGCGGCTGCAGAGGCGGGACATCTGGGAGGGAGAGAGAAATTCCGGCGGAATGTTGGGGTGGCAAAGTTCTGCTCAGAACATCCTATTTGATGATGATGATAGTGGTACATAGAAACATGCAGTTTAAAAACTCCCCAAGATCCACAAATTGGTAGACCTATTGTCTCAGCCCGCGCCTGCATTGAATGAAAATCACGGCATATCCTTTACAGGCCGTTGCCCTCAACCACATTAAACGAGTCTAGACACCACTTATACGTGCAGTAGTTTGCCATTGCCTGCATTACGAGCACAATTATGATTCAATGGACAGTGTTTTCCATCATGTAGTTACGACACTGAGTGTATCTGTGGCAATGTGGTTAAGCTGTTGCCTTGGGTTCCCAAGGTTGCGGGTTCCAATTCAGACCGCTTCGATCTGTTTACGAGTGCATTTTTTTCCAGAGCCCACTAGAAATTTTGCCAGATTAATGGGGTTCTTGCAATACTCTTGGCAGGGAGGGGGCAGGGTCGTATCTGCGTAGTGGGACCTAGCTGTATGGGGTAAAACCCAGTGCAATGAAGTCAATTATTCATCGACTTTAGACACTTTTAGTTACGACGCTATTTTTATTTTTGGAAGGATACTACTGATACGTTGATTGTTTTGTTCTTTTATCGAGTTATTGTCTGACCGGACTTGCCATCTTTTTCTGATTTATATCTGTTCATTGTGTTTCTTGTATATCTTATTCTGAAGCTTGACAATCTGTAACGTTCTTTCACGGTATGTGAACTCATTCATATGTTCCTATCAGTTATCTCTTATCAGTTATATGAGGACTATCATCATAGCACTCCGGACAAGTCCATATGTGCCCCTATCTCCGCCTCAACAAATCCATAATAGTAATAGAAAGTAAAAAGTAAACAGTTAATGGTAATAGAAAGTAAAAAGTAAACAATTAATGGTAATAGAAAGTAAAAAGGTAAACAATTAATGGTATTGAAAAGTAAGAAGGTGAATATTTACTGGGAGTGAAAGTAAAAAAGTTGAGTAATTAGTCAGTTTCAGAATATGTCTGGAATTAAAAATATCGACAACTTTTTCAGAGACATGAAAACGTCAAGACCTGAACATTTAAGAGTCTGCCATAAAGTGTCTCCATGACAACAGACATAAAATGTTAGTGGTCTGTTAGAACCAGGATGCGATGAAACGATGGCATTTAATCTGATCTGACAAGCTTATGAAATGTGTACCTCTTAAACCCAGTTATGACAGTCTAAGAGGATCAAATAGCACATGTTCATTAGAATTTCGAAATGTTATATTTTAAACGCACAGATTGACAAGAGGTATTCGCGTCTATCTTCTTCTTCTTCTTCTTCAAACGCTCCATATCGACTACTTGCTAACAACTATTTGTGATTTGTATGTGATCCTAGCGCAGGACCGTGCGGAATATTTTCTCAGTTGGATGCAATTCTTCAGAATTCCGCCCTAAGTGTTTTTCTTTAAAATAACCTTCCATTGTTTTGTCTTTTTAACTGGACAAAATGTAGGAATCGTATACATCAAGATTGAAATAACATAGACCAATATAGAAAAGCGTTGGGTAAATATTTTTCATTATTAAATGGTTTTTCTTCTTCTGCTTCAGCGATCTCTGGTCATGCGCTTAATTTACTGTGGACCACAAACTGGGCAGTCATCTTCAGGTCTGTCAGGTTTCCCAAAGTTTAGTTTTCAGGTCGACTGGATGTGGCCATATGTTGCTTCTCATCTCACCCAGGAGAGGATAGTCTTGCAGCATATGCTTATTGAATGGTTCAAATTGTATTGTGATTTTGCTGCTTATGCCGTCCCCTTACGGTGCCGCCTGATGCGGCCGCATCTCTGTATCATAGCGCGACACGGCGCTGTCCAAGCCTAAGAGCGATTGTACGTTGTGCCAGTTATGCGCCTACAACTAAGCCAGCACATCCGATTTCTGCGACGCTTTTTATTTACTAGAGTAGCTTCTCTAGTACCTTAGCTGCCTCTTACGACATGCATTGTAGGTCACAGTGTTACTATTCTTTGCTCCTCTTGAGAGCCCCGGCAAAATACATACGAACAATCGCGCCTGTAAACTTTAACACAATCTAACGGAACTCTCAAACTGTTATATAATGTTGTGAATCTCCTTCAAATTAAGCACATAAAAGAACATTTGACTGTTCAAAATCAAGAAGAACAGGCTGGAAAGCCACTGCCCGGAAATAATTTATTAAAAATAATAGAAAAATAAAATTCCTAAAAGTATTTTCACCATCTTATAAATTACATCGAGGACCTTCGTCATTGTAACGGAGTTTGTGCACTACCGCTGATGCCTTCAAGTGTTAGAAAGTGATTGGAGCACACATTGTTACTCACCGACGTGCAAAGATGATAGTCATGTCAATCAATCAATCAATCAATCATGTGAATCTCACAAACTGTCGATACTTATTAGAACAAGCTATGTGAATCTCACAAACTGTCGAAACTTATTAGAACAAGCTATGTGAATCTCTCTAACTGTCGAAACTTATTAGAACAAGCTATGTGAATCTCACAAACTGTCGAAACTTATTAGAACAAGCTATGTGAATCTCTCTAACTGTCGAAACTTATTAGAACAAGCTATATGAATCTCACTAACTGTCGAAACTTATTAGAACAAGCTATGTGAATCTCACAAACTGTCGAAACTTATTAGAACAAGCTATGTGAATCTCTCTAACTGTCGAAACTTATTAGAACAAGCTATGTGAATCTCTCTAACTGTTAAAACTTATTAGAACAAGCTATGTGAATCTCTCTAACTGTTGAAACTTATTAGAACAAGCTATGTGAATCTCACAAACTGTCGAAACTTATTAGAACAAGCTATGTGAATCTCTCTAACTGTCGAAACTTATTAGAACAAGCTATGTGAATCTCTCTAACTGTTAAAACTTATTAGAACAAGCTATGTGAATCTCTCTAACTGTTGAAACTTATTAGAACAAGCTATGTGAATCTCACAAACTGTCGAAACTTATTAGAACAAGCTATATGAATCTCACTAACTGTCGAAACTTATTAGAACAAGCTATGTGAATCTCACAAACTGTCGAAACTTATTAGAACAAGCTATGTGAATCTCTCTAACTGTCGAAACTTATTAGAACAAGCTATGTGAATCTCTCTAACTGTTAAAACTTATTAGAACAAGCTATGTGAATCTCTCTAACTGTTAAAACTTATTAGAACAAGCTATGTGAATCTCTCTAACTGTTGAAACTTATTAGAACAAGCTATGTGAATCTCACAAACTGTCGAAACTTATTAGAACAAGCTATATGAATCTCACTAACTGTCGAAACTTATTAGAACAAGCTATGTGAATCTATTGATGTCAGTGAGTTTATTTTTATGTTTGTCTTTATGTTCGAGAGTAAATTATGTGAATATATTGTAGACATTGTGAATTATTCGAATATATTTTGACCTGAGAGTCGTATCTTATCACACCAACACGTATTGTGAAGCGTTGTAGGGAGTTGTAGTTTTCTATCCTTGACCAGTTGTGTTGCAATCTGCATCTGTTAGTCCATGTATTAATAGGGTCTATTGGATATATGTATCCATAATTTCTTGGTCTTCCTCATATCATTAGAACATGTTGTCGATTGTTATATGCGCATTGTGATAGTAGATCTGGTTCGATTCTTAGTAGGTGCCCGAAATATTTTTTTTTTTGATTGGATGCACGTCTCCAACGATTTTTCTAATCTCTGGTTTTTTATTATATCCCAAAAAGTGTAAAGCGATTTACTTCATTTCAGTGGATTTGACCCCATATAACTCAGTCTATCACCGCAGTAATGGCAATCCAGATGCCGAAAGTATTGCACAGAGCACGGGATTTGTAACTATAGCAGCAATGCCAGGGATCTCTAGAAAACATGCACTCTTGAACAGAACGACAAGATTGGGATTTGAACCAACGACATTCTGAACGCAAGGTAAGGCTTAACCACTTCGCAAAAGAAGTTTTACTTTACAGTTAGTTAGCAGTCAGAGAGTGTAGAGCAGACATGCAAGAAAGCTAACCCCCTTCCAAACAAGTTATATCCAATAAAAAGCTTTCAATAAAATGACAGGAAAAAATTTCAGTAACCGAATTCTCAAAGAGTCACGATTTCAAGATTTCAAGTATATACACTCTGTTGCAGAGTACCCAGGTGAGATATATGCGGGTTACGTTCCACAGATACCTGATAAACGCATCCAAAAATATATAATGCATATCGAGTTTGATTTGGGGCAAACAACCGGTTGGTTGGTGCAAAGAAAAATCGCTTCAAAGACACTTTCAACCTGTCTTTAAAATGCTTCGATGTGGACACCACGTACTGAAATCCTTACTCAAGATCTCACGATATGGCTCTGCAACAATTCAAGAGGAACACCCAAAGCTGAGAATCGTCATACTGTTTATAATAATTCCTCTCGTACCGTTATAGGTTACATAGGGCCTGCAAGTAATTTCTCCATACCGCTCTATGCTGGGCAACTCGCTCAATCTCCTCCGTGGAACTGAGACCGATATTTCCTGCCTCTCTCAGCAAAGTTCGTTTCAGGGTCTCCTAGGTCGACCTCTCTTTCTTAAACCCTTTGCATCCCACTTCAATGCCTGCTCTGATATCCGTTGATCATTTCTCCTCAAGATGTGTCCAACATATCTTCATCTTCTCTTTCTTATAACAGTTGTCACTGGTGGTTGACCAGACATATCTCTGATTTCATCACTTCTCCTGAATTCATTCCATTTTATATTCATTATTTTTCGCAGACATCTATTTTCAACTGTGCTAAAGGACAAGTCATGCAATACCCACACGTCCAACCCTGATCATTTATGCTCCGATAATGTGGGGATTGCATGTATGCTCCTATAATTTGGGGATTTCATGTATGCTCCTATGATATGGGGATTACGTTTTAATATAAAATTCTGCAGTCATGTACGTACACACTATCAAAGAGTTAAATTCTGTAGTCATGTACGTACACACTATCAAAGAGTTAAATTCTGCAGTCATGTACGTACACACTATCAAAGAGTTAAATTCTGCAGTCATGTACGTACACACTATCAAAGAGTTAAATTCTGCAGTCATGTACGTACACACTATCAAAGAGTTAAATTCTGCAGTCATATACGTACACACTATCAAAGAGTTAAATTCTGCAGTCATGTACGTACACACTATCAAAGAGTTAAAAGAAGGTGTATGAGGCTGTTCCCATCATCGTTTGCCATGAATGGCTGCAATTTTTTCTAGGAAGAGTTGAATGTGTGCAACAAGGGAGCTACGGATACCAGTAGCTTGTTTGCATTTGTTAAAATTATAAAAGAGATTGAGCACTGTTTGATCTGTCCAGAATTCAGTGACGTCAACTATCTTAACATAAACTATCGTTACAGCCTGTAATATTGTTTTTTAATACGGTGTAGAACAGGGAGGTCATAGGACAGGGAGGTCATAGGACAGGGAGGTCATAGGACAGGGAGGTCATAGGACAGGGAGGTCATGTGACTGTAGAATGTAATGATAGCATGGCTAGTACAGTCACCGAAACACTGTTCATGTACTGATTTTTCATTATACCCCAGACAAAAAAAATTCCATCACCATTCCGTTGATTGAACTTAGTCTTCCGCATAGGGGCCGCGCACTAATCCATTCGACCAGATGCTCTCTTCTATCTTAATATGAAGGAGGGATGACTTGCAATTTTATCATCTTCTTCTTCTAACGTTTTCAGAAATTAATTTGTATACTTTGTTAAGTAGTTAGTGGTCAACCGGAGTTCATGTAAATCTCCATATAGCTTGTCTTTGACTGGTATGGGGATTGGTCATGTGTTTTCTCTCTGTTCTTCTTCTTTGCGTTCGTTCTTTACGACCAATTTTAATCACTCTTTGTGATATGTTTGATCTTTGCCAAGAACGTGTATACGTTGCACATTGGTTTGGTAGGCCCCTAAACACATAGACTTCTACACGCTTAGGACACATGCATCCGATTTCAGCCAAACCTCCTTAATCGCCTCTTACGACATGCATGGCATGTAACAGTGGTCCTATTCTTTACACCCCAAATTTGGGCTCCGGTAACCACTCGGCGTCTCTCTGTTCATTGTAAGTTGAACGTGTTATATCGTTACACTGTATGTTGAACGTGTTATATCGTTACATTGTATGTCCCTTTTGTGTATGCTTTCATATTTTACAAAGCGTTGTGCACATTCATAGGGAGATTACAGGTAGTCAAGCTTGTTACATTAATCGTAAAGTCGAAACAGGATTGGTGAGACAAAACTGGGTACTGGCACAGACAGGGATAAGAAAAATCTCCATCATTTTTGTCCGTGGGCACGCAAGGGTCAGTGGAATACAGTGGACCATGATAAGTCAATTTGAAGATTTAGATTTTGCAGACGATCTAGCAATCATCTACCACAGTCATCAACAGATACAAGAGAAAACAACTAAGCTGTAAACAATCTCACAACAACTGGGTTTGACTATTCATGGTGGAAAAAAAAAAAAGATCATGAGATTAAATGCTAACTGCAGAGAACCCAATTATACTGAGAGGATCACCATTAAAGGAGGTGGACACATTTACATATCTGGGAAGTGTTATCAACATTCAAGGTGGCTTAGATGAAGATGTTAGGGTTAGAATACAAAAGGCAAGATCAGCCTTTGCCCTTCTGAAGAATGATCAGGAATAAAACTAAAATAATGATATTTAACTCAAATGTCAAGGCAGTCTCTCTATATGGAGCGGAGACATGGAGAACAATTAAGGGGAACACCAAAATGTTGCAAACATTCATTAATAGATACCTGAGCAGGATACTCCATCTGTGATGGTATGACAGGACTACAAACAGGGAACTCTGGGATAGAACCAGACAACGACAGGTGGAACAAGAGATACGGGGTAAAAGGTGGCGATGGATAGGACACAAACTGTGGAAACCCCCTAACAGCATCACAAGACAGGCTCTCCGATGGAACCACCAGGGCAATAGATGTAGGGGACGGCCCAAGAACACGTGGAGACGGGAGTTGAAAACGGAATGCAAGAGAATTGGGAGTGGGTGGAGAGATCTGGAAAGGACGGCTTGGAAGGTCTTGGTTGCGGACATCTGCTTCCCTATGGGCGAAGGGTGAAGAAGAAGACGCAGGAGTCAGGGATAATGAAAGAGCTGATAGATTAACTGGCATGGCTACGATAAGAGAGGGAGCTACAATGGACCGAAATGACATTCTTAACTGAGCACTCGTGAACAGAACGACACGATCGGGATTCGAACCCACTACCTTCTGAACGCAAGGTAAGGCTTAACCACTTAGCCACTTAACCACTTAACCACTTAACCACTTAGCAAAAGAGATCTTGCCAAGAAAAGATAAAGAGTCTTTTCGAAAAGAAGAGATTCAGGATTGTGAGTCCCACTCGCTGACCAGACTGAGAGAGATGGGTGTCAATATTGATACAGCCCGAAAAAAACGACATACCAAATATGCAAAGTGATTGATTAATCAACATCGAACTAGCATGTTGGGTCGATGGACTCCGCTGGATTTGCTTAGGCGGAGATCGAAGCCCCTATATATGTGTCCGGAGTGATATGATGATAGTCCTCATATAACTGATAACTGATCGTAAAGACTTTCTCCAACTTGTAACCTTTTGAAGTGAGAAAAATATTGTGAATAATTAGCTCAGAATAGTCCTACAAATTCCCTTACTTTTGTTTTGCTACACCAAACTATAACTAAACAACACAAGACAATGTTGCTGCAGTCTTCTTCAGAGACATATAAATAACAATTGTCCATGCTTGTACTGAATAGCCCTGGTTGACCGAAAAAGAAGACGAGACTAAGTTTCACATAAATAAAAGAGAACAGAAACAATATCAACATTGTCAAGCCGGTAAAATAATGCCAGTGACATTTGATGAGAAAGTAATACAAGACGGTTTCAAACACTGATTAAATTATCTTCGTTTCAGATCTTGTCTTCTGAATTCTATAAGACAGCTGGATAACAGGTTTACAATCATAAAGATTGTCTTTCTAAGTTGTGATCTTTCATCAGTTTAATGTTGATTGAATTAAGTTCATATCAAACATAACTGATGACTTATGTAGTAGCATGGTCTACCTGTGCTAACCATTTACCTGTGATATCAACGTATACCTTTTTTTATAAGATATATCGGTTTATAAGATATACCTCCTTGCAAGATATACCTCCTTGCAAGATATACCTCCTTGCAAGATATACCTCCTTGCAAGATATACCTCCTTGCAAGATATACCTCCCTGCAAGATATACCTCCTTGTAAGATATACCTCCTTGCAAGATATACCTCCTTGCAAGATATACCTCCTTGCAAGATATACCTCCTTGCAAGATATACCTCCTTGTAAGATATACCTCCTTGCAAGATATACCTCCTTGTAAGATATACCTCCTTGCAAGATATACCTCCTTGCAAGATATACCTCCTTGCAAGATATACCTCCTTGCAAGATATACCTCCCTGCAAGATATACCTCCTTGTAAGATATACCTCCCTGCAAGATATACCTCCTTGTAAGATATACCTCCTTGCAAGATATACCTCCTTGCAAGATATACCTCCTTGCAAGATATACCTCCTTGTAAGATATACCTCCTTGCAAGATATACCTCCTTGTAAGATATACCTCCTTGCAAGATATACCTCCTTGTAAGATATACCTCCTTGTAAGATATACCTCCTTTTAAGATATACCTCCTTGTAAGATATACCTCCTTGCAAGATATACCTCCTTTTAAGATATACCTCCTTGCAAGATATACCTCCTTGTAAGATATACCTCCTTGCAAGATATACCTCCTTGCAAGATATACCTCCTTGCAAGATATACCTCCTTGCAAGATATACCTCCTTCCAAGATATACCTCCTTGCTAGATATACCTCCCTGCAAGATATACCTCCTTGCAAGATATACCTCCTTGCAAGATATACCTCCTTGCAAGATATACCTCCTTCCAAGATATACCTCCTTGCAAGATATACCTCCTTCCAAGATATCAAGGTTTATAAGATATACCTCCTTGTAAGATATACCAGCTTATTAGATATACCTCCTTGTAAGATATACCACTTATAAAATATACCAGTTTATAAGGTATCCATGTCTATAAAATATACCTGTTGATAAGATATACACAATTATAAGATACACCTGGTATAAGATATATTGAATTACATTGAGAAACAAAGACTGAAGTTGTTCGGTCACATAATAAGAATGCATCCAAACTCCACTGTATACAGAGTCTTCTACAACAGAACATTAGGAAAGAAGGCGAGAGGAAGACCATGAAAACAATGGTTAGATGGCAAGAGAATCCTTTAAACACGCAAAAATAATGATCCGCCAAGCCACTAAAGTAGCTCAAGACAGAAAAAGAAAGACCAAGACACTGGGCAACAACCTGGTAACAGTGTGACGACAAAAGAAGAAACACTTATTTGTTCATTGTTCATTTGAGGATCATCTTCATCGCACATCGGACATGTTCATAATTGCTCTGATCTCCTCCCAAGCATGTATCTCAGTGGGTGTATGCTAACAACTGCCGCCGTTCTGTGTTGATTGATGCATCTACTGGGTTTTCTCTCGTGGTTATCCCGTCTTGCCGGCCGCACATATCGGTATGCCAAGACATACTTATTTATAGTTAGTTAGTTAGTCTTTCCTCTTGGCCTGTGGGCGGCGCATAGGGCAGAGGTCATAGCTCTCCATGTCTCGCGGTTCGTTGCATCTGTTTTAGGTCTTTAATGTTTACTAGGCCCATCGTTGAGCCCTCTCTGGTGATGGTTCTACGCAGAGTCTCTCTTGGTCTTCCTCGTTTTCTTTTCCTCTGTGTCCATATGAGGGATTGGTAAGGAGTCTTCTCTCATCCATTCTAAGTGTGTGGCCGATGTAGTTCCAGCGGCGCTTTCTTATAAAATTTGATACATTTTCTTGCTTGGTCTCTTGTCTTATTTGTGTATTGGGTCTGAAATCTGACCATTTGAGGTTCAATATTCTTCTAAGACATTTATTCTCAGTTATCTAATTTTCTTTCTAGAGCTTTTTGTTGCTTTCAACTCCTCGCATCCATAAGTTAATACTGGAATCACACAAGAGTTAAAGATCTTTAATTTGAAGTGCTTGGAGGAATTGACTTCCATATATTTGACTTGATTTATACGATACCATCATATAGTTTATCTAGAGCAGAGTATAGGAACACTACAATTTCTTTGTATTTTATCTCTCTAATATGGCCTATGTTCCGCCTCCGCTGCCATCATATTCAAATCATATATCACATCCTGAATCCATCGTTGGTATAGTCTTCATCGTCTTTTCTTTGTCTGTATGTCTATTTCCGTAACTTTTCTATCCAGCCTTTCATGTCTTTTATGTTCCCAAAATAGATTTCAATTTTCAATATTAACTGCGATATACTTAGGTCTAAGTTACATCTATTTTTATCTATTTATAATCATCTTCATCAAATATTTATAATCATCTTCATCAAATATTTATAATCATCTTCATCAAATATTTATAATCATCTTCATCAAATATCTTGCAGTTTTCTTTCATTTTGAGTTCTTCCTGGATAAATCTATTTGTTTCTATTTATAAGCTGTACCTATTTATAGGTTTAAGTAGATGTCTATCTAGTATGGTATCCTTTCTTTAGTATAATCTAGTATGAGTGGATGTCGTCTATCTAGCGTGGTATCCTATCTTTAGTATAATCTAGTATGAGTGGATGTCGTCTATCTAGCGTGGTATCCTATCTTTAGTATAATCTAGTATGAGTGGATGTCGTCTATCTAGTATGGTATCCTATCTTTAGTATAATCTAGTATGAGTGGATGTCGTTTATCTAGTATGGTATCCTATCTTTAGTGTAATCTAGTATGAGTGGATGTCGTCTATCTAGTATGGTATCCTATCTTTAGTATAATCTAGTATGAGTGGATGTCGTCTATCTAGTATGGTATCCTATCTTTAGTGTAATCTAGTATGAGTGGATGTCGTCTATCTAGCGTGGTATCCTTTCTTTAGTATAATCTAGTATGAGTGGATGTCGTCTATCTAGTATGGTATCCTATCTTTAGGATAATCTAGTATGAGTGGATGTCGTCTATCTAGCGTGGTATCCTATCTTTAGTATAATCTAGTATGAGTGGATGTCGTCTATCTAGTATGGTATCCTATCTTTAGTATAATCTAGTATGAGTGGATGTCGTTTATCTAGTATGGTATCCTATCTTTAGTGTAATCTAGTATGAGTGGATGTCGTCTATCTAGTATGGTATCCTATCTTTAGTATAATCTAGTATGAGTGGATGTCGTCTATCTAGTATGGTATCCTATCTTTAGTGTAATCTAGTATGAGTGGATGTCGTCTATCTAGTATGGTATCCTTTCTTTAGTATAATCTAGTATGAGTGGATGTCGTCTATCTAGTATGGTATCCTATCTTTAGTATAATCTAGTATGAGTGGATGTCGTCTATCTAGTATGGTATCCTATCTTTAGTGTAATCTAGTATGAGTGGATGTCGTCTATCTAGTATGGTATCCTATCTTTAGTGTAATCTAGTATGAGTGGATGTCGTCTATCTAGTATGGTATCCTATCTTTAGTGTAATCTAGTATGAGTGGATGTCGTCTATCTAGTATGGTATCCTTTCTTTAGTGTAATCTAGTATGAGTGGATGTCGTCTATCTAGTATGGTATCCTATCTTTAGTGTAATCTAGTATGAGTGGATGTCGTCTATCTAGTATGGTATCCTATCTTTAGTGTAATCTAGTATGAGTGGATGTCGTCTATCTAGTATGGTATCCTATCTTTAGTGTAATCTAGTATGAGTGGATGTCGTCTATCTAGTATGGTATCCTTTCTTTAGTATAATCTAGTATGAGTGGATGTCGTCTATCTAGTATGGTATCCTATCTTTAGTGTAATCTAGTATGAGTGGATGTCGTCTATCTAGTATGGTATCCTTTCTTTAGTGTAATCTAGTATGAGTGGATGTCGTCTATCTAGTATGGTATCCTATCTTTAGTGTAATCTAGTATGAGTGGATGTCGTCTATCTAGTATGGTATCCTATCTTTAGTGTAATCTAGTATGAGTGGATGTCGTCTATCTAGTATGGTATCCTATCTTTAGTGTAATCTAGTATGAGTGGATGTCGTCTATCTAGTATGGTATCCTATCTTTAGTGTAATCTAGTATGAGTGGATGTCGTCTATCTAGTATGGTATCCTATCTTTAGTATAATCTAGTATGAGTGGATGTCGTCTATCTAGTATGGTATCCTATCTTTAGTGTAATCTAGTATGAGTGGATGTCGTCTATCTAGTATGGTATCCTTTCTTTAGTATAATCTAGTATGAGTGGATGTCGTCTATCTAGTATGGTATCCTATCTTTAGTGTAATCTAGTATGAGTGGATGTCGTCTATCTAGTATGGTATCCTTTCTTTAGTGTAATCTAGTATGAGTGGATGTCGTCTATCTAGTATGGTATCCTATCTTTAGTGTAATCTAGTATGAGTGGATGTCGTCTATCTAGTATGGTATCCTATCTTTAGTGTAATCTAGTATGAGTGGATGTCGTCTATCTAGTATGGTATCCTATCTTTAGTGTAATCTAGTATGAGTGGATGTCGTCTATCTAGTATGGTATCCTATCTTTAGTGTAATCTAGTATGAGTGGATGTCGTCTATCTAGTATGGTATCCTATCTTTAGTGTAATCTAGTATGAGTGGATGTCGTCTATCTAGTATGGTATCCTATCTTTAGTGTAATCTAGTATGAGTGGATGTCGTCTATCTAGCGTGGTATCCTTTCTTATGTTGGAAGTAATGGTGGTTGTCGTTGGTGGTGGTGGTGATGATAATTATGATAGTGATGTGTTGGAGGTAATGGTGGTTGTCGTTGGTGGTGATAATGGTGGTTGCCGTTGGTGGTGGTGGTGATGATAATTATGATAGTGATGTGTTGGAGGTAATGGTGGTTGTCGTTGGTGGTGATAATGGTGGTTGCCGTTGGTGGTGGTGGTGATGATAATTATGATAGTGATGTGTTGGAGGTAATGGTGGTTGTCGTTGGTGGTGATAATGGTGGTTACCGTTGGTGGTGGTGGTGATGATAATTATGATGATGATAATGAGAACATCGAACACGGAGATTTTGTCAGTCTATTTACATTTTCTCCACGCTTTATTTCTTCTTTTTCTTCTTTGCTTTCGTTGTAATCAACTTAGTTAACTAATGGTTGTGATCTGCATGGTCCATGTCGAGAACGTGAATACATTGCGCTACAGTTCATATACCGATACGGCACGCAGGACAAGCACATCCCAATTTCGATCGTTGTTTTTACTATTTCTAATTACATGAACTGTTTTCATTCTAACTCCTACACAAGTTTACAAGACATTATCAAATCAATGCAAGCTCTTGGTGAATTACAACGCCCTAACACGTTAATTGTCTTATGTAATTTCATACGGAAAAAAATAATATTATAAACTTAGCGTCCAATTTTAATCTGGAATATTACATTTATTTCGATCGTAAACAATTTTATAACCAGTGAAATAATGAAATATTTCCTTATATAATCAACGAATGGCTGAGAATAGTCTGTCAGGCGAAGCTTTCATATCAAATCTGTTAATTATTGTATTTATAAATTACAGATATATATTTTTTTTTTTTTCTTTTACTCAAAATAAACTTCTTATAATCCTGGATAAATATTGATATTATTGCGATCTTGTTATGAGAACGAGCTCAAAATCAAAGAAAACTGGCTGGTGCTACAAATAAGACGGGGTAAATTGAAGTATTTTGGACATATAAAGAGACATGAACGGCTGGAGAGGACCATCATGGAAGAAAGCATCCCGGAAATAGGGGAGAAGAGTTAGACCACGGAGAAGATGGATTCAGGATGTAACTGATGGTTTGAGTATGATGGCTGCAGCGGCAAGACATCTGGTCTATGAGATATATATAAATTCCGAGAAGCTGTTAGGGTTGCAAGTTCTGCTGAGGGCAAGATATTTGATGATGATGTTATGAGAATATGGCATCTGTTTAGAATAGTACACATATATTTAACCATCATGTGAATTATACGGAATGCTGTGTGTTTGAGAGTTAACGGTTAGGCATGTGTTTGTTCCTCAGTCACAATGACAGGTTGGTGTTGCAAGAAAATATAACTAATCTTTTTGGTGAATTAGAACATAACATTTATATGAGATCTCTGTGACGTAGATGTTAAGACATTCAGAAAGATTGCATTCAGAAAGATTGCATTCAGAAAGATTGCATTCAGAAAGATTGCATTCAGAAAGATCGCATTCAGAAAGATTGCATTCAGAAAGATTGCATTCAGAAAGATTGCATTCAGAAAGAAAAGGAGAAGAAAGAGAAAGACAGAAGAAAGATAAGACGCTGGAAGAAGCTGGAAGGGCCCAAGTTTTAGAAAAAAATTATAATAAATAGCCACCAAAAATAAAATCTGAACATACCAAGTATCTCAGAACCAAGATCCTCATGTCATTCTTCAACAAGAAGGTGTAATCAGGTTTCCATTCCCAGAATAAAGATCAATCTGCTTCTGTGTTTTCTCTTCATATCTTGTGTTGGTACTTCTCTGATAGAGTTTCTGTGTATTCTCTTTACACCTTGTGTTGGCCCTTCTCTGATTGAGTGTGTGTTTTCTCTTTACACCTTGTGTTGGTCTTTCTCTGATAGAGTTTCTGTGTTTTCTCTTTACACCTTGTGTTGGTCATTCTCTGATAGAGTTTCTGTGTTTTCTCTTACACCTTTTGTTGGTCTTTCTCTGATTGAGTTACTGTGTTTTCTCTTTACACCTTGTGTTGGTCCTTCTCTTATTGAGTTACTGTGTTTTCTCTTTACACCTTGTGTTGACCCTTCTCTTATTGAGTTACTGTGTTCTCTTTACACCTTGTGTTGGTCTTTCTCTGATTGAGTGTCTGTTTTCTCTTTACACCTTGTGTTGGTCTTTCTCTGATTGAGTTACTGTGTTTTCTCTTTACACCTTGTGTTGGTCTTTCTCTGATTGAGTTTTTGTATTTTCTCTTTACACCTTGTGTTGACCCTTCTATGATTGAGTTACTATGTTTTCTCTTTACACCTTGTGTTGACCCTTCAATGATTGAGTTACTATGTTTTCTCTTTACACCTTGTGTTGACCCTTCAATGATTGAGTTACTGTGTTGTTAATTTGAAGCATTAGACGAACAGTTGCGATACTTACACCTTTCAAATCAAAACATCCGAGTTTAGGTGTTTGAGGGTATTCGGGTTTGCCACTCTTGCACATTATAGTTATCTCGCTGTACAATTGAAGACCTCCATTTTGTACAGATTCACGTCTTGCCTTTTGTTCTTATATTTTCAATCATTAATTGTAACTTCAATATGACCTAGGACGAAGAATATGAACTAGGACGAAGAATATGAACTAGGACGAAGAATATGAACAAGATTGTTCCATGACGGGACCGTTCCGGATTAGAAACCTTCTCAATCATCCGTTTTGGGGCACGGATGTTTTCGTTGTGGTTAGCTCCCTTGTGACAGAGTCGACTTTTTCAGCCTCCATTTTCTATCATTTCAGATGCTTTTTAGTACAAATTTACCAACAGAGGGTGACAAGGAGTAGTCTAGAGTTGGCAGTACAAATGTACCAACAGAGGGTGACAGGAGTAGTCTAGAGATGACAGTACAAATTTATCAACAGAGAGTGGCAGGGAGTAGTCTAGAGTTGACAGTACAAATTTATCAACAGAGAGTGGCAGAGAGTAGTCTAGAGTTGACAGTACAAATTT
The DNA here is from genome assembly GCA_020796225.1 of Arion vulgaris. Taxonomy (NCBI): domain Eukaryota; kingdom Metazoa; phylum Mollusca; class Gastropoda; order Stylommatophora; family Arionidae; genus Arion; species Arion vulgaris. The sequence goes on along the minus strand of CM036766.1, from coordinate 21,399,726 downwards.
ACCAACAGAGAGTGGCAGGGAGTAGTCTAGAGATGACAGTACACATTTACCAACAGAGAGTGGCAGGGAGTAGTCTAGAGTTGACAATACAAATTTACCAACAGAGGGTGGCAGGGAGTAGTCTAGAGTTGACAGTACAAATGTACCAACAGAGAGTGACAAGTAGTAGTCTATAGTTGACAGTACAAATTTATCAACAGAGAGTGGCAGGGAGTAGTCTAGAGATGACAGTACAAATTTATCAACAGAGAGTGGCAGGGAGTAGTCTAGAGTTGACAGTACAAATTTACCAACAGAGAGTGGCAGGGAGTAGTCTAGAGTTGGCAGTACAAATGTATCAACAGAGAGTGACAGGGAGTAGTCTAGAGTTGACAGTACACATTTACCAACAGAGAGTGGCAGGGAGTAGTCTAGAGTTGGCAGTACACATTTACCAACAGAGAGTGACAGGGAGTAGTCTAGAGTTGACAGCACAAATTTGCCAACAGAGAGTAAAAGTGACTAGTCTAGTATGAAAACGTATAGAAACTGTTCGTTGTGCTGACCAAACTGTAGTTAGGGTTAGAGCGGTGACCTAGAAAAAATCACAAGATTGACCAGGGTGAGAAAGCCCTGACCTATAAGCTTGGACACATGTTCTAGACTACAGATTAATAAGCACCCAAGAATAACGGTCAGTTGAGTGTAAAGAAGAAAGTCAAGTGACCTACAGCAGAGAGTGAGTCTCAGAAGTGAAGAGAAACTGATTAATAATGAGAACAGTAGAATATTCTAGAAGTTGGTGACTACCAAGCTCTGTTTAGTTGAGAGTAAGTTACAAGTATTCTTAATGAAAACAAATCGTGTACTGTTGAGAGACAGAAGAGACATGAAAACCATCTTCAGAATTGATTGATGCACAAGCACTGTTTTTAATATATATCAAGCGTTGTTAATATGAACATTCACGTATTAAGTGAACAACATTGTTTCACTATGAACTGTCGAGCAGAAGGCATGGTTTCCTACGAGAATTATTCACATGCATTGTCTATGATAGAGAACATTTCATAGTAGAGTGTAGAGCTTACTAGTCTACGACAGATAAATGTTAAGCCCATAAGTGAGCTTACTACAAGATCTGATCGATGAGCCATGTAGACAGGCTTTCAAGTTCTTATTGTACCTTCCGTCATCTATATGGATATATCATATATATATATATATATATATATATATATATATATATATATATATATATATATATATGTTCTGGTATTGACTTTGTAATCCAAGTTAGATTAACTATGCTTTCTGTCAGAGTTGCTTTCCACAGATTATGTTATGATTGTATATGATATTATTTTCTGGGACGAATTAGCGTAATGCTTAAGCGTTTGTCTATCGACTCTTACATAAGACGGATGTGGGCTCAATCTAACACTCGATGGTCCGCATGTGAGGAAAGGAATTGGTCCTCCTACCTCCTGCACACTATGAGCTAGAAATGTAAGGTGAAGCAACATCATTTCCTAAGGTGTGAAACAGCTAGAAAATTATATTTATATATATATATATATATGATATCATTATAATAAAACTAGAACATATTGGGACTAGACAAACTTACTAATGTGTGTTGGGCAAGATATTTAGATTGGAGAATAGGAGCGGTTACTATTGTTAGAAGAATATTAGAGTAAGTAGTGATGTGATGTGATAGAGTAAGTAGTGATGTGATGTATTAGAGTAAGTAGTGATGTGATGTATTAGAATAAGTAGTGATGTGATGTATTAGAATAAGTAGTGATGTGATGTGATAGAAGGCTATTAGAGTAAGTAGTGATGTGATGTGTTAGAAGACTATTAATGTAAGTAGTGATGTGATGTATTAGAATAAGTAGTGATGTGATGTGATAGAAGGCTATTAGAGTAAGTAGTGATGTGATGTGATAAGTAAGAGCTTGATTAGAGTAAGTAGTGATGTGATGTGATAGAGTAAGTAGTGATGTGATGTGATAGAGTAAGTAGTGATGTGATGTGATAGAGTAAGTAGTGATGTGATGTGATAGAGTAAGTAGTGATGTGGATGTGGATAGAGTAAGTAGTGATGTGATGTATAGAGTAAGTAGTGATGTGATGATGATAGAGTAAGTAGTGATGTGATGTATTAGATAAGTAGTGATGTGATGTGATAGAGTAAGTAGTAGTGATGTGATGTAGTAGAAGGATTATTAAGATAAGTAGTGATGTGATGTGATTAGAAGATTATTAGAGTAAGTAGTGATGTGATGTAGTTAGAAGATTATTAGAGTAAGTAGTGATGTGTGTATTAGAAGATTATTAGAGTAAGTAGTGATGTGATGTATTAGAAGATTATTAGAGTAAGTAGTGATGTGATGTATTAGAGTAAGTATATGTGATGTATTGTTTAATGTAGTAGTGATGTGATGTGTTAGAAGATTATTAGAGTAAGTAGTGATGTGATGTATTAGAGTAAGTAGTGATGTGTTAGAAGACTATTAATGTAAGTAGTGATGTGATGTGTTAGAGTAAGTAGTGATGTGATGTGTTAGAAGATTATTAGTGTACGTACTGATGTTGTCTAAAAGAAAAGAGACATCACTAACTAATATCATATATAGTTAGACATGTGGGACGACGGGTGGGACGTCTACAAATAATTGGTCATCACTAACAAATATCATAAATATGTAGACAGATGAGACGTCCAGTTCCCTCTACAAAATGTTGATTCTTTGCAGTGGCGGATCATTTTTGTTGGTGGGGCCATACAAAAGTTTTTGGAAAAATCATAATTTTGTGTTGTTATATTTTAGTTTTAAAAATACTAAATACACGTTACACATTATTTTTGGTGAGGCCCGAACCCACTGGCCCTTATTGACGAGCCGCCACTGATTCTTTGTAAAGAACAAAATCCATAAATACGCATTATGTAATAAGAGGACAGCAGTTGAAACTTTTGACATCAACAGAGACTTACCTTAGAAAATACAGTGCAGGATCCTGTCCTCGTCAAGTTATTGTCGTTGCCGCCTTCGAAATGTAGCCCTGGTGATTGAACAGACAATGAAAAGGCGTAGCCATTATTACCAAGTAGGCGTGTTGAATTCTTGGATGTATCATTTGGAAGATTTGAGGTCTGAAATTGATTTGAAAATATAGATGCACCGTTAAGTATGTCTTCAGATTTCAACTGACAGGACACATCGCTTGAACAAGGTGAACTTCTGCCAAGTCTGGACGTGGTGGGATGCAGCGTACTTGGATAGGAAGAAACACGTTCACTTTCGATATCTGTAGGCTGTGGCGTTTTGCACATTCTCTGAGGGATGTCTTCTCGTTGTTTCTGTGCATTTCTACTACCCTGGCCTAAGACAGGAGCAGAACACCTTCTAGGTTTCCCACCGCTAGATCTGCGTCTATTTCTACGTACCGTAGCTTTCCTTGCAAGCATCATCACTCCCTTCTGTTAAAGTTTTGTTGAATTCTTTATGTCTTCATTGGGAAATATCTTGAGAACCTCCACTTTCATAAATGTTGACGAACCAGTAATTCCGTAACAATGAAATGTTAACAACTGAATGTAACACAACGCAATAAATTAAGAAGAGAATATGTAAAAATAAGAGATGTATAATTCTGTAATGTCACATTAAAAGTTAACAGTTCACTACTATTGTACCACACAACGCAATATATACAGAAGAAGAGAATAGCTAAAAATAAGAGATATACAATTCTGTAATGTCACATTAAAAGTTAACAAGTTAATAATTCCACAAAACAAAATGAAATGATTTGCAACAAGCTATACACTAAAGCAACATTACTTCAGTTATGAATCAATATTTCAACGCACATTCCCGGATGCTTCAGGTCTATAGAAATAAAAGAAAGCTTAGAAAGCAGAAATTTGAGAAGATATGACAAAAGTGAGTATGCACATCTTGAGGTTTTATTCTATATGTTTGTGTAATCAAGTTGCTCTTTTATTGGCAGTTACATGTTTTACTGACATTCATGTCTGGTTGACAGTTGACAGCCACACGTCTCATTGACTTTTATCTCTAGTAAACTGTTACGTGTTTTCTTAGTGACTCGATGAGTATGCTTAGGAATATTGTAGCAGGTTGAGCTTGGAGACAACGGTTGAAGTCGCTGAAGAGGTCTAGGCTGAGCTTGGAGACAACGGTTGTAGTCGCTGAAGAGATATAGACTAAGCTTGGAGACAACGATTGAAGTCTCTGAAGAGGTATAGACTAAGCTTGGAGACAATGGTTGTAGTCGCTGAACAAGTCTAGGCTGAGCTTGGAGACAACGATTGAAGTCTCTGAAGAGGTCTAGACTAAGCTTGGAGACAACGGTTGAAGTCTCTGAAGAGGTATAGACTAAGCTTGGAGACAACGATTGAAGTCTCTGAAGAGGTCTAGACTAAGCTTGGAGACAACGATTGAAGTCTCTGAAGAGGTCTAGACTAAGCTTGGAGACAACGATTGAAGTCTCTGAACAAGTCTAGGCTGAGCTTGGAGACAACGGTTGAAGTCTCTGAAGAGGTCTAGACTGAGCTTGGAGACAACGATTGAAGTCTCTGAAGAGGTCTAGACTGAGCTTGGAGACAACGATTGAAGTCTCTGAAGAGGTATAGACTGAGCTTGGAGACAACGGTTGAAGTCTCTCAAGAGGTATAGGCTGAAAAAATCAGTTTTGGTTATTGATTGCTGAACTAACGTCACAGTACTCCGGATAGAGCCCCTAGGTGCTCAGTCTCTCCCAATAAATGTTGAATGGTATGCATACTGATGTTTCCTGTGGCTCGCTGGTTAAACACACTTCTCTCTCTCTGTCCCTCAAGCACCCAGCTCTACTTGTACAACGAGGAACTCCAAATGTTAAAAAAAATCAAGTTTCATTTTTGTGCAAAGAATGCAGGTGTAATTGGAAATGCACACGCTGATAGGCGTGTGTGTATGGTCTGTAAACAAGCTGACGTGCAATAGACCAGGCTGATATTCAGAATTCCTAAGGAAAGAGGTGGTGTAAATAATTCAAGTAATAGTAGTGAATCTACAACACTAACCAGACTGCAAGAATGTCAAGTCAAATGTGGTGTAGCTAGACAAGAGCGCTATACTGGTAGCCAAAGAAGAATAGTAAACCAACAAAGAACCAGTGTCGTTAGTCTCCACAAGCTGAGAGACATACTGAGGAGGAGATCATACGTATACAAATATACATCTACACTCTTTCTTGCACAGAGACAGAAACACACTCGTAGATACACACTTAGTCACACACACACACATACATACATACATACATACATACAGACAGACATATCATACACATGCACACACGGAGATAAAAACTCTGTCATTTTTAAAAACATACAAACACGCTGACATTAGACATACATGCACGCGCGTACACACACAGAGAAGATTGAAACAGGATGGGCTAGGAGACATTGGTTAGAATCGCTGGGGAGGTCTAAGCTGACAAAGATCAGTTTTATTTTTGTGCCAGGGCATGCAGGTGTAAGGGGAATGAACGTGCGGATAGGCTTGCAGGTATGGCTGCTGTCCAAAGCGGACGAGCAATGGACCAGGCTGATATTATAAATTCCTTAAGGGAGAGAGGCGTGTACATGATTCACGTAATAGCGGTGAATCCACAACACTAACCAGACTGCAAGAACTCGAAGTTAGGTGTGGTGTAGCTCGACAAGAACGCTATGCTGGCAGACAAAGAAGAATTGTAAACCAACAAAGAACCGGTGTCGTTAGTAGCCACACGCTGATGGACATACTGAGGGAGAGATCGGAGCACTTATGGACTAATTTGTTCGACGTGCAGTGATGGTGATCCGACGACTAAACTAAACTAAACACACACAGAGATGTAAACACACATCTCTCGCAAATTAAATTTGTAACAGACACCAAACTCACAGCGTTAAAAAAAAGAACACTTAATTAAGTAGTCAATATGTCTGCCTGTTAGTAATATCATACATCATAACATATTCTTCTTGATTTTCTTTTACTTCTTTGTTCGCTATACATCAAACTATTTGTTCAACCACTATTTGTTGTCTGTATTAGTATCTATATAAGGAAAGACTTCAGTAAAACTATTGCAGTAAATCTGACTTTATCTTCATAAGAATGGTGCATAAATGGTGCAAGAATGGTGCAAGAATGGTGCATGCAGTTTCCGTACAGAGTAGGAACAGTGTGTTCTTTATCTATCCAGAACCGTATTTATTCTTCTTATTCTTCTTCTTAAGACATATATGGTCAAGCAAGTAATCACCTGTTGCCCACAAGCTGGGCAGTCCACACGATTCCCAAGGCTAAGTGTTCAGGTCGACTGTGTGGCCACATGCTGCTTGTCAGCTTCCCTAAATAGAATAGTCTTGTATAACATGTGCCGGTGTCTGTTTTACCTGTTACCCTGGCAGATAGCTTTTTGACATTATTCTATCTACGTAAGTGTTTTTGACATTATTCTATCTACGTAAGTGTTTTTGACATTATTCTATCTACGTAAGTGTTTTTGACATTATTCTATCTACGTAAGTGTTTTTGACATTATTCTATCTACGTAAGTGTTTTTGACATTATTCTATCTACGTAAGTGTTTTTGACATTATTCTATCTACGTAAGTGTTTTTGACATTATTCTATCTACGTAAGTGTTTTTGACATTATTCTATCTACGTAAGTGTTTTTGACATTATTCTATCTACGTAAGTGTTTTTGCGTCTACAATGTCCAGTTTTTCTTTTTCTATTCTTTTCTTCTCTCTAATCCTGTTTGCTAGCGCATTTTCGCCATGTTTGGTCGGGTATTTTCCGGTTTCTTTTGCCGAGTTACTGAGTTAGTGCATGAGCAACGCTGTGAGCTATGACTGTTACATGGAATGCTTTTGCTGTGTCAACCGTGCGTTTGTTGTGTGTTAGTGTGTATTCAGAAAATGGCGAACAGCGGTTATGACGAACAAGTTCAATCTGCCGTATGCAGTTATATTGCGAGTGCAGAAAGCTGGATTTTGTCATGATTGATGTTCCCTTCGACAAGAATTTCAATTCAAGTGATGAACAGTTTTGTGTTGCTACATTAGTGACGGCCATATGCATTTATACGATGTAGGTTTCTTATTGTGGCGGTACACGGCTGTTTCATTCTGGAACTAGTTCACACAGGAAACATTTCACAGTTGTTAGTATTTCGTGTGATTTTCATTGGCACAAGAACGGAGCAATTATGGGGTGACCGTTGCAGTGAAGTTGGAACCGTACTTATGAACTATGAACTATCTAATCCTGTTTTGCCTCAAAAGCGTTAGGATGCGAAGAGATTTCTAGAATGGGCTTTTGTGTGCGTTTTACAAACAGTGTTTTTCGCCGCTCGTAATCTCTGAGGTTCGTGGAGTCGTTGTCGTTTTCGTTTGTCTCTGATTTTCGTGGAGACGTTCATGGAGACTTTTGAGTGGATGACCTTTTGCTTTGTATCCCTTGTATGGGAGTTAGTTTAGTTAGTTTATTCCTTTCGAGCCAAAGGCGACACATAGGGCAGAGGTTTTAGATCTCCATGTGATACGGTTCTTTGCTAGCAGTTGGAGATCATGTATGGTTTTACATCCCAATAGTTTACTTTCTTGTTGGATGGTTCTTCGAAGAGTGGTCTTTGGTCTTCCACGTTTTCTTTTCCCAACTGGTGACCACATAAGGACTTGTCGATTTAGTCTCTTTTCGTCTGATCTAAGAACATGACCTAAATATTTCCACCTTCGTTTCCTTATTAATATTTGATACGGGTTGTTGGTGTGTTCTATCTCTCACTGTGTTGTTAGAAACGAAATCACTCCATTTTACTTTTAATAATTTTCGTAGACATTTATTCTCAAAGCTGTCCAGTTTCTTATCAATTTTCTTTGTTGATTTCAACTTTCACAACGTAGGTCAGTACAGGAATCACACATGACCTAAATAATTTAACTTTTGTGCATATACTAAGGTCTTGAGATTGCCAGATATTCGTTAATTTAGTGAAGGCACTAGCTGCTATAGCAATACGAGAGTTTATTTCTTTCATCGTGTCTCCTTGTATGGGAGTGGCATTGCTTTTTGATGCGCACTGTCTGTTGGTTATCTACTTATGTGGCCGAACCATTTAATTTGTTGTTTTTTCATGAAGTTCAGTACTGATGTTAAACCCGATTTTTTCCTGATGTCTTCATTTCTAAACCAGTCTCTTCTTGATACTCCAAGCATTCAACGTAGACACTGTCCGGTACGTACACCAAATATAATGATCTAGTCCGTTCAACTGAGGCCTTCTCTGATCTGAAAGGTTATATCGTGGTGAGTCTAGTTCCTATCAGGTTAAACCAAGCTGGAGAGACTGAAAGTAAAAAACCAGATTAAAGGGCGGGGAAAGAGTGAGGCCCCATAAGATGACAGCACAGAACCATCAACAAGCGATAAATGCTCTTACTACAACTAACTCATTTTCTAGCTACTTGGTAAAATGACAGTCCTCTCTCTACCTTGATCTGTCTGTTGGATGAGGACACTAAAATCGATGTTGAATCGATCAAACGATTTAGGCAGTTTGGAGTTACCCGTTGTACAAGTAGAACTGGATGCCTGAGGGGCAGAGTGAGAGGTGTGTTTAATCAGCGAGCACAAAAAAAAAAAAAAAATCAGCGAGCCACGGGAACTATCAGTATGCATACTCTTCGATATCTGTTGGAGGAGAGTCAGCACCTATGGGTCTGCCTGGAGTGCAATGACGTCAGTTTTGTAACCAATAACCAATAAACAGACTACAGAAGACTACAACCACCTAGGAGAAGGATGACTTCAGACAAATCCGACAAGTCAGCTTGTTAACATGGTACTGCAACTGTCTAGTGAGCAAACTCAAAACAAAGATGTCCACACATAAGCGGAACGTGTCAGTCATTCTTTGTTAGTAGAAAATATCTCATTCGACATACGCAAATATTTCTTCGAAATTAATATTATAACTTATTCATTACTATTTAATGAGATGACTGAGGAAAGCAGTCAATAAAACAAGAAGAGACCATATAAGAAATGAGATGACTGAGGAAAGCAGTCAATAAAACAAGAAGAGACCATATAAGAAATGAGATGCCTGAGGAAAGCAGTCAATAAAACAAGAAGAGACCATATAAGAAATGAGATGCCTGAGGAAAGCAGTCAATAAAACAAGAAGAGACCATATAAGAAATGAGATGACTGAGGAAAGCAGTCAATAAAACAAGAAGAGACCATATAAGAAATGAGATGACTGAGGAAAGCAGTCAATAAAACAAGAAGAGACCATATAAGAAATGAGATGCCTGAGGAAAGCAGTCAATAAAACAAGAAGAGACCATATAAGAAATGAGATGCCTGAGGAAAGCAGTCAATAAAACAAGAAGAGACCATATAAGAAATGAGATGACTGAGGAAAGCAGTCAATAAAACAAGAAGAGACCATATAAGAAATGAGATGCCTGAGGAAAGCAGTCAATAAAACAAGAAGAGACCATATAAGAAATGAGGAAATTAGAAGAACAGTCGGAACAACACCTGCTATTAGATTTATTGAAAAACAGAGACTCAAATGGTTTGGCCACTTGGTCAGAATGAACCGAATACACCAGTTGCAAGAGCGTACAACCTGAAAATGGAATCATCAAGAGGAAAGGGCAGACCAAGAAAAGATGGGTTGATGGAGTTACAGACATCTTAAAACTCCACAATACCACAGCATATCAAGCGACCGAGCGTGCATTATCTCAGAAACCGATCATCAGTTAAACCTGCTACGCCTAGCGGCAAAAAAGCAGAGAAGGACAAAGAAAGAAAGAAAGATTCTTTACTAACTATAAAAATTGTGCAACAACTATTAATGTGTATCATCTGTCATTTTAAAACATGGCTAAATGAACTATTAATGTGTATCATCTGTCATTTTAAAACATGGCTAAATGAACTATTAATGTGTATCATCTGTCATTTTAAAACATGGCTAAATGAACTATTAATGTGTATCATCTGTCATTTTAAAACATGGCTAAATGAACTATTAATGTGTATCATCTGTCATTTTAAAACATGGCTAAATGAACTATTAATGTGTATCATCTGTCATTTTAAAACATGGCTAAATGGCAACGGAATTGTCATTTTAATTCTGAATGGAAGGATTAGTATTATTTTATTGTCTACATAGAAACATGTCATGTTATCGTGTCTAAAGGGATTTAAAGCACAGGCTTGACTTCATTGCACAAGCTATACCCATATTGCTCGGTCCATCTCAGCACCTGCTAAGAGTGTAGCACAAAGCACGAACTCCGTAGCTCCAGCAACAATCCGTGGGATATTCTATGGAATCTGGACATTTGAATTGAACGACGCGATCCGGATTCGAACCGAAAACTTTCAGAACGCAAAGCAAAGAAGTCGCAGAGACCGTCAAATTGTTTTTATGTAATGGTAACGTATCTATCAGTCAAAGACAAAGTAATTTTCTTTATTAATCAATCTTCTTCTTCTCCTAAAACGCCAAAAATATGTCTATCTCGCAGGAAACTGCTGCTGCCTTGTAGTTTCTGGTTGGGGACAACCAAAGGCTTGCGGAGCAAACCGTAAAAAAAACCTGAACGGGCGACAAACCAAGGTGTTTATTGAAACGACCGGTTGTGTTGGGAAGACGGCGCTCATAAGCCCGGGAGGGCAGGTCGTCTAAGGGTCGCTGTCCTGAAAGAAAATGGCAACCCACTGCCTTGTGGGTTACGGCTGGGGACAGCAAAAGGCTAACGGAGAGCGAACCCATTAAACGTTGGTTGAAATCGGATAAGCACCAGTGCTCAAAATGGGACTGAAGGTTGTAACGTAGCTAGCCATGCTAAGGCTGCATGGACCAAATTTTATCATGAATATGTCTTTTATTGAATCTCGAAATGGTGCTAAGATGGTGCTAAGATGGTGAAAGATCCGCCGGGCAGGACTAGTGCCGGGCCCCAAGCCTCGAAGGGGCCCGCTTTATACTACCGACGGTCCCCGCCCTCTAACTCGGCAAAGCAGCGAGCGAGGCCTACGGGAAAGAGCTACTGGTTCGATACGGCCAAGTATCGGCCAGAGACGATTAAATATTACTCAATGGAATGCCGAATGTATTCATCACAAAAAGCAAGCACTCGCAATAAGACTTGCAGAAGACGATATTCATGTTGCGTGCATACAGGAGACACACCTAAATGCCCAACATAGATTCGAAATCAAAGGTTACCAAACCTTCAGAATAGACAGAGAAGGGCACAAGGGTGGAGTCCTCACCCTAGTTCGAAACGGCATTCCAGCAAAGCAAACGGAAGGAACCACCGGAAGTGTCGGCACAGTAGATATCGAAGGCGTCTTAATCACATGTAACGAAATGCAGATTCTTCTGTATAACCTTTACTGCCCAAGTGACATCTCGCTGTCACTCGATGCAATGAATATCAATGACACATCGTGCATTGTGGTCGGTGATTTCAACAGCCACTCGGAGAGATGGGGTTACCTCGAAACGAACAGCAGAGGCGTAGAAGTGGAAGACTGGGAGATACCTGTTCCTCATCAATTCCCCAGACGATCCGCCAACCTTCTACTCGAGATGCACCCCAGACGTAGCCTTCGCAACAAGCGACCTCTCCACCAAAATAGTACGCACGGTTACGAAGCAGCTAGGAGATAACGACCATAGGCCCGTCAAGTTACCGTAGTTATGTAAAAACTGAAATTTGTACCAGAGCCCAAAATGTGGTTGCCACGGTGGAACTACAAGAAAGCAAATTGAAAAAGTACGGGGCACTGAGAGATGCCACTGTTGAACGCATCAATATGCATAAAAAGAAAAATATGCGACTCGTGGCAAGGGAACTCACACAAGCAATCCTGAAAGCGGGAAACCATTCCTAGAGGCGCACGGAAGGATTACAGGCCATACTGGACAGCAGAGGTTCAGAAGCTTGAAAATGACCTTGAATTGGCAAGGAGTGAGGCAGAACAGGCACAGTCAGTGACGACCAACACTACCTACAAGGCGGCAGCAGCAAAGTACAGGAGGGAGGTAAAACGAGCAGCCCGACAGAGTTGGGTTAAAACGACTGAATCCCTGAACCTTGATAGGGACGGTCATAAATTGTGGAAGCTTGCAAAAGCGCTGAGTGATGAAACACCAGCTGACTCTCAATAGTCCTCGAACATGGAAAAATATGTCCTCGGGAAGGGAGGCCGCAAACATTCTAATGCAAAAATGCAAAAAAGACAGCAGAGTAAGCATAGCAAAGGAAAAAGTCGATGACACTAAGAGAAAAACGAGATCTCCAAGGTGAGCCAAGAAAAGCTGATAGTCACCTTGGATAGATTCACCAGTAATGAGTTGGAAGAGGCATTAAGGGAACTGAAGTTCAGAAAGTCGCCAGGAAAGGATGGGATTACAAATGAGATGCTTAAAATCTTGGGTACTAGAGCAAAGACAGCTCTACTGGCCGTCATAAATATGTCGTGGAGAACAGGCATAGTGACACGAGAATGGAAGGAAGCGATCATGGTACCCATCCTTAAACCAGGCAAAATAAACTCGACCCGGCGAGTTACAGACCAATAAACCTCCTAAGCTGCACGGGCAAACTCATGGAACGCATGGTGAACAAACGGCTATCTTGGCACTTGAAAGCAAAGGGCTCCTCATGTCACAACAGGGAGGCTTTCGGAGATATCGATCTACAGAAGATCAAGTAACATACATTGCCCAGGAAATCGAGGATGGTTTCTAAGAAAAGAAACAGACACTGGCAGTCTGTGTAGATATCGAGAAGGCGTTTGACATAGTCTGGAAAGAGGGGCTTAAACTCAAACTCCTCACCCTCGGTGTAAAGGGAAGAATGTATAAATGGCTTGACAGATACCTAGAGAACAGAACAGCAAGGGTTCAAGTTCAGGTACATTAGCATGAAAGCCACATTAGAGCAAGGAGTCCCCAAGGAGGAGTGCTCTCACCAACTCTTTTTCTCATCTTTGTCAATGACTTAGCCACATGCCTACCATCCGGTCCTTGCACAATGCAAAATCAAACCAGTCCCGGCAAATGATAAGTGCCCGCCGTGGAACACCATAATGCTAGAACTAAGGGAAAAAATCCCAGGCATACTTAAAAATATATGGCAAGTAATGCAGATATCACACTGGAATCTAAAATGATAAAAATAACAGAGCAGTTCACCTATTTGGGTAGCAATTTTGATTGCACAGGAAATGTAAAAAAAAAAATTATGATACGAATTGGCAAAGCAACATCAGCTTTTAAAAGTCTAAATAAAATGTGGAATTGCAAGTTATATAGTATTAAAACTAAATTACGAATTTTCAATTCAAATGTATCAATCCTAACATATGCCAGGAGAGTTGGAAAATGACTAAAGATATAGAAAGCAAGTTGAATGCATTTGAAAATAGATGTATGCGAAAAATAATGAATATAAAATGGAACAAATTCAGGAGAAGTGATGAAATCAGAGACATGTCTGGTCAACCACTAGTGACAACTGTTATAAGAAAGAGAAGATGGAGATATGTTGGGCACACCTTGAGGAGAAATGATCAAAGAATATTAAAGCAGGCATTGAAGTGGGATGCAAAGGGTTCAAGAAAGAGAGGTCGACCTAAGGAGACCCTGAAGCGAACTTTGCTGAGAGAGACAAGAAATATCGGTCTCAGTTCCATGGAGGAGATTGAGCGAGTTGCCCAAGATAGAGCAGTATGGAGAAATTACTTGCAGGCCCTATGTAACGTATAACGGTAGGAGAGGAATTATTATTATTTATTATACTTAAAAAAGGTCAGCAAGAAAGCTTCGAAAGAAGAGCGGCCACAGAACACTACATATCAACCGAATACCCCGAAAATAAGTGGACACACGTGTACACTGACGGTCGGCCAAGAACGCAATCAGCGATGGTGGAGGAGGAATAGTGCTTAAACTATCAAAGAAAGTGACGATCACAAAATCGATTGCCACAGGCAAATACCTGAATAACTACCGAGTAGAAGCGGGGGCAATAAGATCAGTGGACGAAATGATCCTAGAGAGAAGAGGCACCACTCGCAACAAGGTCGTGATATTCACCGATGTTCTATCGGTCATCACGGCACTAAAAAGTGTAGGTAAAACAGAGCTGAATGAGCTCAAAGCAACCCTCGATGAACTAACGCGCTCACTCAAACGCACCGTCATTCAGTGGATTCCATTACACTGTAACATAAGGGGAAACGAACGTGCCGACAAACTAGCTAAAGAAGGCGGGCGACTACCTCAGACTGATCACGAGATCACTTAGGAGAAAGCTCAAACAACCATCGGTTTGCACTACAGAGACAAGTGGACAAAAGACCATCCCCAGCATTCCAACAGTGACGGATACTATGGTCTGTCTCGTAGCGAACAAGTTGCCATTCTTCGCCTCCGTACCGGCCACAACAAGCTACGCGCCCACATGTACAACAAATTTAAAATAGGCACAACTAGCCTGTGCCCATGCAACAAGGCGGACATGACGGCAGAACACGTTCTGCAGGATTGTCAACAGATAGCAGGTTTAAGAAACGAAACATGGCCACAAAACACAGAGCTTAGCGAAAAGCTGTACGGAGGAACGGAGTCCCTTAAAACCACAGTAAAATTCATGATAAAAGTTGGTTCATCAGTCTAGGCCGGGATCGCGAGAGAAAGAGAACACACGTCTGTTCAGGAAGCGACCTCGCCTAAAAATATATAAAACATCAGATCGCAAGAGAACAAAATAGAATAAACTAGCATTTGTCTTAATGCTAAAGATGTGTGTTTTCTGGTTTTTTTTAGATCCAGAAGCAAGTGAGCTTTCAGCTCTTCGGCTCGGTGCCATGGACATTGTAACCCTTCGGTTCGGTGCCACAAACACCATAAATCTGGAGAACCTGGGGCTTTTCTGCCAGGACGCGGAATTGAACCGCACTCACAAGCGGCTTGACGGTAACAATTAAGGAAGTCTCCAGATGTGGATATATGACCTTTTCTATATGGCCTTTTTTGTCTTTACAGACGGTCAATTGGCAAGTGTTTTACTGTGACAACTTCCGAGTTTTCGCTTTTCTCTCTTGTCGTTCAGCTCATACATAAGTCTCTTCTCAAAAGACTCTGCGCCCTTTCGCAATTTGGCTTTCCACACAACTCTGTCATCAGCTAGTCCCTCCCATGTGCTGGGACCTATAGATAAGTTTTCCATTGAGGTTTTGCAGACATCTTTATATCTGAGCAGTGGTCTGCCCTGGTGCCTTTTCCTCCGACAGTACACAGAACAACATTTGTTTCGGTATGCGACAAGTTTCCATTCTTCGCACATGCCCCAACCACCTTAGTCGTCTACTGCTGATCATGCCCATGATGGAAGGCAGGTTTGCACGTTGCAGTACTTCAGAGTTGGTTATCTTGTCGTACCACCTGACGTTCATAATCTTGCGGAGACATCGAAGGTGAAAGATATTAAGTCTCCTCTCATGTCCTGCGTAGGTTGTCAATGTTTCTGAGCCATATAGTAAAGAACTAATTACACAGGCTCGATATATTTGAATCTTCTTTTGCAATGTCATTTTTTTTTTGTACCACGCTCGCTTTGATAGTATGCCGAATGTAGTAGCCGCACTCCCTATACGAACGTTTATTTCTTCATCAAAAGAAAGGCTGACAGTGACCATGGACCCGAGATAGCAAAATTTTGAACTGGTGTTAGATGGTTACCATTTAAAGTGATATTTGTTGTGTTAACTCTCTGACATAAAACAACTGTTTTGGAGACACTTATAGTCAGAGAAAATAGGTCGCATGCCTTTGACAAATTATTAATTAGGCATTGCAGTGTAGTCTCACTGTGGGCAACTAAGGCAGCATCGTCAGCGAAAAGGAGGTCCTTGAGCAGTATTTCCGTCGTTTTTGTCTTGGCTCTTAAGCGAGCCAAGTTAAACAGTGAACCATTAGATCTAGTGCGGATGAAAACATCACCATCAGCGTCCCCTAAGGCGTGGTTCAAAAGGACTGCGAAGAAAATGTCAAAGAGTGTGGGGGCAAGGACACAGCCCTGCTTGACTCCACTCTTAACCTCGAAACTATCAGATGTGCTGCCATCGAACTGTATGATGCTGGCTTTCATGCCATCATGGTAGGAGACAATCAGTTGGAGCAACTTTGAGAGACAGCCAATATGCTTCAATATTTTATAAAGACTTGGCCTGCTGACTGTGTCAAATGCCTTAGTCAGATCCACGAAAGCAATATATAAACGCTTACTCTGCTCTCTGCACTTCTCTTGTAGCTGTCGAAGGGTAAATATCATGTCAGTTGTTGACCGTCCAGCTCTAAATCCACATTGTGACTCTGTGAGAACACGCTCCGCCAGTTTCTGTAGTCGTTTTGAAAGGACTAGTGCAAAAGCCTTGCATGTTACGCTTAGAAGGGAGATGACTCTGTAGTTGTTACATACTCCTTATCCCCTTTGTTTTTATAGTGTCACAATCTTTGATTCCCTCATGTCCTGAGGAAATTCTCCCTGTCTCCAGCACTGAATAAGGAGATTGTAGAGTTGGGACAGGAGGACATCCCTATTATATTTGGATATTAGAAGTGAATATACAGATGAATATATCATATTTCATAATAAATAAGAGAAACAGACAAATAAAGAAGCTCTCGAGAAGCTAGTAATGAAGAAATAATTACTACAGAAAATAACAAAATCTAGCAAAGAAAATATCTCGGACACAAAGAAACATGACGCATTGATCAAGATCTTATTAGAGGGGAAAGTTGAAGGATGAAGAGAAAGAGGAAGACAAGGACAGAAGTATGAGGAAAAACAGCAAGAGAGGAACGATCAGAGGGGACGCGAGAGAGGACGAAGTCAACGCATGCGTAACCAGTCTGCGATGGGAACTTTCAGCACACTTTTCCTTTCCCCACCTTCTGATTTAAAATCAACACCTATGGGTCTACCCGGAGTGCAATGATATCGATTCTTGAACACTAAAACTGAAAGGAATTGACCATTATAGAGCATCAAAGTGCAGTTAATTAGATTCTAAGCAATGGGCGTGATCAAGTTAGCGTAATGAAGTGGGCGTGTATCTAAATCAGTATATAAGAAATGCAAGCGTACTATAACATCACAAGATAACATTTCAACATGCACACACACTATAGATTCAAACACACACACTCTCGTTCATGTAGTGTGCCAGCATTCAGACTGGCCTGCCTGTGAGAGACATACAATAAGGAGGAGGATGTCCCTGGGGAAATTCTCACGTCGTAGCATATTTTCTTGAACGGTCAACGCGATCTTACAGAAATGAAATCTCACATTTAAACTTGTAAATAAATAATTACAGGAAAATGTTTCACACACACATTGAAGAAAGTTGTAGAAATTGTCAAATTACTGTATACTGTTACATTGTGACCTATAGTTGTGACCAGTGGCGGCTCGTCATTAAGGGCCTGTGGGGCAGGGCCCCACCAAAAGTAATGTGTAACGTGTATTTATTATTTTATAAATTAAAATATAACCTAACCCAAAACTATAATTTTTCCGAAAATGTTTGTCTGGCCCCACCAACAAAAATGATCAAGAGCCGCCACTGGTTGTGACCTATATTGTGACCTATAGATCTGATTTATAGTTCATACAAATACAGTATGGAAAGGAACTGATAGGAAAATAAAGAGAATACTAAAAGCATGCATATTCCCAGTGACAACATATGGGTGTGAAGCATGGACATTTAATAAAGCAGTGGAAAACATATGTGCTTTTGAATATAAAGTGTTACAGAAGAGTCCTTCGTATATCATGGACAGAGAAGAGAACAAATAGATCTATACAGAAAGAACTCAAAATCAAAGAAAACTGGCTGATGCTATAAATAAGAAAGAGAAAATTGAGATATTTTGAACATATAAAAAGACATGAAGGGCTGGAGAAGACCATTATGGAAGGAGGTATACCGGCAAAGAGAAGAAGAGGAAGACCACGGAGAAGATGGATTCAGGATGTAACTGATGGTTTGAACATGACGGCTGCAGAGTCAGGACATCTGGCCTATGAGAGAGAGAAATTCCGGAGGACTGTTGGGGTGGCAAAGTTCTGCTCAGGACAAGCTATTTGATGATTATGACCGACTATTGAATAAACTTGTACAAATTGTCAAATTCTTTATAGGTATTACATTGCAACCATTTTGGATGCCTGAGAGGCAGAGTGAGAGGTGTGTTTAATCAGCGAGCCACAGGAACCATCAGTATGCATACTCTTCGATATCTGTTGGGGAGACTGAGCACCTATGGGTCTGCCCGGAGTGCAATGACGTCAGTTTAGTAGCCAATAACCAGATGACCCACTTTATTGTACATGTACAATAAAGTGGTAGCCCTTCTGCCCTCCGAATGCAGAACAGACCAATTAATTGCTAAATGTCCCTTAAAATGTGCATACAATAAAAAATAGAGAAAATGGACAGTTCTTAAAGGCAAGAAACTGACATTTACAACATGATATGTCTTACGGAACATGGAATAGAGAAAAAAATAAATGGAAATGGCAATGAGATGATGGAGAAAATGTAAACAAAATCAAAATTCGAAATTCTAACTGAATTTAGAGCTAGGTGCCCTGGGGGAACAAAATGAGGAGTTAACTAGAGAGACACAGGAACCATCAATATACATTCATGTCATGCTACATCACCTAGGGAAGACCTATGGGTATGTCCAGAATGGTATGAAGTCAGTTCAATAACCAATAATTGGTTTCTTGAGTTATATATTTGTCGCACATTACCTTGGTACACTACCTTGAGTTAGTTATGTGATGTGCAATATATTGTGTTATATATATGTGATGTGTGGTGATGTATCATGTGTTATATATGTGTGGTGGTCTATATTGTGTTATATATGTGTGGTGGTCTATATTGTGTTATATATGTGTGTGGTGGTCTACATTGTGTTATATATGTGTGGTGGTCTACATTGTGTTATATATGTGTGGTGGTCTACATTGTGTTATATATGTGTGGTGGTCTACATTGTGTTATATATGTTTGGCTGTCTACATTGTGTTATATATGTGTGGTGGTCTACATTGTGTTATATATGTTTGGCTGTCTACATTGTGTTATATATGTGTGGTGGTCTACATTGTGATATATTTTGTGATGTATTTTGTGTTATATAATAAGAAGTGATGATGTTTTAAGTGGTAGTTATGTGTAGTACAGCATACTGTGGTACATATGCGTGGTGCAACATCTTATTTTATTGATGTTTTGTACAATATAATCTTATCTATGTGTTTTAGTGTCGCTGTAACGGGAGGTTAAGTTCAAGTCTATTGCTAAACAAAATACTCAATTCGTTCCACTTGCAGAGAGACGGATATTTTTCAAGAGATCCCTGATCTCAATGTAGGTGATATCGAGTTCCTAGTCATATAAAACGACATAAGGGCTGATAAGACCAACATGGAAGGAGGCATACCGGCAAAGATAAGAAGAGGAAGACCACGGAGAAGATGGATTCAGGATGTAACTGATGGTCTGAAAATGACGACTTCAGAGGCAGGACATCTGGTCTATGCGAGAGAGAAGTTCCGGATGACTGTTGGGGTGGCAAAGTTCTGCTCAGTACAAGATATTTGATGATGGTGAATTATACCAGAAACGGACGATAAAACATAGTTCCCGTATTCAATTCTTCGTTCCAGTGTTCAAGTAAAAGAAAATGTAGCTCGTATTCACTCGTTCCAGTGTTCAGTCAAAAGTCAGTGATGAAAATTGATAAGATTAAAGCGGATGTCTGAGAAAAATTCATAAACACGATTAAAATAATATTTTACTAAAGTGTTTCTTCTTCTTCCTACATCGTCCCTAGGAAGCATATAGGCCCGCAGCCAAGGCCTTCCACGCCCACCTATCGAAACATAGGTCTGTCCATGCCTTCACGCCCACCTGGGAACATAGGTCGCAGCCAAGGCCTTCCACGCCACCTAGGGAAACATAGGTCGCAGCCAAGGCCTTCCACGCCCACCTAGGGAAACATAGGTCCGCAGCCAAGGCCTTCCACGCCCACCTAGGGAAACATAGGTCCGCAGCCAAGGCCTTCCACGCCCACCAGGAACATGGTCCGCAGCAAGGCCTTCCACGCCCACCTAGGAAACATAGGTCCCAGCCAGGCCTTCCACGCCACCTAGGGAAACATAGGTCCGCAGCCAAGGCCTTCCACGCCCAACTAGGAAACATAGGTCCGCAGCCAAGGCCTTCACGCCCACCTAGGGAAACATAGGTCGCAGCCAAGGTCTTCCACGCCCACCTAGGAAACATAGGTCCGCAGCCAAGGCCTTCCACGCCCACCTATCCAAGACCATCTGTTCCATGTCTCTCTACCTATTTTCCTGGGTGTTTCATCGGAGAGCCTGTCTTATGATGCTGTTTTCTAATCTCACGGGTCGCCTCATGAGTCCTTCTCTGTGGAGTCCTTCTTCTTCCTTGGGTGGCGAGCTATGAATTTCCCTGGTTATGGTTTCTGTAGCCATCTAGTGTTTTTATGGGGTGGGGTAGGTAGTCACATGCCCAACTCCTTAGTCGACTCTTACTACATGCTTGGCAGGTAACAGTGGTTCTATTCTTTACACCCCAATTTGGGCCCTGGTAACCACTCAAGCGACTAAACTGTTTACTCTTCACAATGATATCGTTGATATATGCAAGATTTTGAAATCGTTGATACTAGTGGAGCTAAAGAGTTCATGCACACATCGTTGATACTAGTGATGTAAAAGTTCTCTGCAGCTGAAATTTGTAAGATGCGATTAGATCCCAAATAATTTTACACAAACGGCAATTTGATGGTCTTATCAATCTATGTGTTGTTAAGTGTCTATGTGTTAAGTGTCTATGTGTTAGTTAGTGATAATGTTTTATCCAAACCGTTACGTAAACAGTTTGTTCTAGCCAGTGATATGATGTACAACATATTATATTTGAAGCACAGTTGACAGTATACACAATGTTTGAAGCACAGTTGACAGTATACATAATATTTGAAGCACAGTTGACGTATACATAATTTTGAAGCACATTTGACAGATATACATAATGTTTGAAGCACAGTTGACAGTATACATAATGTTTGAAGTACAGTTGACAGTATACATAATATTTGAAGCACAGTTGACAGTATACATAATATTTGAAGCACAGTTGACAGTATACATAATATTTAAAGCACAGTTGACAGTATACATAATATTTGAAGCACAGTTGACAGTATACATAATGTTTGAAGCACAGTTGACAGTATACATAATATTTAAAGCACAGTTGACAGTATACATAATGTTTGAAGCACAGTTGACTATAATAATGTTTGAAGTACAGTTGACATATACATAATATTTGAAGCACAGTTGACAGTATACATAATATTTGAAGCACAGTTGACAGTATACATAATATTTAAAGCACAGTTGACAGTATACATAATATTTGAAGCACAGTTGACAGTATACATAATGTTTGAAGCACAGTTGACAGTATACATAATGTTTGAAGCACAGTTGACAATATACATAATGTTTGAAGTACAGTTGACAGTATACATAATGTTTGAAGTACAGTTGACAGTATACATAATGTTTGAAGTACAGTTGACAGTATACATAATATACAATAATAACACATGTTCTCTATAACATTTTATGTAATCAACATAACTACATTACTTATATAACCGTACTTCCTCTGCTTCTTCTTCTTCAAACACTCCATATCGAGCACTTGTTAACTCTTAGTGGACCAGGGCACAAGCCATGTTTTTACAAGCCATATGTTTTTAGAATTAAAAACGTCCTTTAGTGTGGCTCCTGGTAAAAAGTTGTCCAATCAAAAGCCACGTAGTGTGGCACTTGGTCAACAGGGAGTTAAACCACTTTTTGTGATTTGTATGTGATTTGAGCGAGTGTACGTTGTGCCAGTTATGCGCCTACAAGTAGGCCGGCACATCCGATGTCTGCAACTCTTTTTATTTACTAGTGTAGCTTTCCTACTTCCCTACCTCAACCGCTTCTAACGACATGCCTTGTAGGCCACAGTGTTACTGTTCTTTGCTCCTCTTGTACGTTCTAGCAACACACGAGCTTTTAATGTAACCGCACTAAATCAATTCACAAACGAAAGACAATGTATGTGTGTATGTGTAAACTAAAGACAATGTATGTGTGTATGTGTAAACTAAAGACAATGTATGTGTATGTAAACTAAAGACAATGTATGTGTGTATGTATAAACATGAATGTATGTATCAATCAATCAACTGCCATGCCTACCGGCGTAGGCGATCATGATTCCGTTCAAGATGGTCCGACAAGATGTATGTATACGACACTTCTATTAATTATTCAATATCACTGATAACAAGAACAGCATACGTGTCATTTGTCACATGATTGGTTTTATCAAATGATTTCTTTATGCACTATAGAAAGACTGTATGAGATGAGATTTGTATGTAAAGCTTGAAACACTTTCGTTAATTAGTTATGTGATCATCTACTGCGTACAATTTTTTTTCAAATACGTCCTGGAATCAAACAAATTACTATATTCTTGATTTATCATTTTTTTAAATTACCAGACTCGTGATTATAATAACTTACTTCTCTTCTTTGTCGTCACACTGTTATCGGTTGTTGCCCAGTGTCGTCCCACTGTTACCGGGTTGTTGCCCAGTGTCGTCACACTGTTACCGAGTTGTTGCCCAGTGTCATCACACTGTTATCGGGTTGTTGCCCAGTGTCGTCACACTGTTATCGGGTTGTTGCCCAGTGTCGTCCCACTGTTACCGGGTTGTTGCCAGTGTCATCCACTGTTACCGGGTTGTTGCAGTGTCGTCACACTGTTACCGAGTTGTTGCCAAGTGTAGTGGTTTTCTGTTTTTGTCTTGGACTGTTCTGGTGGTTTTGGTGATTGTTACTGTTGCTCTTTGACAGGATTCTGCTATGACATCTAACCATCTTTTCGTGGTCTTCCTCTCACCTTCTTTCCTGATGTTTAGTTTTAGTTTAGTTTAGTCGTCGGATCATCATCACCGCACGTCGAACCAATTAGTTCATAAGTGCTCCGATTTCCCCCCTTAGAATTTCCCTCAGCGTGTGGCGACTAACGACACCGGTTCTTTGTTGGTTTACTATTTTTTCTTCTGTGGCTACCAGCACAGAGTTCTTGTCTAGCTACACCACACTTGACTTGGAGTTCTTGCAGCATGGTTAGTGTTGTAGATTCACCACTATTACAAATTACATGAATCACGTACACGCTCTCTCTCCCTTAAGGAATTTGTAATATCAGCCTGGTCCATTGCTCACCCACTTTGTACAGCAGCCATACCTGCAAGCCTACCAGCAAAGTCTTTCCTGATATTCTGTTGTAGAAGACTTTGTATACTGTGGAGTTTATGTGCATTCTTATTAAGTGGCAGAACCACTTCATTCTTTGTTTCTCAATGTAATTCAAACAAGGTTCTGTGCCAACTTTCTTTCTTATGCTGATATTTGTTGACTCTGTCTTTTCTAGTGTTGTTGGTAACTTTTTGCAAGCACCGCATTTCACATGTAGTTATTTTTTGCGACTACGCTTTGCTCAATGTTCATTATAATAGCTTACGTACTTGTCAAATTGAATACCTGTACTCAGTGGCGGCTCGTGGTCAGTTTTGTTGGTGGGGCCAGACTTTCTTTTTCGGATAAATCATGGTTTTAGATTGCTATATTTGAATTTAAAAATAAAAATACATGTTATACATTATTTTTGGTGGGGCCCGGCCCCACTGGCCCTTATAGACGAGCCGCCACTGCCTGTACTATTAAATGGAAGGCAGCGTCAAAGAACAATTCTACCAACTAATGACTTTTCAAGAGGTCAAAACTCTTATAAAGGGAGAGAATCAGCAGCGGACTGGAAGAACTTGAAGTTTGAAGTCTTTCTGTAATCGATGTGATTACAGAAAAGACTTCAAAAAACCTCATCTAACAGACCAGATCATTATATTTCGTTTACGTAACGGAGACTGTAGAGTCAACAAACACTTACATAGACTAGGACAAGCTCTCTACCAGGATCAACAAGCGGAACAAAGCAGTTGATTATAAATGGTATTTTAAAAAGAAACGCTCAAGACATATGATTTACAAAACAATAAAAGTTATAATTATTTTTCATCTTGCATAGATTTGATTGTTGACTCCTGATTTACAATTCGTACATACAGACATGTGTCCTGAATTATCTATATCGATTTCAGAAGTTATTTATTTTAAACTTTACCACAAATAAACTTTTCTACAGAGCAAACCAGTCGTTGTAGACGGAACTATCACTGTCTTCTTCCTTGCTTTTTTTTTTTTTTTTGTCGCTTGAAATATTGTCTATATATTTAATATTGTCGCTTGTAAAGATTGCCTGTTTCAAAGATTTATTGTGATGACCAGATGTCATTTCAAGTACTGTTCAGGCCTCTACACTGCATGGGACTTTACCGTGTTTCTTATATAATAATAATAATAATGCCTCTCTTACCATTATACGTTACATAGGGCTTGCAAGCAATTTCCCCATACCACTCTATCTTGGGCAACTCGCTCAATCTCCTCCATGGAACTGAGACAGATATTTCCTTCCTCTCTCAACAAAGTTCGTTTCATGGCCTTCTTAGGTCGTCCTCTCTTTCTTGAACCCTTTGCATCCCACTTCAATACCTGCTTTGATATTCGTTGATCATTTCTTTGTTTCTGATATACTCAAGTTAAAAGTATTGTTTCTTTACCTGTAAACAAGCTTAGATCTCTAACAGATTTCACCAAAGTGTAAATTGTTCCATCTTTGTTTCGTTAACGAGACAAGACTTGTTAGATAAAATCCCCACGCAGAATATAATTTAATACCTTTTATGTATTTTTACCTGGTCCTGCTTCTATAGTAGCGTTCTGCATATCAGCTCTGCCCCATTGCTCACTGCAATAGCGCTCTGAAGTATGTCTACTTGACCATTTTTTCTCACTACCCGTTGTCAGGGTACAATACATGAGACTCTTTGCTGCTCCGAACTGAGCACAGACTCCAGCAACTGTCTTCGCACAGTGTTTTGGACAAAGAATAGAAACATTCTAAAATGTATTTTCATAAGACTTAGGTTCATTCAAAAAACGGACATTTCTAGCTGTGAGTTTATAACAGGACTACATAGACTAGCTGTGAGTTTATAACAGAACTACATAGACTAGCTACGAGTTTATAACAAGACTCCAAAGAGAAGATTTTTTAACTGAGAACCGTTTGATTAGTGAGAATTATCATCACAACACCCAAGGCAGGCTCATATTTGTTTTTATCTCGTCATCAAAGTTTTTTTAGGCACGTATAACGACTAAAAATTGCTTGTACATTTACAATAAAATTCTAACACTTTGACTAGAACATAACCTTTAAACTTACATTTATCAATTCTCCATTCAAAACACGAATGATAGTTAACATACATCAGCATATCTCTCTATCTACTATATATATAAAATGGATGTTTGTCTGTTTGTTTGTTACCTATAGACTCGGGAACTACTGAACAGATTTAGCTGAAATTTACAGGATATGTTTGTTTTGATGTCGGGATGCTACCTGTCATAGATTGAAATAGGTAGCGCTGAAGCTTTTCGAAAAATTCTAAAAATCTAAAACACGCTAATTTCATCGAGAGTTTCTAAGCTTGTTTACAATTTGCTATGAACGTTTCCGGAAGTCTACGGTACACATTAATATATACACAAGATTCGATGACGTAAGTTTTAAATCTATGGAGACCTCGATCTCTTTCATAGCATAAAATAATCATTTCAAGGCAATTTTACAAACAAGCTGAAGTTAAAATACGCAATCCAGGTTTATTTCTTCATAGGATTTCTAATCATTTCGAATAATGATAAGAGAAATATCAACTGGGACGCGACATTAGTAGCAATGAAGCAGTATGTCAGCTGGGACGCGACATTAGTAGCAATGAAGCAGTATATCAACTGGGACGCGACATTAGTAGCAATGAAGCAGTATATCGACTGCGACGTAATTCAATTTTTTGTTGGAGGCGTAGCAACACGCGCAGGGTACAGCTAGTAGATATATATTTCTCTCGTACCGTTATACGTTACATAGGGCATGCAAGTCATTTCTGCAAATCGTTCTGTCCTAG
The DNA here is from genome assembly GCA_020796225.1 of Arion vulgaris. Taxonomy (NCBI): domain Eukaryota; kingdom Metazoa; phylum Mollusca; class Gastropoda; order Stylommatophora; family Arionidae; genus Arion; species Arion vulgaris. Next base: position 21,373,336 of record CM036766.1, on the reverse strand, counting down.
GCACCTTGCTCCATCTCTTCCATGAAATTGAGTGATATTTCCTGCCTCTCTCAGAAAATCTTGTTTCATAGTTTCCCTAGAGCTTCCTCATATATGTCACTTCAACATTTATATCTTTCTAAACGCCTGCTAATTATTATATTATAAAATGGGCCAACGCAACTCTTGGTTTGAATAAACAAAAATACAGAAGTCACAGAGAAAACTCAAAAGACTGTAAGAAGAAATGCAGTAAATAGTTTCTATATTAATAGAAGCTTATGTACGATCTAGATTCATAAATAATGGTACCAACATTGATAAAAGTATAGAAATATTGGTACCAACATTGATAAAAGTATATAATATTGGGACCAACATTGATAAAGTATAGAAATATTGGTACCAACATTGATAAAAGTATAGAAATATTGGTACAACATTGATAAAGTATGAAATATTGGTACCAACATTGATAAAGTATAGTAATATTGGTACCAACATTGATAAAGTATAGAAATATTGGTACCAACATTGATAAAAGTATAGAAATATTGGTACCAACATTGATAAACGTATAGTAATATTGGTACCAACATTGATAAAAGTATAGAAATATTGGTACAACATTGATAACGTATAGTAATATTGTACCAACATTGATAAAGTATAGAAATATTGGTACCAACATTGATAAACGTATAGTAATATTGGTACCAACATTGATAAAAGTATAGTAATATTGGTACCAACATTAATAAAAGTATAGAAATATATACATATTTCAAAGTAGGAATACAATAGTCAAGATAAGCTTTTCAAGCAATGATAAGCATATGAAATGACAAAGCATGACATCCAATACAAAGTTAAATAGATATAACGCAAACATCATATCAGTTCTTATGTACTGCTTTGAAACAAGACAAAACGACAGTAGCGACTGCCAAAAAAGATATATTTTGTAATTAGATATTTGAATAGAACAGAAAGGATGAAATAATGGGACAAAGTTACTATAGTTCGTTCCAAAATTCGTGATCACACTAAGGTTTAATTTGTACGAAATCTATCTGATGGATACAAGTAATTTTTGCATGCAGTCTTGTATACCTCACGATGTTACGAATCCATGTTTAACTAATTGGTAGGTAGCTTAGTTGATGCAAAAAGGTTTTTGTTCTATAATTTTGCAAAAAGCACAACAAAATGATAATCACAGTTTAGAACTTACAGTAATACACAAAATGGTGGCGAATGATTGCAAAGGCGTATTCCTATTACATATTATAAAAAGAAAGGTCACATAGTGAACAAATGATACCTTCCACTTCTATAAATGAAAGTAAATGTTGCGTACAACGCCATTGACTGTCAGTAGGAAAGATTCTGAACTGATTAATACCACGGATTCCTGATTTTGACGTGCACTGAATTGCATTTGGAACACGGAAATGCTTAGTTATAGACAAACTTGACAATCGTAGTGTAAAATTTCGACAAGTATACCAGATCAACATCACGGTAAATTTAGTAATAACATATAATAAAATTCAGAAAAAGGTTTGGGTGCCAAAAAATACTTTTGGAACGTCGTCACTGTTACCTAATAAAAATGCAAAAATCAAGAACTTCTGTCAAGTGGATTATTTTATATCGGTCGGTAAAGATGATCACGAATTTTGGAACGAACTACGCAAACTGGTGGCGTCTGTGGCTTGGGTGATATTGACGTTTGGAGTTCGAATCACGCTGCGGACAGTTTGGTTGCAAATTGTTTCGCGTGGATTTTTGCAAAAGGACGACGGCACCACCCGTTCAGAATGCAATGGCAAACTACTGAAAGTAATAATGCCTAGAAAAATCACAAACAGCGTTAAAAGCTGGGGTTGATTCGCAGTCATGTAAAGGATTTGCAATTAACTTTTTTTTAGAATGCAATCTAAAAATTGACGATAGCGTCGGATACGAGTACATACACTTAGAAGACCAGCAAAAAAGCATAGCAATAAATACTTTGTACTTGAATCTACAGGGAAAGTTAAACAGATGGGAAACCAGATCACTCATGTCTAAGAGATCGGGAAACATATATTTCAATGATTGGGAGATCTTGGGGCAGGACACGGACAATAACGTATGTCGTTTGAAGGTAATATGGGGAACTTCTGACAGAAGACAGACATGAATAACATGTATTTTGAAGATGATAATGGGAACTTCTGACAGAAGACAGACAAGAATAACATGTATTTTGAAGATGATAATGGAAACTTCTGACAGAAGACAGACATGAATAACATGTCTTTTGAAGATGATTATGGGAACTTCTGACAGAAGACAGACAAGAATAGAGTATGTATTTTGAATCGAAATGACATTTTCTTCACGCATTGAGAGAGTCTTTCCAAACAGAGGAGTTTCAGGACTGTGAATCCCACTCGCTGACCAGATTGAGAAAGACGGGTGTCAATATTGGTGCAGCGCGAAAGGAACGACATACTAAATATGCAAAGAGATTGGTTAATCAACATCGAACTGGCTTGTTGGGCCTCTGGATGCTGCTGGATTTGCTGAGGCGGAGATCGGAGCACTTATTGTCATGTCCGGAGTGCTATGATGATAGTCTTAACTGATAACTGATGTATTTTGAAGATCTAAGCTCCATTGGAAGCTTAAAAGAGTATATATTTGTTGTATATACTAAGATTCTAACACGCAACCAACATGCTATACTCAAAATCAGAACCAGCAAAAACCAACGCTGCACTGTTGACAAGTTGACATATTTCCTTTGGAGGCGATTCTACACAATGTGTGTCTTTTCAAAACTTAGAAACTCTAAAAATAGGATAGGTCGGAACCTTAAGCTCATACTATTTAATCAGGTCATTTTGAAATTACGTCACATATTTACTCAATGAGTACATTTCGCACGTGAACCACGTGGAGGCAAAAAGAAAATATATCACTGAACACTTGTTCTCAACGAAAATGAAATCAGTTCAGCAAAGACTGGTAGAGACTTTGCCTGATATATCTTAATGGTGATGTAGCTGGCCGACAATAGCAATTAGATTCTAAAAAGGGCCTAAAGCCGAAGGAGGGACTTCATTGCACCGGGCTTACCCCATATAGCTCGGTCCCTCTCCGCAGAAGTATCTCACCACCTGACGAGAGTATTGCAAAAACCACGAACTCCGTAGCTTCATCAATAATACTAAGGATCTCTGAAAACTATGCACTCGTGAACAGAACTGCGTGATCCGAATTCGAATCCGAGGAAAGGTTACAGAGACCCCTTAGTAATTAGAAAAGGAAAAAATGTAATATTTTGATTCATTGATAACATGCAGTGTAGAGAAAAAGACTAAATGAATATTAATTGAAAATATGACTTGATAATAACAGAAAAAGAGACAAACCATTCATAACTACTAGCAAGCAAACCTTAGGAGAAGTTAGTTAATAAACTATTTTTCTAGTCTCATCTAGTGAACACACTATAAAGAAAGCATTGAATGCAAATAGTTTGTGTTGACCGCCTGGTATAAGTAAATAGAAAATTGTTGCTCATAATAGAGTAATATTAATTATAACTAGAGTATGAAATGGCTAGACATAAGATTTGATGGCACTACTAATGAGTTCTTAACTATTTCATTCTGTAATTCTTTTTTACCTCAGGCTTTATTTATATTGCAATATATATTGAATTAGCCAGTAAACCGGCTTGGTGTCATCTTAAAGAACATTGCTAGCCAGTATATTGGTTCAAAAGGTCGAAGGGGTTAAAGTTATTAACGTAGCAAGTCGTTGTTTATTGAAGTCTGAAGTTCTTCAGTGGTATATACAGTTAGTATTGAATGTTCGTCAGTGCTATATAGAGTTAGTATTGAGAGTTCTTCAGTGCTATATAGAGTTAGTATTGAGAGTTCTTCAGTGCTATATAGAGTTAGTATTGAGAGTTCGTCAGTGCTATATAGAGTTAGTATTGAGAGTACGTCAGTGCTATATAGAGTTAGTATTGAGAGTTCGTCAGTGCTATATAGAGTTAGTATTGAGAGTTCGTCAGTGCTATATAGAGTTAGTATTGAGAGTTCTTCAGTGCTATATAGAGTTAGTATTGAGAGTTCTTCAGTGCTATATAGAGTTAGTATTGAGAGTTCTTCAGTGCTATATAGAATTAGTATTGAGAGTTCATCAGTGCAATATAGAGTTAGTAATGAGAGTTCGTCAGTGCTATATAGAGTTAGTACTGAGAGTTCGTCAGTGCTACATAAAGTCAGTACTAAGTTCTTCGTTGCTACATAGAGTCAATACTGTGGGTCTTCAGTGTAGATAGAGCAGTACAGACATACTGACGCGATTCATGAGCAATAAATAAACAGTAAAATTGCTGGAGGTTACAATAAATACATGGAACTCTGTCAAATCGACATATTGTGCATGCAGTATATACATGGAACTCTGTCAAATCGACATATGGTGCATGCAGTAAATACATGGAACTCTGTCAAATCGACATATTGTGCATGCAGTAAATACATGGAACTCTGTCAAATCGACATATTGTGCATGCAGTAAATACATGGAACTCTGTCAAATCGACATATTGTGCATGCAGTAAATACATGGAACTCTGTCAAATCGACATATTGTGCATGCAGTGAATACATGGAACTCTGTCAAATCGACATATTGGCATGCAGTAATACATGGAACTCTGTCAATCGACATATTGTGCATGCAGTATATACATGGAACTCTGTCAAATCGACATATTGTGCATGCAGTAAATACATGGAACTCTGTCAAATCGACATATTGTGCATGCAGTAAATACATGGAACTCTGTCAAATCGACATATTGTGCATGCAGTATATACATGGAACTCTGTCAAATCGACATATGGTGCATGCAGTAAATACATGGAACTCTGTCAAATCGACATATTGTGCATGCAGTAAATACATGGAACTCTGTCAAATCGACATATTGTGCATGCAGTAAATACATGGAACTCTGTCAAATCGACATATTGTGCATGCAGTATATACATGGAACTCTGTCAAATCGACATATTGTGCATGCAGTAAATACATGGAACTCTGTCAAATCGACATATTGTGCATGCAGTAAATACATGGAACTCTGTCAAATCGACATATTGTGCATGCAGTAAATACATGGAACTCTGTCAAATCGACATATTGTGCATGCAGTGAATACATGGAACTCTGTCAAATCGACATATTGTGCATGCAGTATATACATGGAACTCTGTCAAATCGACATATTGTGCATGCAGTAAATACATGGAACTCTGTCAAATCGACATATTGTGCATGCAGTAAATACATGGAACTCTGTCAAATCGACATATTGTGCATGCAGTATATACATGGAACTCTGTCAAATCGACATATTGTGCATGCAGTAAATACATGGAACTCTGTCAAATCGACATATTGTGCATGCAGTAAATACATGGAACTCTGTCAAATCGACATATTGTGCATGCAGTAAATACATGGAACTCTGTCAAATCGACATATTGTGCATGCAGTAAATACATGGAACTCTGTCAAATCGACATATTGTGCATGCAGTGAATACATGGAACTCTGTCAAATCGACATATTGTGCATGCAGTAAATACATGGAACTCTGTCAAATCGACATATTGTGCATGCAGTATATACATGGAACTCTGTCAAATCGACATATTGTGCATGCAGTAAATACATGGAACTCTGTCAAATCGACATATTGTGCATGAGATATACATGGAACTCTGTCAAATCGACATATTGTGCATGCAGTAAATACATGGAACTCTGTCAAATCGACATATTGTGCATGCAGTATATTGAATTTTAACAAACAGAAACGTTACTTCGATTGTCTGTGAGAGTAACACGTAGTATATGCATTGCTCCAAAAGTGAGGGAGGGGAACAAGGTCGACCTATCAATTTAGTCAGAACTTTCAAAGAAGTGTTACTAATAATGTAAATACTAATAAGTTTATCCCCGCGGTGGGCACGTTTGGAAGGAAATTCGTTCCTTGGATTTTACAAAACGGTAAAATAAACATTACCCTTTAGAAAGCAACGGCAAACTACTGAACGTATAAGTGGTGCCTAGAAAATCGACTACGCGTTTATTGTGGTTGATGACTAATTCATGTAAAGAGGATATGCCACGATTTTCATTTCATTTAGTTTGTGTTTTTTGTGTGTGCTTTTTCCACCTTGTTATTGGATATGTTACTTAATAGTAATCAGAAAATAGTCATGAAATGTTTAACACAATTAGAAAGTTACATTATTTTTTATCATTTAAAAATGTTTGTCCTATATATTCTGTACAATTTTTGCTGTTTAAATACTGTAGCAAATCCTGGCATATCCTTTACATGACGTCACCATCAGCCACAGTCAACTAGTCGTTGGTTTTCTAGGCACCACTTATACATTCAGTAGTTTGTCATTGCTTTCTGAACGATGATGTTATATTTTTACCTTTTGTAAAAATCCCACGGAAACAAATTAGCTTCCAAACTTGCCCACCGTGGGGTTTGAACCAGGTACGCTTGGGTTTGTGATCGAGCTCACTGCCACTGGAGCTGCAGACGCTCACACTATAGCATATACATTTACCATTTTTCTGTTTTTTAGCTAAGATCAAAGTGTTGTGTCCGCTTGATAGCGGCCAACGGATGTGAACCTTCATATAGCCAATAGACAACTAAAAACAAATTCTGAGCGTCTCTCATTCGAAAGAATGACGACGCCCCGGAGTTTTTACACGCTCAACCGTACCCGGGTCCACCCGCTTCGGCACAACTGGGTAAGGTAAAGACAAAAGTAAAGCAATCTTTTTTTATATCACATGGTATGTAGAGTAATACGGTGTTAGGCTCGCATTTTTATTGACGTCGGCACACGATGGGTGATGTGTTCAACATCATGCCCGGCGGCCTTTACTTCTCAGTGCTTTTTCTGGTATCCAATTAAGGCTGGGTAGATCTGAAAGCTGTTACAGTCGGAAATTCCACGCCCACTGTGGTATTGAACCCGTACCACTCGCCTAAGAAGCGAGTTCACCGACAGCTACGCTACTGTGGCTGTAGGGTCAAATTTTAAAAAAATATTAATAAAAATAAAAATGTAAAAATAAATATAAGCAAAGTTAATAGCCTATTTATATATCTACAAAAATGCATATAATTTATAACACTTTTTGAAAACTAAGTAAACTACACATTAATCTATATATATATATATATTACAGTATAAAAAGTATATATATTACAGTATAAAAAGTATATATATTACAGTATAAAAAGTATATATTACAGTATAAAAAGTATATATATTACAGTATAAAAAGTATATATATTACAGTATAACAGAATAAAAAAATAAATAAAAGTTAATTCGATCACATCATGTTGTGTCAAGTCGATAGTTAGTGTAAACTATGATTCCCATTGTTACAGAACATGGTACTATAAACTATGCAATGTGGTTTCTTAAAAGTAGTACAAGATAATTTGCTTAGAAATCGTTGATGACTTTACTCAATTTCAACCTTTGAACTATTCCAAGAAACACGTCACATACAAAATGGCCACCGACGCTAGAATATGTTGTCACAACAACAAAAGGTAAAATCTAAAATGAAACACCTTCCAGAACTAAGAAATTGTACGTTGGAGGTTGTTTTTCTCCGTCACGAGCGTCTCTTGCGAAATAAGCACTTTTGGGGGCATCGGATAAACTTTCTATGGTTCTAGAACCGTCTCCTACGTCAGTTATAACAATCTATTACAGTTTTGGCGAGAGGTGGAATCAACACAAGAAACATAGTTGCTTGTCTTCTTTTTTTTTTTTTTTTTTTTTGCTTGTCAGATTATTGGTACAGATATTCACTACATTAGAGAGAGCCCTCTAGCTATTCCCTATTAAACTAATGAACCGCCGTGTGCCGACTGTCTGAACTCTTTCCTCACATTATCACACAACTCACATTTATATATTACATTTCAATCATTGAATTTCACTAGTCAATAGTTTTGGTTATTATTATTGTTATTATTATTATTATTTTCATTTCTTGTCAGCTGAGAAATAAAACAATATTATTATTTTTTTGTCGTCACACTGCTACCGGATTGTTGCCCAGTGTCGTGGTTTTATGTTTTTGTCTTGCGATGTTCTGGTAGCTTGGGTGATAGTTATTTTTGCTCTTTGACAGGATTATGCTATACCATCTAACCATCTTTTTCGCTGTCTTCCTCTTGCGTTGTTTCCTCATGTTATGTTGTAGAAGACTGTATACTGCGAAGTTTGAATGCATTCTTATTAAGAGGCAAAACCACTTAATTCTTTGTTTCTCAATGTAATTCAAGTAAGGTTCTGTGCCAACTTGCTTTCTTATGCAGATGTTGCTGGCTCTGTCTTTTCTGATAATGTTGGTAGCTTTTCGCAGGCAGCGCATTTCACGTGTAGTTAATTTTTGTGGCTGCGCTATGCTCATTGTCCATATTTGGCTCTGGTAACACGAAATAATATGAAAATGCTGTTGATCATCTGTTGCTTAACTGGCAGCCAAAATTAATGATGACAGCCAACAATATTTTTTGTCTCAGAGATCTGACATGAGAAATGACGTAAATATTTGATTATTATTATTACTAATATATTTACATCATTTTTCTTGCCAGATTTTTGGGACATAAATAATATTTACCTGTCATCACATCATATTACTGTAATATTTTTATATTTATGACGTATCTAAAAATTCTTATTAAATTTTTAATATCGTAGGCACTAAGAGATGATGAAATTATAATTTGGCAGACAGCATCGTTTTTTTTAAGAGACAGTAAATGTGTGTGATGCATTAAATCAACACTCGATAGGGATGTGATTGATTGATTGATTGATAGGACCCCGATGAGTAATCATATGTGCTCCGATTTCTTTCTTACACAGGAAGATCTTAGCTGCAGTGCACAAACACCGAAGCACTGGTGAGGGATCCCGATGTAATTTAGAAGATGGTGAAGATATTTTTGTAGGAAGTTTATTTTAAATCTTTTCTAAATGATTTTCCACGGGCAGCAGCTTCCCAGTCTGCTCTTCTCGATTTTGAACTGTGCCCGGGCAGCAGCTTCCCAGTCTGCTCTTCTCGATTTTGAACTGTGCCCGGGCAGCAGCTTCCCAGTCTGCTCTTCTCGATTTTGAACTGTGCCCGGGCAGCAGCTTCCCAGTCTGCTCTTCTCGATTTTGAACTGTGCCCGGGCAGCAGCTTCCCAGCCTGGCTCTTCTCCATTTTGAACTGCCAATGGTCATTTTACGTGTTCAAAGTGAAAACGGGATCTACGTTTTATCGTCCGTCACCGATAGGATTATGAACTCGATCTCACCTACACTGAGATCAGGGATGTCTGAAACAATATTCAGATGACTTCACGAGGGAGAGAACCTGGTACTTTCGACACCAGAGACGAGTACCTAAACTCTACACTACAGAGACCATTATGACTATATAGGGAAATGGTATCCAATGTGATCACTATTTTATGTGCATTTATTAGGATTGATGTCGTCAGGTTTACAATAATTCATAAATATCTTCGAAAAAATTACGAAGATTAAATGGAAAAATATATTTTTTCAGATACGCTTGGGGCTAGAACTGTGTTTCTTTCTTTCTTTCTTTCTTTCTCGAATCCTGTATGCCTCACAGCGTCAGGTCAGGAAGAGATTTCTAAAACGGGCCCTAGTATGCGCTTCGTAGATAGTCTCTTTCGTCGCCTCTGTTATCTCTGAGGTCCATCTTTTGCGTGGCCGGCCTTTTGCTTTGTACCCGTTGTATCGGAGCAGCATTGCTCTTTGGGGTGCACTGTCTGATGGTAATCTGCTTACGTGACCGAACCATTTAATTTGTTGTTTCTTGATGAAGTCTAGTACTGATGTTGTACCCACTTTTTCCTGATGTCTTCATTTCTCAACCGGTCTCTTCTTGTTACACCCAGCATTCTGCGTAGACACTTCATCTCTGTTGTGACTAGTTTTCTTCTATCGTTTGTTGTCAGCGTCCAGGTTTGGCACTGGTAACATAATGTGGGAGAAAGATTGTGTTGAACATTGCTCTTTTTGTGTTCATGGTGACGTGTTTGCATCTTAAAATTGGCGCCATTTGCCCTATCATTTGATTTGCTTTGTTGCATCTGTGTTGAATTTCATTAGTTATTCTTCCATTTGCTGAAAAAATGCTCCCAGGTATGTGAAATCTTTTGCTTGATTTAGTAGATGAACTGTGTAGTGTGAAGAAATTAAAGAAACAATTGCAAAGTGCAAAATAAGCCAGATTTAAATTAAGGATTCAATTTCGGCAAAATACGTTCTAAAGGGTATAATGACAAACGATTGACTTCATTGCACTGGGTGTCACAATATGAGTTGGTTCCCCGCCACCTGACGAGGGTATTGCATAAAGCACGAACTCTGTAGTTCTGGCAATAAAATTAGGTGTCTCTAAAAAAATGCACCTGTTAACAGAATGGCATGAACCAGATTCGAACCGGACATTCAGAACTCAAGTCAACGGATTAACCACTTAGCCATAGAGACCCTAGAAGATGATTTGGACGTGTGTCTAGACAACCACATGACTCTTTTTCAAAGGCAGCAGCTCGCCAATAGACAGCAGATGAAAGAGGGAGATGTGACAGATCACAGGAAACCTGGAGAAAGACAGTGAAAAGGAAAATGTGTATGCATTAAAATTTGATCATTTGGATAGAAGAACAGCAGACCGACAACAATGGTGATCACTTGTGAATGTCTTATATGTCAACTATAATCACATGATTAGGATATATATATATATATATATATATATATATATATATATATATATATATAAATTTTCAGCTTATTTAAGTGACACAATCAGCACGTAGCATGCCCTATGAAGAAAGTTGTCCTCCTCACAGCCTATAGTAAAACTCTCGGTCTCTAACAGGTTCTCTCTCGTCTCCTCTATAGTCATGTTCAATGCTGATTTAATGTTCAGCTACCACTATCGCATTGGTCGTCCGGTGCCTCATCTTCAATGAAGCATATCCTTCATTACGTACTTCAAACCATGGGTTTCTTCGTTCAGTAAAACCTTCTTTCTTGAACTATTCTGTCCTTCTGACTTTTCCAGTCAAAACCTCCTTTCTTGAACTATTTGCCTCGGGGTTTCAGTAAAACCTCCTTTCTTGAACTATTTGCTCGGGTTTCAGTAAAACTCCTTCTGAACTATTTGCCCGTTTGAACCTCTTCTGAACTATTTGCCTCGGGCTTCAGTAAAACCTCCTTTCTTGAACTATTTGCCTCGGGCTTTCAGTAAAACCTCCTTTCTTGAACTATTTGCCTCGGGCTTTCAGTAAAACCTCCTTTCTTGAACTATTTGCCTCTGTGTTTCAGTAAAACCTCCTTTCTTGAACTATTTGCCTCGGGGTTTCAGGAAAACCTCCTTTCTTGAACTATTTGCCTCGGGGTTTCAGTAAAACCTCCTTTCTTGAACTATTTGCCTCGGGGTTTCAGTAAAACCTCCTTTCTTGAACTATTTGCCTCGGCTTTCAGTAAAACCTCCTTTCTTGAACTATTTGCCTCTGGGTTTCAGTAAAACCTCCTTTCTTGAACTATTTGCCTCTGTGCTTCAGTAAAACCTCCTTTCTTGAACTATTTGCCTCGGGGTTTCAGGAAAACCTCCTTTCTTGAACTATTTGCCTCGGGGTTTCAGTAAAACCTCCTTTCTTGAACTATTTGCTTCGAGGTTTCAGTAAAACCTCCTTTCTTGAACTATTTGCTTCGGGCTTTCAGTAAAACCTCCATTCTTAAACTATTTGCCTCGGGGTTTCAATAAAACTTCCTTTCTTGAACTATTTACCTCGGGGTTTCAGTAAAACCTCCTTTCTTGAACTATTTGCCTCGGGGTTTCAGTAAAACCAACTTTCTTGAACTATTTGCCTACCACTTAAATGGCTGCTTTGTGATTATTTGATCATTTCTTCTCAGAGTGTGCTGAATATATCTCCATCTCTTTATTACATCAGTCGTTACTGCTAGTTGACCAGATGCTTGACCGGCATCACATAAATCGATCAAATCTGTAAAATAGCTAACACCAAATAAGGGAACAACCTTATGGAATTCTTAAACGGATTTCTTTTTTACTTGCCGACAATCAGACAATAATATCAACAACAGAGGAACAGCTAGATCAATATATTAACAGACTCCAGTTAACATGTAATTAATACAATATTAAAACGCTACCAATATCACGATCGACAAACATTCATTAAAACAAATTAAAGATTTTGCATGCCTAGCGAGCATTTTTTCAGCAAACAGAAGAATACTTAACGAAATCCAACATGGTTGCAATAAAGCAAATGAAATCATAGAACAAATGCAAACATGAAACCATCAACACAAAAAGAGCATTGTACAACACATCTTTCCTCCACATTATACTATCAGTGTCAAACATGGACGCTGACATCAAATGATAGAAGAAAACTTGTCCCGACAGAAATGAAAAGTCTACACAGAAAGCTGGTATGATCAAGAAGAGACCGATTTATAAACATCTAATATTGTTATCGCAATATATCAAACATAGAGGTCTCAGTTGCCAAACGTTAGTATGACAATCTAAATATATCAAACATAGAGGTCTCAGTTGCCAAACGTTAGTATGACAATCTAAATATATCAAACATAGAGGTCTCAGTTGCCAAACGTTAGTATGACAATCTAAATATATCAAACATAGAGGTCTCAGTTGCCAAACGTTAATATGACAATCTAAATATATCAAACATAGAGGTCTCAGTTGCCAAACGTTAGTATGACAATCTAAATATATCAAACATAGAGGTCTCAGTTGCCAAACGTTAGTATGACAATCTAAATATATCAAACATAGAGGTCTCAGTTGCCAAACGTTAGTATGACAATCTAAATATATCAAACATAGAGGTCTCAGTTGCCAAACGTTAGTATGACAATCTAAATATATCAAACATAGAGGTCTCAGTTGCCAAACGTTAGTATGACAATCTAAATATATCAAACATAGAGGTCTCAGTTGCCAAACGTTAGTATGACAATCTAAATATATCAAACATAGAGGTCTCAGTTGCCAAACGTTAGTATGACAATCTAAATATATCAAACATAGAGGTCTCAGTTGCCAAACGTTAGTATGACAATCTAAATATATCAAACATAGAGGTCTCAGTTGCCAAACGTTAGTATGACAATCTAAATATATCAAACATAGAGGTCTCAGTTGCCAAACGTTAGTATGACAATCTAAATATATCAAACATAGAGGTCTCAGTTGCCAAACGTTAGTATGACAATCTAAATATATCAAACATAGAGGTCTCAGTTGCCAAACGTTAGTATGACAATCTAAATATATCAAACATAGAGGTCTCAGTTGCCAAACGTTAGTATGACAATCTAAATATATCAAACATAGAGGTCTCAGTTGCCAAACGTTAGTATGACAATCTAAATATATCAAACATAGAGGTCTCAGTTGCCAAACGTTAGTATGACAATCTAAATATATCAAACATAGAGGTCTCAGTTGCCAAACGTTAGTATGACAATCTAAATATATCAAACATAGAGGTCTCAGTTGCCAAACGTTAGTATGACAATCTAAATATATCAAACATAGAGGTCTCAGTTGCCAAACGTTAGTATGACAATCTAAATATATCAAACATAGAGGTCTCAGTTGCCAAACGTTAGTATGACAATCTAAATATATCAAACATAGAGGTCTCAGTTGCCAAACGTTAGTATGACAATCTAAATATATCAAACATAGAGGTCTCAGTTGCCAAACGTTAGTATGACAATCTAAATATATCAAACATAGAGGTCTCAGTTGCCAAACGTTAGTATGACAATCTAAATATATCAAACATAGAGGTCTCAGTTGCCAAACGTTAGTATGACAATCTAAATATATCAAACATAGAGGTCTCAGTTGCCAAACGTTAGTATGACAATCTAAATATATCAAACATAGAGGTCTCAGTTGCCAAACGTTAGTATGACAATCTAAATATATCAAACATAGAGGTCTCAGTTGCCAAACGTTAGTATGACAATCTAAATATATCAAACATAGAGGTCTCAGTTGCCAAACGTTAGTATGACAATCTAAATATATCAAACATAGAGGTCTCAGTTGCCAAACGTTAGTATGACAATCTAAATATATCAAACATAGAGGTCTCAGTTGCCAAACGTTAGTATGACAATCTAAATATATCAAACATAGAGGTCTCAGTTGCCAAACGTTAGTATGACAATCTAAATATATCAAACATAGAGGTCTCAGTTGCCAAACGTTAGTATGACAATCTAAATATCGTGGGTTCGAATACAGACTGCATCGTTCGGCTCAAGTGTGCATTTTTCTTGTTGCAAAATAACCGTTACTACAGTTTGATTGGCTGATTCACTGATTGATTGATAGGACAATCATCACTGCACTTTGGTGACTAACCATGTGTGTTTTGATCTCTTTCTTAGACAGGAAGATATCCGCTGCAGTGCACGAGATCCGTAGCACCGGCGAGGATCCACGATATAATTTAGAAGATAGCTAAAACAGTTTGAAAGAGTTTAATTTGTTTAATCTTTCTAATGAATTTTTCCCGGGCAGCGGCTTTCCAGCCTGCTCTTCCCGATTTTGAACTGCCAATGGTTCTTTTACGTGCTCAACTTGACCCCGGGATCTACGTTTTATAGTCCGTCTCCGATAGGACTAGGAACTCGATCTTACCTACACTGGAATTGAACCGAGACTACTAGCCTAAGAAGTGAGTTCACTAACAACTACGCTACTAGGACTCTCCAACTACTCTACTGGGACTCTCCAACTACTCTACTAGGACTCTCCAACTACTCTACTAGGACTCTCCAACTACGCTACTAGGACTCTCCAACTACTCTACTAGGACTCTCCAACTACTCTACTGGGACTCTCCAACTACTCTACTGGGACTCTCCAACTACTCTACTGGGACTCTCCAACTACTCTACTGGGACTCTCCAACTACTCTACTGGGACTCTCCAACTACTCTACTAGGACTCTCCAACTACTCTACTAGGACTCTCCAACTACTCTACTGGGACTCTCCAACTACTCTACTAGGACTCTCCAACTACTCTACTAGGACTCTCCAACTACTCTACTAGGACTCTCCAACTACTCTACTAGGGCTCTCCAACTACTCTACTAGGACTCTCCAACTACTCTACTGGGACTCTCCAACGACTCTACTGGGACTCTCCAACTACTCTACTGGGACTCTCCAACGACTCTACTGGGACTCTCCAACTACTCTACTAGGACTCTCCAACTACGCTACTAGGACTCTCCAACTACTCTACTAGGACTCTCCAACTACTCTACTGGGACTCTCCAACTACTCTACTAGGACTCTCCAACTACTCTACTAGGACTCTCCAACTACTCTACTAGGACTCTCCAACTACTCTACTAGGACTCTCCAACTACTCTACTAGGACTCTCCAACAACTCTACTGGGACTCTCCAACTACTCTACTAGGACTCTCCAACTACTCTACTAGGACTCTCCAACTACTCTACTAGGACTCTCCAACTACTCTACTAGGACTCTCCAACTACTCTACTAGGACTCTCCAACTACTCTACTGGGACTCTCCAACTACTCTACTAGGACTCTCCAACAACTCTACTGGGACTCTCCAACTACTCTACTAGGACTCTCCAACTACTCTACTAGGACTCTCCAACTACTCTACTAGGGCTCTCCAACTACTCTACTGGGACTCTCCAACTACTCTACTAGGACTCTCCAACTACTCTACTAGGACTCTCCAACTACTCTACTAGGACTCTCCAACTACTCTACTAGGACTCCAACTACGCTACTAGGACTCTCCAACTACTCTACTGGGACTCTCCAACTACTCTACTAGGACTCTCCAACTACTCTACTAGGACTCTCCAACTACTCTACTAGGACTCTCCAACTACGCTACTAGGACTCTCCATTTACTCTACTGCGACTCTCCAACTACTCTACTAGGACTCTCCAACTACTCTACTAGGACTCTCCAACTACTCTACTAGGACTCTCCAACTACTCTACTGGGACTCTCCAACTACGCTACTGGGACTCTCCAACTACTCTACTAGGACTCTCCAACTACTCTACTGGGACTCTCCAACAACTCTACTGGGACTCTCCAACTACTCTACTGGGACTCTCCAACTACTCTACTAGGACTCTCCAACTACTCTACTGGGACTCTCCAACTACTCTACTGGGACTCTCCAACTACTCTACTAGGACTCTTCAACTACTCTACTGGGACTCTCCAACTACTCTACTGGGACTCTCCAACTACTCTACTAGGACTCTCCAACTACTCTACTAGGACTCTCCAACTACTCTACTAGGACTCTCCAACTACTCTACTAGGACTCTCCAACTACTCTACTAGGACTCTCCAACAACTCTACTGGGACTCTCCAACTACTCTACTAGGACTCTCCAACTACTCTACTGGGACTCTCCAACTACTCTACTAGGACTCCAACTACTCTACTAGGACTCTCCAACTACTCTACTAGGGCTCTCCAACTACTCTACTGGGACTCTCCAACTACTCTACTAGGACTCTCCAACTACTCTACTAGGACTCTCCAACTACTCTACTAGGACTCTCCAACTACTCTACTAGGACTCCAACTACGCTACTAGGACTCTCCAACTACTCTACTGGGACTCTCCAACTACTCTACTAGGACTCTCCAACTACTCTACTAGGACTCTCCAACTACTCTACTAGGACTCTCCAACTACGCTACTAGGACTCTCCAACTACTCTACTGTGACTCTCCAACTACTCTACTAGGACTCCACCACTCTACTAGGACTCTCCAACTACTCTACTAGGATCTCCAACTACTCTACTGGGACTCTCCAACTACTCTACTGGGACTCTCCAACTACGCTACTGGGACTCTCCAACTACTCTACTGGGACTCTCCAACTACTCTACTGGGACTCTCCAACTACTCTACTGGGACTCTCCAACTACTCTACTAGGACTCTCCAACTACTCTACTGGGACTCTCCAACTACTCTACTGGGACTCTCCAACTACTCTACTGGGACTCTCCAACTACTCTACTAGGACTCTCCAACTACTCTACTGGGACTCTCAAACTACTCTACTAGGACTCTCCAACTACTCTACTGGGACTCTCCAACTACTCTACTGGGACTCTCCAACTACTCTACTGGACTCTCCAACTACTCTACTGGGACTCTCCAACTACTCTACTGGACCTCCAACTACTCTACTAGGACTCTCCAACTACTCTACTAGGACTCTCCAACTTCTCTACTAGGACTCTCCAACTACTCTACTGGGACTCTCCAACTACTCTACTAGGACTTTCCAACTACTCTACTGGGACTCTCCAACTACTCTACTGGGACTCTCCAACTACTCTACTAGGACTCTCCAACTACTCTACTAGGACTCTCCAACTACTCTACTAGGACTCTCCAACTACTCTACTGGGACTCTCCAACTACTCTACTAGGACTCTCAAACTACTCTACTGGGACTCTCCAACTACTCTACTAGGACTCTCCAACTACTCTACTGGGACTCTCCAACTACTCTACTAGGACTCTCCAACTACTCTACTAGGACTCTCCAACTACTCTACTAGGCTCTCCAACCTACTCTACTGGGACTCTCCAACTACTCTACTAGGACTCCAACTACTCTACTAGGACTCTCCAACTACTCTACTAGGACTCTCCAACTACTCTACTAGGACTCCAACTACGCTACTAGGACTCTCCAACTACTCTACTGGGACTCTCCAACTACTCTACTAGGACTCTCCAACTACTCTACTAGGACTCTCCAACTACTCTACTAGGACTCTCCAACTACACTACTAGGACTCTCCAACTACTCTACTGGGACTCTCCAACTACTCTACTAGGACTCTCCAACTACTCTACTAGGACTCTCCAACTACTCTACTGGGACTCTCCAACTACTCTACTGGGACTCCAACTACGCTACTGGGACTCTCCAACTACTCTACTGGGACTCTCCAACTACTCTACTGGGACTCTCCAACTACTCTACTGGGACTCTCCAACTACTCTACTAGGACTCTCCAACTACTCTACTGGGACTCTCCAACTACTCTACTGGGACTCTCCAACTACTCTACTGGGACTCTCCAACTACTCTACTAGGACTCTCCAACTACTCTACTGGGACTCTCCAACTACACTACTGGGACTCTCCAACTACTCTACTGGGACTCTCCAACAACTCTACTGGGACTCTCCAACTACTCTACTAGGACTCTCCAACTACTCTACTAGGACTCTCCAACTACTCTACTGGGACTCTCCAACTACTCTACTAGGACTCTCCAACTACTCTACTAGGACTCTCCAACTACTCTACTAGGACTCTCCAACTACTCTACTAGGACTCTCCAACTACTCTACTAGGACTCTCCAACTACTCTACTAGGACTCTCCAACTACTCTACTAGGACTCTCCAACTACTCTACTAGGACTCTCCAACTACTCTACTAGGACTCTCCAACTACTCTACTAGGACTCTCCAACTACTCTACTAGGACTCTCCAACTACTCTACTAGGACTCTCCAACTACTCTACTGGGACTCTCCAACTACTCTACTAGGACTCCAACTACTCTACTAGGACTCTCCAACTACTCTACTGGGACTCTCCAACTACTCTACTAGGACTCTCCAACTACTCTACTAGGACTCCAACTACTCTACTGGGACTCTCCAACTACTCTACTGGGACTCTCCAACTCCTCTACTAGGACTCTCCAACTACTCTACTAGGACTCTCCAACTACTCTACTAGGACTCTCAAACTACTCTACTAGGACTCCAACTACGCTCTATGACTCTCCAACTACTCTACTGGGACTCAACTCCTACTAGGACTTCAACTCTACTAGGACTCTCCAACTACTCTACTAGGACTCTCCAACTACTCTACTAGGACTCTCCAACTTACTCTACTCTAGGACTCTCCAACTACTCTACTGGACTCTCCAACCTACTCTACTAGGACTCTCCAACTACTCTACTAGGACTCTCCAACTACTCTACTAGGACTCTCCAACTACTCTACTGGGACTCTCCAACTACACTACTGGGACTCTCCAACTACTCTACTGGGACTCTCCAACTACTCTACTGGACTCTCCAACTACTCTACTGGGACTCTCCAACTACCTGATCTACTGGACTCTCCAACTACTCTACTAGGACTCTCCAACTACTCTACTGGGACTCTCCAACTACTCTACTAGGACTCTCCAACTACTCTACTAGGACTCTCCAACTACTCTACTAGGACTCTCCAACTACTCTACTGGGACTCTCCAACTACTCTACTAGGACTCTCCAACTACTCTACTAGGACTCTCAAACTACTCTACTAGGACTCTCCAACTACTCTACTAGGACTCTCCAACTACTCTACTAGGACTCTCCAACACTCTACTGGGACCTCCAACTACTCTACTAGGACTCTCCAACTACCTCTAGGACTCTCAACTACTCTACTAGGACTCTCCAACTACTCTACAGGACTCTCAACTACTCTACTAGGACTCTCCAACTACTCTACTGGGACTCTCCAACTACTCTACTAGGACTCTCCAACAACTCTACTAGGACTTCAACTACTCTACTAGGACTCTCCAACTACCTACTAGGACCTCACACTACTCAGGACTCTCCAACTACTTACTGGGACTCTCCAACTACTCTACTAGGACTCTCCAACTACTCTACTAGGACTCTCCAACTACTCTACTAGGACTCTCCAACTACTCTACTGGGACTCTCCAACTACTCTACTGGACTCTCCAACTACTCTACTGGGACTCTCCAACTACTCTACTAGGACTCTCCAACTACTCTACTGGGACTCTCCAACAACTCTACTGGGACTCTCCAACTACTCTACTGGGACTCTCCCAAATACTCTACTGGGACTCTCCAACTACTCTACTGGGACTCTCCAACTACTCTACTAGGACTCTCCAACTACTCTACTGGGACTCTCCAACTACTCTACTAGGACTCTCCAACTACTCTACTGGGACTCTCCAACTACTCTACTGGGACTCCAACTACTCTACTGGACTCTCCAACTCTCTACTAGGACTCTCCAACTACTCTACTGGGACTCTCCAACTACTCTACTAGGACTCTCCAACTACTCTACTGGACTCTCCAACTACTCTACTGGACTCTCCAACTACTCTACTGGGACTCTCAACACTCTGACTCTCAACTACTTACTGGGACCTCAACTACTCTACAGGACTCCAACTACTCTACTGGACTCTCCAACTACTCTACTAGGACTCTCCAACTACTCTACTGACTCTCAACTACTCTGATAGGAACATGTTCAGATACTTAGCGAAGACAACATCCAAAGTAGATGGAGGAAGACCAAATATAGTATGTCCTCCAACACTTTGTACCTGCCAAACTTGGTCTCTACAAACATCGAAAGCTCACACATGTGAATGAAATGCTTAGAAGGACATGAGTCACCAAAGACAATGAAATGAGGACATCAGAAAGCAAAGATAAAGTATAATTTCATGCACCAATACATCGAAAGACTAGCAAATTAGGGTTTGACATTTAATGAGAATAATACAACCAACCACCATACAGCATACAATAAAGTAGATCGGGTACTAGAGCAGGGAAGACCAGAAAGATGGATGACTATCAAGACCAACTAAAACGGATATAACACAAGGCAATTTCAGCCTAGAAGCAATTAAAGCTCCATCAGCTACGGCAAATGTAGAAGAAGTATACATTTGAATGAAAAGAAGATCAATGCATCGATGAACTTCCAATAAAGAGTACTCAGTATCATTTATGACTTAAGGGAAAACACGATACAAATATATATGAAATAAGACAATCACGAATACTATGCTATTGAGCGAATAGTGGTATAAGTGCTTAGTAGTCGTAAAGTAACGAATATTTGTTCCTACGTTAAATTCAGTACTTTCGAATCTAGGCAATACCAGGTAAGTGAGTAACGGATAGTTACTATTCGTGCATCTTATCTATAAAAATTATGAAAATTGTGTAATATCTCGTGGCACCCTGTGAGCAGTTGCACTTTCCCATGGCAACTAGGTGCACACTTTGGGAACCACTGAATTAAGACCGTAAATGGTATTTTAATCAGAGCATCGTCTCAGTAACATTAGTCATACTTACTGTAACATACATACTTATCAAAATTTGTATCGTTTTGAAACCCATCCTTATATCATGAGAGCCAGATATATTTTATTATTATTGTTAGAGATTTAGCTGATGAAACGAGATGAATGAAAATCAGGGTATATCCTATACAGGACGTAGCCATCAACCACAGTAAACGAGTGGTTGATTTTCTAGGCACCACTTATACATTCAGTAGTTTGACATATGAAACGAGATAAGGGGTGTTAAATAGATTCCGAATAAATGATTAACTTGTGCCAACAAAACTCTGACCAACAATTAATTTCTCCTGTGCCAAATTTATTTAGTACGATACAATTAAAATGTAATACTGAATGAAATTAATGACTATCGTCTTAAGCCGCCCTGAACTCTACGTGATTCACCCAGGAAGTATATTTATAGGGTAAAACATGTGTCGTAATCTGGAATAATACAAGATCTATCCCATTCTTAGAATTTCATCATCATCAGGTGCCGTCTCACATCGAAGGTTGGCTGCAATGAATCTCCAGCATCTTCTGTCTTTCGCCTTGGCGTTGCACACTGCCAGACTGTAACCTGTCCATTTCTTAAAGTTTCCTCCCACTTATCTCTCGGTCTTCCTCTTGCTCTTCCTCCCTCAACTTTCCCTTCTAGTAAATGTTTTATCATGGTGTCATGTCTTTTTATGTGCCCAAAATACTTTACTTGTCTGAATTTTATTTCTCTTAATAATTGTTTCTTCATGCCTAGTTTTCCTAAAACTTGTTTATTTGTCTGTTTTTCTGTCCATGAAACTCTGCCTATTCTTCTTAGAATTTATGCGAACAAAATTATGAGACAGACACCTCTAAATGAAATATGTCATCTTGGAAACAATGTAGTGCAGATTTACATGTTTCCAGAGTCTGTGTTTGGCTGGTTAACTACGCGACCATGATGTCTCCATCTTTAGAAACTTGGTAACCTATAACTAGCAGGGAAGTAAACCGATCAATCATTAGCCTGGATTGTTCCTGAACCAAAGTGTTGATCCACTATTAATCTGCCAACGCACGCACAGACAATACACAAGAAGAAAATATCAGCATGATGGCGTTTGATTGTAACACTAAACGATACACATATTATTTGACAATCCCTGTGTTCAGTACTGCCTGGTCATTGATATTTACTAAAGGGAACGTACTACTATACCTGCTTTGTATTCTGATGTTGCAGATGATATGGACTTGTTCGCTCCGACTATATTCGTATACAACATCAGAAAGGCGATAATTTGTGGCCAACAGTTGAGGGAGACAAATCTGTCGATTATACAAGTTTTATCGATACTTTCTTCTTCTTCTTCTTCTTCTTTTATCGAATCATGTTTGCCTCACAGCGTCAGTTCAAGAAGAGATTTCTAAAACTGTTTGCCTCACAGCGTCAGGTCAGAAGAGATTTCTAAAACTGTTTGCCTCACAGCGTCAGGTCAAGAAGAGATTTCTAAAACTGTTTGCCTCACAGCGTCAGTTCAAGAAGAGATTTCTAAAACTGTTTGCCTCACAGCTTCAGGTCAAGAAGAGATTTCTAAAACTGTTTGCCTCACAGCGTCAGGTCAAGAAGAGATTTCTAAAACTGTTTGCCTCACAGCGTCAGGTCAAGAAGAGATTTCTAAAACTGTTTGCCTCACAGCGTCAGGTCAGAAGAGATTTCTAAAACTGTTTGCCTCACAGCGTCAGGTCAAGAAGAGATTTCTAAAACTGTTTGCCTCACAGCGTCAGGTCAAGAAGAGATTTCTAAAACTGTTTGCCTCACAGCGTCAGGTCAAGAAGAGATTTCTAAAACTGTTTGCCTCACAGCGTCAGGTCAAGAAGAGATTTCTAAAACTGTTTGCCTCACAGCGTCAGGTCAGAAGAGATTTCTAAAACTGTTTGCCTCACAGCGTCAGGTCAAGAAGAGATTTCTAAAACTGTTTGCCTCACAGCGTCAGGTCAAGAAGAGATTTCTAAAACTGTTTGCCTCACAGCGTCAGGTCAAGAAGAGATTTCTAAAACGGGCCCTTGTATACGCTTCGTAGATAGTGTCTTTCGTCGCCTCTGTTATCTCTGAGGTCCATCTTTTGCGTGGCCGGCCTTTTGCTTTGTACCCATTGTATCGGAGCAACATTGCTCTTCGAGGTGCACTGTCTGTTGGTAATCTGCTTACGTGGCCGAACCATTTCATTTGTTGTTTCTTGATAAAGTCTAGTATTGATGTTGTACCCACTTTTTCCTGATGTCTTCATTTCTCAACCGGTCTCTTCTTGTTACACCCAGCATTCTGCGTAGACACTTCATCTCTGTCGTGACTAGTTTTCTTCTATCCTTTGTTTTCAGTGACCAGGTTTGGCACTGATAACATAATGTGTGCAGAAAGATTGTGTTGAACATTGCTCTTTTGTGTTCATGGTGACATGTTTGCATCTTAAAATTGGCGCCATTTGCCCTATCATTTGATTTGCTTTGTTGCATCTGTGTTGAATTTCATTAGTTATTCTTCCGTTTGCTGAAAAAATGCTCCCCAGGTATGTGAAGTCTTTTACTTGTTTTAGTGGGCGATTGTCGATGCAGATATTGGTAGTGCTTTCCTCTCTGGCGAATGTCATTACTTCTGTTTTGTCAATGTTTATTCTCATGTTGTATTCGTTATACCCTAAGGCTTCTAGCTTTATTATGTGTTGTTGTATTTATTCTTTTACTGCCATGTCTTGGTTAGAACATTGCAGCAATTAGATGATAATAGTTTGCCTGTGTAGTGCCGAGACCCGCAAGAGAAACAAAGAATAGTACCACT